>JAMXBB010000005.1:51697239-52203156 GCA_024138015.1 Lumnitzera littorea | reverse complement strand
GGGTGGGTGGGTGGGTGGGTGGGTTCGGGGGGGAGGAGGTTGGGTTAGATTTCAACCATGGAGGAATCAAACTAAAATAAAAAAGAAAAAAAACCTAATCAAATACTAATTAGTTTTTGGCTTTTATGATTTCTTTTTATTTTATTTTTTTAAACTTTGGCAATCGTAGGTAACTGCTCACTACCTAGGTTGAATGACCCACTTAGTGACCCATTGTCTTCGATAGCTTAAATTTAACTATTTAATAGCAAGGTGTGTTTGGTAGCTGGCTGCTATCCATCCTCCATCCTTATGTGGCAAGATTTTTTCTTATTTTTTGCTTTATTTTTTAATATTTTGAATCTTCTAATTGTTTAGTTATCTACTTGTAAAATATGTATACATATATATCATTATATTATTTTCAATTCATTTTCCGATCTTTCTAATTAATTATTTATTTTTTTCAATTTTTCTACATTTTTTAATAATTTGCTTAATTAATATATATTGTCTTACTTTTAATTAAATAAATTATTGTAGCCACTCAAATTATCACATATGTAAATATCTAATAGAAAATTTAATACCGTGTTAAAATGATTCATTAGTAAACTTTTGCAATAGAAATTTTGAAATGATAAGACTTTGATAAAGAAAGGAGCAAATGTTAAAGACTAAATTTATAATTTTTCTTTTATAAAACTATTTGTAGTTAGTTATGAGATACAATTGTAAATATATATATATATATATATAAAGAACAGTGTAAAAAAGTTAATCCCCTGCATCTTATGCTTTTCAGTAACGTAATGGAGGAATAATGCGCTAGAATCCCTTAATCAACATCTTTTTATACGTGATATTCAACTAAGCTTATATTAGTAATTATTAAATCATGATCATTGAAGATCGCCTTCTACTTCCAGCCCTTTTGACCAGACGCCACACGACATATAGCTTACAACCAACGTGGGCCATGAACAATCATTACCGTGACGATGCTGCAGTAATATTAGAATATATCTATATGTATGGATCAAAGGCACCTCATTCTCTCTCATGCGACCATTTGCAATGGATTGGTTGGATCTGATAACTGGCTCGAGTCAGCTCGGCTGGGTTAAAGCAAGAAACCGTAAAAGGTGGGTTGGGTTAGGGTTAGGTCGTCGGTTAGGTTTTAACCGGAAGCTGTCGACAAATATTTATTTTGCTGCGATGTAAAAAAAGAAAAATAGAAAATATTTATTTAAAACGTATAAACAAATTATTTTTTATTGGGCATTACAAGGTTTAAGCAGGGCATATATATTTTACAAATGGTTATAAGCTATCCTAATAATATTGTTTTAGAAGTGTACCCATCAACCACAGTCCAATATAAAAAAATAAAGAGTAGTAGGAACGTTGAAAGAGATAGAGAAAGAAATGGAATAATGAAAATATTGGAAGAAAGACATAAAATCTTTAAATTGTTATATATTTATAATTAAGTGTATTAAAAAATTATTTATCAATAATAAAAATTTTATTTAAAAAGTTAAATATATAATGTGGTTCAAAGATTTTAAAAAATTAATTTATGTTATTATTGTATACATTCAATCATGTTTGGATTATATACTCGTTTTTACTTCGAGTATGGTTCTCGCAAACAGTTTTTCGGGTTAGCATATTTCATTAAACTCTATATAATTTAATTGCACATTTGAAAGTTATAATTACTGTGACGAGTAGTTACCATCCTTATAATTTATATTGTTAAAGCATTTGGAATTTTAAATAACAGTAAAAACAATATTTTCACAGAAAATGCATGTTAAACTTAATGCAACCTTTTGAAAAAACAATGTATTTTAGTTTTGCGATTAAAGAATTAAGTTATGACCGTGATAGGTTAGTAGCATAAATGTTGATTTTTCAACCGGATAGATTAAGTTGAAATTTTTCATCTCTAAATTGTAACATGCAATATTGTCAGAGAAAAAAAAAAAAAGAAAAATCATAGAATTAAGAGAGAGAGATATGGGCAAACGTCCCCATATGGGATCACATCCCAACCATATAATGCTTAAAAACCACTTTATTGATTTCTACGTACCCTTTTTTTGCCAAGGATTTCTACATACTTGAAACAACATGAAATGAATTCAAACTTATTCACATTTTTCATCCAAACCCATATTTGAAAAAAAAAAAAATGCTATCCACCTCTTTTCTTGTTTTTTTTCCTCCCTCATTTCTTTACCTTTTTTCTTTTCTTTCTTTTTTCTCCTTTCCTTTTTTAAAATGACACTTATCACATTTTCAAGTATGATATAAGATTGAGTATAGAATGAATATGATATTAGTTCTAAATTTTATAACTTCAACCTCCTTCATAGTCAAAGTCATTATAATCTATTATACAAAATCTCCTAGTGGGAGGAACCAGACTACCACAACTAACCTTCCACAAGTTGTATTATAAGTTGGCAAGAAAATATATATAAAAAAGCTCTTATATAATATTAGGAATCATGGTGAAACTTATATCCTATAAGATTTATAGGATACCCTAATTTGTGAGATTTTTCATTTCATTTTTAATAAATAGTGTCATTGATTAAATACCAACTAGCATTCTAAATTTAAATTGATCAAATAATAAATGCTTTTGCATGACCCAATTTAAAGTTAGGAAAATATTTGAACATTTTTTTTTTTAGAAAAAGAAAAAAATTGCAAACCAAAATCTAGTGGGAAGTTACTTGAACATAAGCTAATATAATTAAATAACAGTAGGAAATCGATATTTGAGATCATGAAAAATAAAAGATGGAATTTTAACCATGATGTAAAATGGAAAAAGTAGGTTGAGATTTTATTAGAGTCGGAGAGAAATTGAGTTGGGCAAATAAGCTTATACCTTGAGTATGTGTCAAGCTAAAAAATTCTATATATTGTTATCTTTGATTGAGTAGCTATATTCTTAAAACTCGTATCTTCTATACTTTAAGGTGTAGATTTTAGGATATGTATGTAGAGTATGAAATTACATGTATATAAAGAGTATGGAGATACTACATCTTATACCCTTCTCCATTGTCTTATGGAAGTAGATTCATAAAAATTAAAACTAAAGCCTATCTTGTAACCTCAATACTCACTTAAAGTCTACCTGACCATATATTATAGGGCAAGTTTTGAGTTTTGGTAGGATAACCTGCTCACTCTTAATTAGGTGTGATTGTATAATTTTTTTTAATGAATTTCTTTAAAAGCCTACTATAATTAAGGTTTCATGAATACCAAATTATATTGTAATGATCCAAGAGATTGGCTTCTAGTACTTTTTAAACTATGTTTGGGAAGAAGGAAAGAAAGTGAAAGGAAAGAATTATGTTAGAAAGAAAGTGAGTGGAGAATTTTGTTTAGATAGAAAAGGGATGGGAAGGAAATAAGTTAAAGGAAAATTAATTACAATATTTTTAAATTTGTTAAAATAAATTTGAAATAGACTTTCCATTCAAAGGATATTTTAGTAATTTCATCTGTTTTCATTCCATTCCCTCTAAGTATGGAGAGAATCATTATTATGGGATCTAAGGAAAAATAATCCCTCTCAAATCCATTATGTCCACTTTCCATCATAATTTAGGCAAGAAGAAAGTAATTTTTTCCTCCTAACTCTTTCCTCCATTTTGAACATAGTGTTAAAGTCAAGTGATAGCCAAGTAAACTGTAATAATAATTTATATTCTAGTCACATTGCTTAACTTGATGAATATGTAGAATTATTTATGTTGTATGCATATTGTGAATGCGTTTTGGTTAGTGTATGTGTGCATGTATGTATATATATATATATATATATATATACATATATTCTTATTTGTATGTATATATTTTTCTACCTATTAACAAGGCCTTTTGGACCTGAACTCTTCGGGCTCATGTCAACTTAATTGGGCTCATGGCTTAGACTATACTTCTCCACACTCAGCCTCCTTATCTTTATTATCAGGCTCACTCCAAGCCCATGACGCAACCTGCCTAATTACGATGGTCACTTACTACTAGAAGATTGCGGATAAGGCTGAATGATTGAGTCAATAACCACCTCCTGCATTTGTGGACCACATTGGACATTGTAGCTCTACTATCCATTGCTTGTGAATGTGGCTTCTATCAATTAACTCCTCTCCAATTGTCGGTTGCACTTCCTTATAAATACAAGATCATCACTTAATAATAAATTGCTTTGCATACTAGAGCCTACTTCTTATTCTCAAGTACTCTTACTCTCCATAGACACCAATTTAACTTAAGCATCAGAGTTGCCGTGTCGGACAATACCCCGATATCTCTCACTATTCTTTGTCTTGTAGGCTCCTACGATTATGCAAAGCCCAATCTCAACCAGATCTCCATTGACCAAAACCCAAAGACGACATTTAGCATCGTTTATGGGAAGCTAATCCAATCTCCTACCTAAATACACACTAAACACTCTCCTAAACACCACCCTTAACTGCTAACATGTCTCGCATTAACAACCTTGAGAATAACCAGTTGGTGAACAACTAACCTGTTGAAAATCAACCTTTAGCTAGGGAAACGCTTGAATAGCACTTGGAGCGCCTACTTGAGGAGTTTACTACCTAAAATAGGTTTGTTGCAAACCGTAACCAAGAACAAACAAGGTTGGTCGCTGGATAGGTCCAAATTTGCAGAAAGTTTGAAAAGGGTTAATGGGGAAAGGTACGAATGGGGGCAAAAATGAAGAATGAAACAATAAGCAAAAACCTACGAATAGTTCCAAAGGATGTGATGCACCAATAAAATTTTCGAAAACTCACAGCACAATTCAATATGATGTACAAATTGGTCCAATGAAGTTACTTGCCACCTAACCTTACTTAAGGGAAATGATAAGAGTGATGTTAAGAGTAAACAAACAGTGCTTACGTAAGGAAGAAAGTACTCAAGCGTATTGAAGATAATCTGGTCTTTTACAGCTACAAGTATAAGGGTATTTATACCCGTAAGTTAAGGCAACTTGCCCAAAAGGGAAAAAAAAAGGACATTTCCTAAAGAAATAATGTACACAATACAAAAGAGTAAAAATAAATATACAAGGAAAATAATCATTGGTGCTATAGATTCTACATATGATATTGTACACATTACGATGCTGTATTAGCGAGGTTGTTAGGAGATGTGAACAAAAAAGTATGGATAGATGGGCTTGTCTGAGCAGGGATGGCTTAGTCAGTTTGGATTCTCTATTTCTCGGTAATGATGATACCTAGTTATTGGTCGGCTTGGTACTAGAGAGTAATCATAAACTCGACATACTACATAATAATGGGAAGTCATATAACACGGCATTAAAGGTGCAAGGAAGTATTCGGCCTCAGTAGGGGTTAGTTGGAATAGAAGGATTGTTGTGCCAACCTCTCTAGTCCTCGAGCTTAGCTGTAGGTTAGAGGTCTAGTAACCTGATTCCCATCATTCCCTTCGAGTTGTTTTGGATTTGGGATCAAATCCGAATGGTGTTTGCTCAATTCTCTATAAAGATGATATGGACTGAGGTTGGCAATATTGAAGGCGTTAGAAACCCAATAGTCTTAAGGCAATTCCAACTTGTAGGCATTGTCACTGATTTTCTGGAGGATTCTAAAAGGTCCTTTCACTCTTGTAGATAATTTGTTCTTCCTCTTGTTCGAGAACTGTTCCTTGCTAAGGTGTAGCCATACCAAGTCTCCTAGTTGAAATTGTTTGGCCGACCAACCCTTAGTCTTTTCTCGCATTCTTTTGGTAGCTTGGTCAATGTGTCGAGTGACCTTGTCATAGATGTGCTAAAGAGATTATGCTCTGGCTGAGGCATTAAGGTCCTCTTACGCGGGTGCTAGTATAGGGGCATGATCGAGGGCTAACTTGAGATTGAATTCATAGACCACCTGCAAAGGAGTCTTCTTAGTAGTGTCATGTATGATTCGATTATAGGCGAACTCAACTACTGGTAGGCAAACATCCTAATCAACTAAGTTCTTGCCTATTACAGATTGGAGTAGTGAACCCAAAGTACGATTAACTACTTTTGTTTAGTTGTCAGTTTAGGGGTAACACGAGGTATTGAAGAGTAATTTGGTTTCTAGCCGATGCTACAGGGTTTTTCAGAAATGGCTCAAGAACTTTAGGTCTCTGTCGAAAACTACACTTCTCGGTACACTGTGTATCCATACAACCTCCTATAAGAAAAGAAAAGCAATAGCAGAAGTGTCGTTAGTTTTGGTGCAAGGCACGAAGTATGCCATCTTACTAAACCGATCCACAATGAACATTACAGAATCTTTGCCTCGGATAGTTCATGGTAGTCCGAGAACAAAGTCCATGCTTAGTTCAATCCACAACCTTGTCGAAACAAGTAAGGGCATTGCTTTCCCTTGTTCGGCTCAGCACTTGACTTTTTTGCACATAGCACAGCTTTCAACAACTCCGTGCACATCTCTCTGCATTTTCGGCCAAAAGAATCGGCCATTCAGTAATTCACAAGTCCTTCACTCTCCAAAGTATCCGAAAAGTCCTCCGCTATATGCTTCCCTGATTAATAATTCTCGTTGGGAACAAGTCGACATGTATAGTTTCCCTTTTTGGAACAGGTAGCCATCCTCCACATAATACTCGTCCACTCTCCTCCCATCTACGCATCGCGAAATTATTGGTCTAAAGTATGGATCTTTAAAGTACTGTTGTTTAATACTTGCAAGCCCAAATAGCTCGGTCTGCAGTTCTGATAAAAGTGTATGTCTTCTTGAAAGAGCATTTGCAACTACATTATTCTTTCCCTTTTGCTCTTTCCCTACTTGTACTTAATTACAAAATTGAATCCCTTAAGGAATTCAACTTACCTCACCTGCCACTTTGACATCTTAGTCTGACTTCGGAGGTACCTTAGCAATTCATGGTCAGTATATATGATAAATTCTCTCGGCAATAAATAATGTTGCCATACTTGCATCGCTTGGATTAGTGCCAAAAGTTCCTTGTCATACATAAAGTAGTTCAGCTGCGGTCTTCGGAGCTTCTCACTGTGAAAGGTAATTGGTTGGCCTTCCTGAATCAGGACAATACCTATTCTAATGCCCGATGCATCGCGTTCTATCTCAAAAATTTTATCGAAGTTAGGTAGTACTAACATCGGGGTGGAGGTCAATATTTCTTTTATGTCGGTAAAACTCCTCTCCTCCTTTTCTCCCCATCAGAAGTTGGTGTTATTCTTTGTTAGCTCGGTAAGCGGTACAGTGATGGTGTTGAAATTCCTGATAAACCTTCTATAAAACAAAGCCAGTCCGTAGAAGCTTCTCACATAAGCATAAGTAGCAAGAGTTGGCCACTCAACAATTGCTCAGATCTTTTCAACATCAACTCGCAAGCTTCCTCCACTGGCTACGTAGCCCAAGAATACCACTTCCCCTTAGTAAAAACAACATTTCTTTAAATTGCCGAATAATCTCTTTGCATGGAAGATATTCAGGACTACTCTAAGATGTTTACAATGACTCGGCATGTCGGCGCTGCATATCGGGATGTCGTCAAAGTACACTATGACATACTTCCCTATGAGATGTCTCAGCACATGGTTCATAAGTCTCATGAAAGTGCTCGGGGCGTTCGACAAGTCGAAGGGCATGAACATCCACTCGTAAAGTCTATGTCGAGTCTTGAACGCAGTCTTCTACTCATCTCCTAGCCTCATGTGGATTTGATGGTAGTTAAACTTAAGATCAATCTTGCTAAAAATCTTAGCTCCACTCAATTCATCAAACTGTCTTTTAACCTCGGGATCGAATACCTGTATTTGATCGTGATTTTGTTTACGGCTTGGCTGTCAACATATATTCGCCGGGTTCCATCCTTCTTTGGCACTAGAAGTGTAGGCATAACACAAGGGCTGAGACTCTCTCTTACATAGCCTCTCTCTAGCAATTCATTGACTTAACATTGGAGTTCAGAAGCTTGCTTGAGATTCATCCGACAAGCTGACTTATTCGGCAGTGCAGCATCGGGTACCAAGTCAATGCAGTGCTCTATACCTCGAGTTGGGGGCAACCCCTCAAGTAACCATTCTGGAAACAGGTCAACATATTCATCCAACAACTCCTTAATCTCCTAGGGTAACTCACCTCGCTCCCTCATTTTCAACAGTTACCTGACCAACAAGAGGGTCAGCTCATTAGCATTGATGGCATCTCTAAGCTTGGTTCTACTCATCACCAAAGCCTTCTTCGATCTACGAGCAAGTTTCGTTTGCAACTTATTGACTTCTCTTGCCAGCATCGGGTTTAATGTAATCTCCTAATCATCCTTCTTAAACATGTATGTTGATAACTCTGATTTTAAACATATTTCACATGGTGATTTTATAGTATTTTCCTTACATTTTTGGTTTTCTATAAAGAAATTGATACTTAATTAAGTAAAATTTTGATTTCAAGGTTTGAACACGTTCTAGGATCGAAAATGAAGAAAATGAATCAAGTTTCACTCAATTCGGAATTCAAATGAAGAAGTTATGAAGTTTTGAAGTTACGAAGTTTTGAAGTTACATAGTCTAGGACATGGCCATGTCCTCAGGCTGTGTCCATCTAGAAAAATTTGCCAAGTGCAGAAAGTTACACGACCTGGGGATACGGCCATGTCCCAGGCCGTGTCTGGTGACGAAAACAGAATCCTTATAATACATATATAAAAGGATATCCGAGGGTTTAGAAGAAGAGAGACATTAGAGAAACGAACGAGACACGAGAGAAGAGAAGAGACTTGAGGAGAAAGAGAAGAAAAAGGAAAGCAACACTAACTCCAAGATTAGAGAGATTCTTCATCAACCAAAGGGGTTTTCCATGTTTATTTTATGTTTTTGATGGAACTAGTTTTTAGATTCATTATGATAGCTTAGAATTCGTGTATTTAGGATTATGGAACCTAGGGTTTCATGTGACTCTTGGGTTGAATTATAATTTTCAATAAAGTTTCTATCTTTTCTTGATTCAATTATGTTGTTTAATTGAGGATTGATAATTCTAGAGTATCAATATATGATATTATGCATGTTGATTGAGAAATTGCATGTGTAATTAGATCTTAGCATAATTGGAGAGAATTACATGTATACTTAGAGATAAGATACATGTTTCTTCCAGAAAGTTGATTATTTGTGTGGGAATTCATTATACATTAATGTAATTCTAAGTTATATTACTAAGTGAAGAGATTTCAGTAAATAATTTAGGATTAGGGTTAATATGCTTGAGAAAGGTATTAGCTTTAATTGTGAATCCCTCCGGTTAAGAATAATAGAAACTAAATTGACTATATTTTAAAAGGTCACATGTTAAACACTAGGAGAAATAATTTCTAAATACGTTATTAATTTCTTGAAGTCGTTCGTAGTTTATTGCTTTCTAATTTGCTTAATCAAGTCTCATAATTAGTTTAGTTTGTTAATTTCAGTATTTTTAATTCATTCAACCCATTACAATTTTCCGGTTAGCTAATAGAGCTAAAGTTAATATTAGTACTCGAAATCTCTAAGGGATCGACTCGGACTCATATCCGCTATATTAAAATTGATAAGTGCACTTGCCTCATATCAAGTTTTTGGCGTCGTTGCCAGGGATTTTCAATATTAAGAACGCTAGTTGCTTTATTACTTTGACCATTTTTTTTTCTTTCTTTATTTTCTTTTGTTTTTATTGTTTATTTTTATTACCTAGAACTGCAATTGATTTTATATTTCCTGCCCTTGTAGTGCATGACCCGAAGCAACTCGGAAGATTTGGTAGAACTTGATCCTGAAATTGAGAGAACTGCCTTTCAAAATTTGAGATTGCGACTTAGACAAATTGTGGCTACCATAGACGACGAGTCAATCGTTGAAATCAAGGAAGAAGGTGAAGAGTCCAATACTCAATTCATCGAGCAGGAAGATCCACCACACATGGCTAACAACGGGAATGAAGCAAATCGGACCATGTCCGATTATTCAAGGCCTACACTTATTGGAGCTAACTCTAGTATCGCAAGGCCAACCGTTGCGGCTAATAACTTCCAAATTGCACCTAACATCATACAAATGGTGCAACAATACGTTCAATTTGACGATCTCCAAGATGAAGATCCTAATGCCCACATCTCTAGTTTTCTAGAGATTTGTGATACATTTAAAATCAACGGAGCCACGGATGATGCCATCCGACTGCAACTATTTCCTTTCTCCTTAAGGGGGAGAGCAAAACAGTGGTTGAACTCCCTACCAAGAAATTCAATCACAACTTGGAATGAATTTGTAGAGAAATTTTTAGAGAAGTATTTCCCACCTGCAAAGACCGCTAAACTTTGGAATGATATTTCTTGTTTTGCTTAATTGGAAGCGAAGACGCTATATGATACTTGGGAGCGGGTTAAGGACTTGCTCAGGAGGTGCCCACATCATGGCCTTCTACTATGGATGCAGATTCAGACCTTCTACAATGGTCTCAATTTATCTACTAGACAGATGATTGATGCATCCGTAGGAGGTACTTTGAACACAAAGACACCTGAGCAAGCACAAAATCTAATTGAAGGAATAGCAATGAACAATTATCAGTGGGAAACCACTAGAGCCAAGCAAAAGGCCATGGGAATTTATGAGGTAGACTTGACCACTGCTCTGGCAGCCAAAGTAGACCTATTGAGTAAGAAGATTGATGCACTCTCAGTTGGCCCTCAACAAGTGTAATCGAATGTAAGTGATTTTGGTATGCAGGGGTATGGAGTACAAGAACAACTGGAACAGGTAGATTATCTAGGAAATCCACCTAAGCAACAAAATAACCCCTACAGTAACACTTACAATCTAGGATGGAGGAATCACCCCAATTTCTCATGGGGAAATCAAAACCAAGGCCAGTAGAAGACTAACTTTGGCCCACCTGGATTTCAAAGACTATTCCTACCTCCTCTCCCTCAAGAAAAGAAGTCCAATGTGGAAGAACTTCTCATAAAATACATTCAAGGCAATGAGGTTCACTTATCCAACATTGAATCCTCGTTGAGGAATCAAGAGGCTTCAAATCGTAACCTTGAGAACCAAATTGGTCAACTTGCGAAGCTAATCTTTGAAAGACCGCAGGGATCGCTATCGGGAAATACAGAACCCAATCCAAAGGAACATGTTAAGGCAGTGACACTTCGAAATGGGAAGGAGTTGCATGCTGAGAGGAAGGTTAGCGAGGAGACTAGCAAGAGCAAGGAGGGGACGAAAGCAACGGAAGATGTAGAGTCATCAAAGGTGAAGGAATATCAACTACCTATCCCATATCCCTAAAGACTCAAGAAAGATCGCAATGACCAACAATTTAGTAAGTTCCTTGACCTCTTTAAACAACTGCATATTAACTTACCTCTTGTTGATGCCATGTCACAAATGCCGAAGTACGCTAAGTTCTTGAAAGATTTGTTATCCAACAAGAGGAAGCTTGAAGAGCTTTCTATAGTCATCTTGGATGAAAAGTATTCAGCGATTGTGCAAAACAAGTTGTCCAAGAAGCTAAAAGACCCAGGAAGTTTTACAATTCCTTGTCATATTGGTAATCTGTTAATTGACAAAGCTTTAGCTGATTTGGGTGCTAGCATCAATTTAATGCTTTATAAATTTTTTAAGAAACTAGGATCAGGGGAACCTAAGCCCACATGCATGAGTTTGCAATTAGCTGATAGATCTGTGACGTATCCTAGAGGTATATTTGAGGATGTATTGGTCCAAGTGGGTAAATTCATTTTTCCAGTTGATTTTGTGATATTGGATATGGATGACGATTTTGAGTTACCTCTTATCCTGAGTAGACCATTCTTAGCTACTGCTAGGGTTATCATTGATGTTAGTGGTGGCAAGCTCATTCTTTGAGTAGGAGATGAAGAGATCATGTTTAAAATTTCGGAGTCTATGAAAAAATTTGTCGATTAGGATGATACTTGCTACCTTTTGGATGTTACTGACACTTTTGTTTTAAGTTTTATGCAGGAAGTTCTTCTTAAGGATCCGCTGGAGAGTTGCTTGTAATTAGGCATGGAGGAAGCTTTGGAAGATCCTGTCAAATCCAAGGTGGTAGCCTAACTGGAGGTAAATAAACCTATCTCTATTAAGAAAGGGTTTGAAGAGTTTGAAAAAAGGAAGGAAGCACAGTTAAAACCTTCAATTGAGGAGCCACCAGTATTGGAGCTAAAGCAATTACCTGACTACTTGGAATATGCCTTCTTAGAAAAAGGACTTCAAATTACCGGTAATTATAGCATCTAATTTGGAAAAAGAACAGAGAGAAAGGTTGCTGAAAGTACTTAAGGAGCATAAGAGGGCCATTTCTTGGAAAATATCCGATATTCGAGGTATCAATCCCTCCTTTTGTACTCATAAGATTTTAATGGAAGAAAACCACAAGCCAGTTGTGCAGCCCTAGAGACGCTTGAATCCAAACATGAAAGAGGTAGTCAAAAAGGAAGTTATTAAACTCCTTAATGCAGGTATGATATATCCTATCTTTGATAGTTCATGGGTGAGTCCAGTGTAAGTAGTTCAAAAAAAAAGTGGGATGACAGGAGTCCCTAATGAAAAGAATGCATTGATCCCAATGAGAACGGTAACAGGTTGGTGTGTATGTATCGATTATCAAAAGTTAAACGATGCTACACGTAAGGACCATTTCCCTTTACCTTTTATTGATCAAATGATAGAACGACTAGCTGGACATATGTTTTATTGTTTTCTGGATGGCTTATCTAGTTATTTTCAGATACCTATTGCACCGGAAGATCAAGAGAAGACCACTTTCACTTGTCCTTATGGCACCTTTGCTTATCGCAGAATGCCTTTTGGTCTTTGTAATGCACCGGCTACATTTTAGCGATGCATGTTAGCTATTTTTGATGATTTGATTGAGGACATAATGGAGGTATTTATGGATGATTTTTCAGTTTTTGGCAACTCATTTGACCTTTGTTTGGATAATTTGGACAGCGTACTTACCAGGTGTGAAGAGACCAATCTTGTCCTCAACTGGAAGAAGTACCACTTCATGGTACAAGAGGGTATTGTATTGGGCCATAAGATCTTTTATCGAGGAATTGAGGTGGATATTGCCAAAGTGGATGCGATTGCAAGACTCTCATCCCCAACTTCGGTTAAGGCCATAAGAAGCTTTTTAGGACATGCAGGTTTTTACAGGCGATTTATCAAGGATTTCTCGAAAATTGCCCACCCTTTGACTAAGCTATTAGAGAAGGAGGTGCCTTATGTTTTCTCTCAAGAGTGTTTGAAAGCTTTCAATATCCTTAAAGAGAAACTTACCAATGCTCTAATCATGGTAGTACCTGATTGGGCACTCCCCTTTAAGCTTATGTGTGATGCAAGTGATCACGCAATCGAGGCAGTACTGGGGCAAAGGCGAGACAAGCACTTTCAACCAATTCACTATGCTAGCAAAACTCTTACGAATGCTTAGGAGAACTACACTACTACAGAAAAAGAGTTGCCGGCAATTGTTTTTGCTTTTGATAAGTTTCGCTCTTATTTGCTTCTATCTAAGGTGATTGTTTATATTGATTATTCTACCCTTAGGTACCTGTTAGCAAAACCGGATGCAAAACCAAGATTGATTAGGTGGATCTTGTTGCTACAAGAGTTTGATGTAGAGATCAAAGATAAAAAAGGGCTGAGAATTTAGCAGCAGATCACCTATCCCGATTGGAGAATCCAAACTTGGAAATGCTCGACCAGAACGAGATCAAAGATGAATTCCCTGAGGACCGACTCTATGCCATCCCCCAGGTAAGTGATATGGAAATTCCTTGGTTCATAGATATAGCTAATTTTTTAGCTGCTAGGATTATACCGAAAGGACTTCAACACCAGCAAAAGAAGAAATTCTTTTCTGATGTGAAACATTATTTTTGGGATGATCCTTACTTGTTTAAAGTATGTGCAGATCATATCATTCGAAGGTGTGTACCATACCTCGAAGGTTGGAGAATTTTGAGCCACTGTCATTTGGGGCCTACGGGTGAGCATCATAGTGCCAATAAGACAGCTCATAAGGTCTTAGAGGCAGGATTTTATTGGCCTACCTTATTCAAAGATGCCCAAAGATATGTTGAGAGTTGTGATCGTTGCCAACGAGTGGGGAATATATCCCGTAGGGATGAAATGCCACAAAACCCCATCATCGAGGTTGAGGTATTTGATGTGTGGGGGATCGATTTCGTGGGTCTTTTTCCGAACTCTAATGGAAACAAATATATCCTAGTAGCTATTGACTATGTCTCTAAGTGGGTGGAAGCTAAAGCCCTACCTACTAATGATGCTAGGGTAGTAAAAAAATTCTTGAAAGGCCTATTTTCTCGATTTGGCACCCCTAGGATAATTATAAGTGATAGGGGAACACATTTTTGCAATGCTCAACTCGACCAAGTACTAAAACGTTTTGGCGTTACACATAAGATAGCCACCCCGTACCACCCCCAAAGTAGTAGCCAAGTGGAAGTTGTCAATCGCGACCTTAAGCGAATTCTTAAAAAAACCGTAGAGTATCATAGGAAGGATTGGTCAGAAAAGTTGGATGATGCCTTATGGGCATATAGAACCGCCTACAAAACACCACTCGGGACCACACCCTACCGACTTGTATATGGCAAGGCTTGTCATTTACTGGTAGAGATATAGCATAAGGCTTATTGGGCAATTAAGAGTGCTAATGTTGATTTTGAGCGTGCAGGTTCTCACAAGAAACTTCAACTGAACGAGCTAGAGGAATGGCAAGCGAATGCATATGAGAACTCCAAATTATACAAAGAAAAGGCCAAAAAGTATCATGATCAGCGAATTAAACAAGGTCAACAATTTAAAGAAGGTGATCATGTTTTTTTGTATAATTCTCGCCTTCGTTTATTCCCAGGTAAGTTGAAATCCAGGTGGTCTGGACTATTTACAATTACACGAGTTTTCCCGTATGGGACTGTTGAAGTTATACACTCGGAGAAGGGCACATTTAAGGTAAATGGGCAACGGTTGAAGTTATACTTGAGTGGAAACTTGGAGCATGTTGGACGAGAGGAGTTTTATCTCCATCCGACAGAACTAACATGAAAAGATGTATCCCGTCGAGCTATCGATGTTAACTAAAGTGCTTCTTGGGAGGCAACCCATTTTGACTTTGCTTATACTTTAATTCTTTAAGTTTTCTTCACTTTATTTTCCTTTTATCTAACTTTGCTTTGCTTCTTATAACATTTTCCCTTATAGTTTTATTTTTGCTTTTTCTCTTTAGTTTTATTACTTTTATTTCGTTAAGTTTCCTTTCTCTTTAAATTAAATTTAAAAAAAAAAAGAGAGAAAAAAAGGTTACACGGTCCCAACCCGTGTCCATCCAGACCTTCAAAACTGCCCACCCACAGAAAGTTACACGGGCGTGGGACACGGTCGTGTCCTAGCCCATGTCTACCCAGATTTCGGTTTCATTACGTGGGTACAGAAAGTTACACGGGCGAGGGACACGGTCGTGTCTCAGCCCGTGTGCGCCCAGAATTCCCACTCACGAATAGGAAGTTATACGGGCGTGGGATACGGTTATGTCCCAGCCCGTGTGCATCCAGACTTCACAGTAGACCACAGAATGTTACACGGGCATGGGACACGGTCGTGTCTTAGCCCGTGTCCGTTTAGTTTTCATACACGGGAACAGAAAGTTACACGGGCATGGGACACGGTCGTGTCCCAGCCCGTGTCCGTCCAGACTCCACACGACACATACAGAATGTTACACGGGCAAGGGATACGGTCGTGTCTCAACCCGTGTCAACCCAAACTTACACGATTTTGCACACGCCCGGTTTATTTAAACTAAACACACTCTCTCACACACTCACAATCAAACATATTTCTCTCATATTCTCTCTTATTCTCCCTTTTCTCTCCACAATTCTTGCATTCTGCATTTTGATCCAAGTAAGTTCCTACTTGATTTTGTTCTCTCTTCCTCATGATTAGGCAGTTTGGTTAATTGAAATTTTTCTCTTGTGTGTACTTGTTTTTCCATTTGGCCTGCAGATTTCTTTTGATTATTCATAAACGCCATGCATCATTGCTTTGAGTTTCTTGATCTTACATGCAATAATGCTGCCTCATCTAGTTAGATTTCATTGTGCTCTCTCAATTTTGAATGTTATTGGCTAATTTGCTCATCCTTATTCATTCATGCTAGTTAGGGTTAGCAATAGGAGAAAATAATTTTAGGTCATTTAGCGTCTTATATATATTGGGACGCCTGTGTTTCAACGTTAATTGTAGTATAGTAGACTTAGTTGGATGCGTTTGCCATTTATTTCGTTTCCACCAACTAGTTTTTTAACTGCACTCCACATGTTTGTTTAAATGCCCCAATGAGAATTCTGTTCACATTCTTTACTATTGCTTTTATTTTCCTCTGCCTTCTTTAACTATGTGCGATATGGATGTGCGTGTTTGATTTAGATTGTTGATTCTTTTCAGGTATTCAAATGGCGAATCGAGCTAAGCTTACCGTTCGCCGGAAATCAAAATTTGCAGTATCCTCTTCATCACAATCAGGAGCAATAGTTGAACCACTAGCTACTCTTCTCCCGATGGAGCACCCAATGCTCCAATTTAAGGAAGATTACCAAGTGCAACGATATCAATTACTTCAGAATAAGCCTTTTAGAGAGACCCTTCGGCTGGATTGGGATGTTCTCGCTCAATTAGAGCTCACCATAGAAATGAAGGAGCTCTTGGATGGTACTATTTAGAAGCGCTTATTATCCTTTGAAGCTCCAATTTATAAAGAGCTGACTTTGGAGTTTTTGTACACTTATAAACTTGATAAAGAAAGTGCTACTAGCATCGGCCCAAAACGGAAATTACACTTTACCTTGAGTGGCCATCCATTCCACATGTCCATCGCTCAATTGGGTAGATATCTTGGTCTATATGAAGAAAGATATACATGGACGAAAGAATTTCAATGTCTCTCGTGTCGTTTTCCTCATGGCATCACAGCAGGGTCGTTTTGGAATGAGATTACTGTTGGCGATGCCTATGATCTAGCCAGGAGTAAGGCCTCTCAATTAGTCAGGCCTGAATATCAAGTTCTTCATTGGCTCTTTTCGCATACATTGACTGGCAGAGGCCTTAGCACCGGGGTGGTATCCAACAAAGATTGCCTTTATCTTTATAGTGTCATTCATAAACATCCCATCAATCTCGCCATCGAAATCGCCGAACTCTTCAGCCACCAAGCCATCGCTACTCATAAGAAAGGGCATATTTGCTGTGGCCCTTACATTACCTTACTAGTGCAGGCCATGCGGACTAAGGTTGTTGCTTGGCCCTCATTTACTTTGATTAGCCAAGTCACTCCTATGCGCCTCAATTCATTCCGACTCATGAACCTCCTACCAACTAGACGTCAAGGTCGATACTCTCGCAGCAGCACATCTCGAGGCCAGATGTCTTCAGCCAGTTTTGAAGATAAATTTGATTTGTTGTTGTCTGAGGTTCGTTATATAAGAGAAAGTGTGGATAAACTTCATATCCGCCATGACAAAATGGAAAATTTTCTTAAAATGAAAGAGTCGGCTACCAATGAAGAGGAGAGTGAGGAAGAGGAAGAGGATGATGAGGGTGGTGAGGAAGAGGCTGATGAGGGTGGTGCGGACGAGGCGACTGGAGAAAGTGATGAGGATGTCGAGGCCAGTGATGACGATGATGATGCTACAATGGCTGAGGCACCATCTGATGAGGAGGATGAAGAGACGGATTCTGATCCCTCTTCTTAGTTCCTAATTTTTTGTGTTGTCTTTTGTTGATCAAGGCTTGTGAACTTTGATATATATAATGATGATGCTTCTTCATTTTGCACTTCTTTTCGATTGGCAGGGAAGTATTAGTTTCTTTTCAGTACATATGTTTCCTTTTTCCCTATGCTGCTTTTTCTTGTTGCTATGATTTTTCGTCGTACATTGAGGACAATGTACATTATTAAGTGTGGGGAAGGGATATATATGAATTTGTTACTGTTTAGGAGACCAATTATTCATATTTGACCCAATTAATTTTTAAGTTAACTTGCAATAGGTGATTAACAAGTATTAAGCTAAATCAACTGTGTCATCTTGATCATTATTAGTCTTATTATACTTTACTAGAATTGATTAGTCAAATTTGTGGAGGGTAATGTTACGAGTTATTTAGCTTAGGACTTTAAGACTTAAGATTAGAGCAACATCACTAGTTGAGAGTTAGTCACGGTTATTTTTAAATTTACTTTTATGTATACCTTTCTCTTAGAAATTTTTAGAGCCCTATAATTTTTAGCAAACAAACAAATGAAATTCTTCTTTTGAGAAACCCTTGAAAAATCACAATGATTGGAGGTCAAAAGTAATAACAAGTATATGAATAGAAAAATTGGTAAGGATTCATCTTGGTCTGTCAAAAGAGCAAGGTTCTTTCCCACTATCAATATAAGAAATAAGTTGGTATGGATCGGTCTTGATCCGTCAGAAGAGCGAGATTTTTTTCCTCTACCAACATAATTGTGCTTAAATGAGGTAAATTCAAAAGACCTCTCAACAAAAGCACGAACTAGGGGGATGATCAGAGGATGAGTGGATGTAAAATGTGTTTGTTTTAGATTATGGTGCTTGGTGAGATGGAAGAGAGAATTGTATACACTTTAGTCAAATGAACAAAATTTTTATGATTCTTTCTCTATTGGCAAGATGTTAAATCTAATTTTTAGTTTAATAATCCTTGGTTAAATGGCTCGGGTAGACGTTGATTTTCATAAATTAACTAGTGAATTATAGTATTAAGTATTGTTGGAGCATTCAAATATGGTCAGATGAAATTGGTTGACTTTATTATTGCAAGTTAGTTGAGAATGATTTTCTTACCTTTCTTCGGGTCAAGTGTATTCGTTCACCGGTTTCCTAAATAGTGATAAATTTTGTTTAGCGTTTCTTATTTCGAAAGTTTGGTTTTGATTTATTTGCTTGAGGACAAGCAAATGCTTAAGTGTGGGAAAATTTGATAACTCTGATTTTAAACATATTTCACATAGTGATTTTATAGTATTTTCCTTACATTTTTTGTTTTCTTTAAAGAAATTGATACTTAATTGAGTAAAATTTTGATTTCAAGGTTTGAACGCGTTCTAGGATCGAAAACGAAGAAAATGAATCAAGTTTCACTCAATTCAGAGTTCAAATGAAGAAGTTACGAAGTTTTGAAGTTACACAGTCTAGGATATGGCCATGTCCCTAGGCTGTGTCCATTCAAAAAAATTTGCCAGGTGCAGAAAATTACACGACTTGGGGACACGACCATGTCCCAGGCTGTGTCTGGTGACGAAAACAGAATCCTTATAATACATATATAAAAGGATATTCAAGGGTTTAGAAGAAGAGAGACATTAGAGAAACGAACGAGACACGAGAGAAGAGAAGAGACTCGAGGAGAAAGAGAAGAAAAAGGAAAGCAACACCAACTTCAAGATTAGAGAGATTGTTCATTAACCAAAGGGGTTTTCCATGTTTATTTTATGTTTTTGATGGAACTAGTTTTTAGATTCATTATGATAGCTTAGAATTAGTGTATTTAAGATTATGGAACCTAAGGTTTCATGTGACTCTTGAGTTGAATTATAATTTTCAATAAAGTTTCTATCTTTTCTTGATTCAATTATATTGTTTAATTGTGGATTGATAATTCTAGAGTATCAATATATGATATTATGCATGTTGATTGAAAAATTGCATGTGTAATTAGATCTTAACATAATTGGAGAGAATTACATGTATACTTAGAGATAAGTTACATGTTTCCTTCGGAAAGTTGATTATTTGTGTGGGAATTCATTATACATTAATGCAATTCTAAGTTATATTACTAAGTGAAGAGATTTCGGTAAATAATTTAGGATTAGGGTTAATATGCTTGAGAAAGGTATTAGCTTTAATTGTGAATCCCTCCGGTCAAGAATAATAGAAACTAAATTGAATATATTTTAAAAGGTCACATGTTAAACACTGGGGGAAATAATTCCTAAATATGTTATTAATTTCTTGAAGTCGTTCGTAGTTTATTGCTTTCTAATTTGCTTAATCAAGTCTCATAATTAGTTTAGTTTGTTAATTTCAGTATTTTTAATTCATTCAACCCATTACAATTTTCCAGTTAGATAATAGAGCTAAGGTTAATATTAGTACTTGAAATCTCTGAGGGATCGACTCGGACTCACATCCACTATATTAAAATTGATAGTGCACTTGCCTCATATCATATGTATTCCTATGGCCATTATAGATGACCCTCCTATTAAACAACCATGGCTTACTTAGCAATACGTGGGAAGTACACATAAGTAGTATGTTGTAGAGGATCTAATTAGAGTAATTCCCAATAGTGATTGGTAGTAGTATTTGCCGAGTGACATGTAATGCTCCTTTCTTACTCAACCAGTACAACTTATATGGCTTCGGGTGTGCAACAGTCGGTAGCTTCAGTTTCAAGATAAGATCGGTTAATGCTACGTTGGTGTAGTTTCCACTATCCATGATGAGGGCACATACTTAATCATTCACCTTGCAAGTTGTATGAAACAAATTTTCTCTCTATTCCTCCTCTTGTAAGAGTTCCACTTTCATAGTGCATCGAACAACCATAAGTAATTGGTCCACGTCCTTGGTAAATACGTCCTCCTTAATCAGCTCTTTTTCGGTAAGGACCTCCTCCTCCTCGGATTCCTCATCCGTACTCTCTACTTCTAGTTTCAGGATGTCTCCCTTAATGATCATCATCCGTTGGTTTAGGCATTAAGCAGCCATATGCCTAAACCCTTGACACTTGAAGCACTTGATTTGTCTCGTCTTCCTGCCAGACCCTTATACCTTCTCATAAGTTCAGGTTGGCACTTTACCATCAGGTTGACCTTTCCACTCAACTCTAACATTAGCCCTTTTGCTTGGCTTGATACTAGACTGTGCTCGGTGACTTGCCTGTTTGGGTCGGCTACTTGGTATTTTGGTCTTTACTTGGCGCCCCTTCTTTACCTCTATACTCATTGGGCAATCCTAACAACTTCATCCATTGCGTCAAATCGTTGGAGCTCTACAAAATCTCGAATATCTCCTCTTAACTGGTAACAAACATTGAGATTGTTCAAGTTAGTGGTTCCTCCACTTCGCAACGCATCATAAGCATTTGAAATTTTTAAACATACTCGTCAACAGTTTGACCTCCTTGTCTCAGCTCCCGAAGTTGAGTGAAAGTATCTTAGAGGTATGTTTCTGAGCACTCTGTTCATCTCGGACCGAATGTTAATCTCTTGGTACCCCTTTCGTCTTCTCATGGCCTAAAAATTCTTCCACCTCATAGCGGCATATCCAGTGAACTCAATAGTAGTAGTTCTCACCTTCTTGTAATCCTTGTATTGATAATAATTAAACACCCACTCCAGATATTCATCAACATTCTCAAATCTATTAAAACTCGAAATTCGAAGCTTCACATGGTTGGATACTTTGGGGATTTGTATACGCTCCTCTTTAAAATATTCCTCTTCCTCTTCATCAACCTTTCTCAAGTCTATCCTTCGCCTTACACTTCCGCTAACTCCTTTAACTTGAACTGATCGAATTAAGTTCCAACCTCTAATAGGTTGAGTAGCTTGTGTAGTGTTTTGCACTGCCTTAGTGGGTCGGCAAAATAGTGCATGAATAGCTCGAGCCAAATCTACTAAGAGGTTAACTATCTTATCAAGCCTCTCATTAGTGCTTTTAGGAGTTCCCTGAGATTGTTGTCTATAGTGGACAACTCCACTATCATCACCAGTACCAATATTCATACTTAGGTTTGTCATTCTTCTTCACAATTTCAAAGCTCAAACAAATACTTTAGAAAGTGAACAATTAACAACATAGTAGTCAAATGAATACACTCTATTTCATACACGCAAAAACAGAGTATAGTAGAACTTCAAGAACTACCACAGTTTACATAAAAACCTCCGCTCTGATACTAAGATGTTGTGAACCATGACCAAGACCAAACAAGGTCGGTCATTGGATGGGTCTAAGCTTGCAGAAAGCTAAAAAATGGTTAATGGGGAAAGGTATGAAAGGGGGCAAAAATAAAAAATGAAACAGTAAGCAAAAATCTACGAATAGTTCTAGAGGATATGATGCACTAATGGAACTTTCGAAGACTTACGGTATAATTTGATATGACGTACAAATTGGTCTAATGAGATTACTCGCCACCTAACCTTACTTAAGGAAAAAGATAAAAGTGATATCGAGAGTAAACAAACAATGTTTATGCAAAAAAGAAAGTACTCAAGAGTATCGAAGATAATCTAGTCTTTTACAACTATAAGTATAAGGGTATTTATACCTGTAAATTAGGGCAACTTACCCAAAAAGGAAGAGACAAAAAAGGCATTTTCTGAAGAAATAATGTACATGATACAAAAGAGTAAAAATGAATATATAAGGAAAACAATTATTGGTGCTACAGATTTTACATATGATATTATATACGTGGTGATGCTGCATTAGTAGGTTGTTAAGAGATGCAAACAAAAAAGTACAGACAGATGGGCTTGTTCAAGCAGAGATGGCTTAATCATTCCGGATTCTCTATCTCTTGACTTCTCGGCAAGGATAATGCTGAGTTATTAGTCGGCTTGGCATTAGAGAGTAATCATTATCTTGGCATACTATAGAATAACGGGCGGTTATATGGTACGGTATTAAAGGTGACTTGGCAAGGAAGTACTTGGCCTTGGCAAGGAAGTATTTGGCCTTAGCAAGGAAGTATTTGGCCTTAGCAAGGGTTGGTTAGAACAAAAGGATTCGTCATGCCAGCCCCTCTAATCCTTAGGCTCGATTACGGGTTAGAGGTTTGGTAACCTGATTCCCATCAAGGTTGCTTCGCACTCAACTTGAGGATGATGAGAGTTATAATCCATAAAACCATCCACCTAAAGCTTCTGATGCCTAAATTAGGCAAAAAAACCAACAGTAACAGTAGGAAAATAGTAGGGATCAACAACTCGATCCCCTAGCATAGGAATAGTACGCGCAATTTGCAACCACCTGTAACTGTACCCTTGTTGGCAATGAGCAAATAGCTGACTCCCATGGAGTACTGGTATACTCTACAGCATGCTAATTCACTGGATAGACAATACTGACCTCAATGAGCTCCGCATAATTATAAGAAGGCTTTCCAAGCAGCAAAGGAGAAAGGTAACTAATGATGCCAGGCTAGTCACCAACAACAAAACCCCCTTCACTACGGGTGTCTAGGATGAAGTGTTACCTCTAAATAGCAAGCTTTTTACCCTGGACCGGTACAATGGTATTGGCGATCATAATGATCACTTCCTCTATTTCTATACCCTTTTAAACCTCTACGATCATGGGGATGTTATCATATGTAAGGCTTTCCAAAGAACTCTGGGGAAAGTAGCTCAAACGTGGTTTAGCCACCAACTTGAGAACTCCATTGGCTTGTTCACTGAGTTAGCATAGAGCTTTAGTCTCCATTTCAAGGCTAGCAAGCTCCCATCTAAGGACACTTCATCCTTGTACTTGATAAGGCAAAGCAAAGGGGAGACTCTATGAAAATATGTGGCCCGGTTCAACAATACCATGGTCAAAATCTCTCAGTTGGATGAGGGAATAGCAGTACATGCCATGCAGCTCAGCATAAGACCTATAGGAGACTTTTCCACTCGTTTATGAAGAGTAAGCTGAAGACCCTGGCTGGGTTCTAGAATAAGGCTTAGAAATATATGGACTAGGAAGACAACATTCGTACTAAGTACAACACGAACTAAGAAAGGTCAAGTAGAAAGAAGGATAAGGAGAGATCGTTCTTAAGGATTGCCTTGGTGGTAGGGCACCAAGTATAAACAGAACCCACTGCCCCCTCCCATCTATACACAGCATACCCATTTGATCAACCCATTACCTATGTTTTTGTTGAGATATGGAATAGAGGCCTATTGTAGAAGCCCTCTAAGATGAAGGGGAATCCCAATTGTCAAAACTTAGATAAGTATTGCCAGTTCCATGACAACTACAGCCATACCATAGAAGAGTACTTCTAGCTAAAGAATGCAATTGAATATGCTATTATTCAACAAAAATTCTTTGGTGAGTATGTGGCCTAGTAGAGGAATGACGAATGTTCTGATGATGATGAAGACAAAGCGCCTCGGAAGTGGTGAACCGAGGGCGCTTGAGCAGAGTAGAATGAAGATTGCTGCAATGATCGAGCTTATAATGGCATAATTAACATAATCATTTGGGGGCTACACTGAGGGAGTTGGCCGAGCACCAACAGCTCGGCTAATGCCTCGTTTGAGGTGTTGGCTATCAAAGAAAAGAGGTAGAAGATTGATACTTTGACCGCTTTCTCAGATAAGGACCTATAGGGAGTAGACACCCTTCATCAAGGTGTCCTTATTATAGGGGTGAGGATCACCGATTTCGAGGTCACAAGATTGTAGTAAACATTGGTAACTCCATTGACATCCTCTTCTTACATATGTACAAGAGGATGCGGAGCAAGTTGCTTGTCAAAATGAAGCCCTAACACCATAATCTCATTATCTTCAATGGGAGCATTATTCGAGCCAAGGGAATTATTATCCTTGACATAGAACTTGGCGATGACGACAACATCACATGATGGCCAGTAGAATTCGTTATGGTCGATTGTCTATCTCCTTATAACACCCTCTTAAGACAATTGAGCTTGAACGTGTTTAGAGTCATCACCTTGTCTCTTTACCCGAAGGCTAGGTTCTTAACCTTCACCGAAGTGGGAATCTACAGATGTGATCAAAAGCTCTCCCAAGAGCTCTATGTCAGGGTCGTCAGAGGAGATGGTGTCTTCTCTTTAGATATTAGCCTACAAGAGAAGTCGATTAAAAGAGGTGAGCAAGGTAAAAAGAATCAAAGAGGTGCAGATCGGTGCCTTTCCTAACCAAACCACTAAGGTCAGGATTGAGGCCCATTCTGAGGTGAAGGACCAGATAATTTCCTTCTTGTAGGCTAATTTAGATAAGTTTGCTTAGTCAGCTTCAAATATGCTTAGGATCTCCCTTGACCTAGCAACCCATAACCTTAACATTGACTCTAATATGCAGCCTGTCAAACAGAAGAAGAGGCATTTTGTGCTAGAAAAGCAGGCGGCAATAGAGAAAGAAGTGCAGAAGCTACTTAAGGCCGACTTTGTTAGAGAGGAGAAGTATCTGACCTGGCTAGCAAATGTAATGCTAGTTAAGAAGAAGTTTAAGAGGTGGTACGTGTGTCAATTATATTGACCTCAATAAAGCCTACTTAAAAGATTGCTTTCCTCTCGCTAAGATTGGCCAGTTGGTCAACTCCACTTTAGGGTACGCCCTTCTTAGCTTCATGGATGTCTTCTTAGGTTACAATCAGATCAAGATGGACTCAAAAGACAAAGTCCATACCTCTTTTGTCACTAACTTCAACATGTACTACTACATGGTCATGCCATTCGGCTTAAAAAACGTCAGCATGACATATTAGCTATTGGTGATAAAGTTGTTTAAGCCCCAACTTAGGTGGAATATGGAGGTGTACGTTGATGACATGATAATCAAGAGTAAGTAGCTCAATGATCATGTCAAGGACCTATAGGAAGCCTTTAACCAAATGAGAAAACATAACATGAAGCTGAAACCCCAAAAATGCTTGTTTAGGATTGGCTACAACAAATTCCTTGGCTTCTTGGTTACCTAAAGAGGAATCAAAGCCAACATTGAAAAGATGTAGGCTATTAAGGATATGAAGCCCTCTTCCTCTATCTAAGATCTATAGAAGCTTACTGGTATAAGCTTACTGGTATAGTGGCTGTATTGAGTAGATTCGTCTCCAAGAGTGTAAATGATGCATTGAGTTCTTCAAAATCCTTAAGAATTCAAAGGGTTTTGGATGGACTCTTCAGTAAGCAGTTGTAGGACTTATTCTCACACCCCCCAATCCTCTCTAAGCCTATTCCGAGGGAGGACTTATATTTGTACATAGCTGTTAGTAACTAGACACTCTCTTCTATACTAGTTACAGTAAAAGGGAGAGAGTACAGGCTTATATACTATGTCAACCACATACTTTAAGGGCCTAAGGTCAGGTACACAAGACTAGATAAATTCGTCTTATTCATTGTCATCTTGAAACATCGGCTTAAGCCCTACTTCCAAGTGCACCAGATTATTATGCTTACAGACCAACCAATTATGCACATTGCTATAGAAGCCAAATGTGTTTGGACCAGTAGTGAAATATAAGATGGAACCGAGTGCATATAGAATCCAATATCAACCATGGATGGCTTACAAAGCACAAGTACTAGCCGACTTCATGGTTAAGTATATGAGAGAGGAGAAAACACTATTAGGGGATGATAAGCTAATGTAGACTCTCATGTTAATGGATCATCTACCTTAGGGTTGGAGGTATAGGTCTTGTACTGACCAAATTGCATAAGATCACAGTTTGCTATGCCCTCAAGTTTGGGTTTAACACTAGCAATAATGAATCCGGATATGAGGCGCTGATAGCCGATCTCAAGTTGGCCAATGAGATTAACGCTGAGCATTTACAAGTTTTCTCGGACTCGATGGTTGTTGTCCAGTAAGTCTAGGGTAAATATGAGGCTAAGGATGACATCATGGTAAGATACTTGGCCAAAGTGAGGAGTCTCCTAGTTAAGTTTCCTTCATGGACCATCATAAAGATCCCCCAAGTTGAAAACTCTGTTGCAAACTGGTTGTCCAAGCTTGCCTCCATAGGGATACAAAAGCCACAGGTGAAGGATAGGAAGATTTTTATAAAACATCATAACTCTAGGTTTGACTGAGGTCTTAGAGCTTATGGCAACATCATTAAAGCCAAGCTGGATGGACCCCATTTGGAGTTATCTAAAGTAGGGCATGCTCCCATAAGACAAGAGATAGGAAAAGAAGTTAAGATACCATACTGTCAACTACATGTTGGTCGATAGCGTCTTATACTGCAAGAGAGTCAACCTTTTCTTGCTTTAATGCCTCTAAGCAGACAAGGACTTGCACATCGTGGAAGAGTTGCACGCTTAAGTATGTAGCAACTACATCCAATCCCAAGCCCTTTATATTCAGGTTCTACAGCTTAAATACTATTGGCTAACCATAAAGCAAGATGCCAAAGCCATAGCCTAGAAGTGCCCCTAGTGTTAAAAGTATACACCAATCAATCACATCGCTAGCACCAATCTCCAGCCCCTGACTAGTCCATGGTCGTTTGCCTAGTAGGGCATCAACATTCTTGGGGCCTTCCCCAAGGCCTTAGGAGGTTGGCAGTACGTCATCATATTCGTCAACTATTTTACTAAGTAGGTTGAGGCCGAAGTTGTGGCTAAGATCACTGAGGGGAGTGTTGAGTCGTTCGTTCAAAACAATATCCTCTCCAAATTTAGAGTCTCCTACGCCCTTATCATGGATAATGGGTATCAGTTCGATAACCCTAAGTTTAGAGAATTTCATGTGAAGTACTACACTACGTTACACTTTACGTCTGTAGCCCACCATCAATCGAACGATCAAGTTAAAGCAACTAATCGGGTCATTCTTGAGAGCTTAAAGAAGAGGGTGGACTGAGTTCAAGGTGCTTGGGTAGACGAGCTACTTAATATCTTATAAGGATACCACCTACCTCACTTCTATAGGTGAAACCCCTTTTCGCTTGGCGTTTGGGTCTAAGGCAGTCCTCTCCATTGAGTTACAGCTTCCTAATTTTTAGACACAAAGTTTCAACACTATCCTTAACAGGTCCTTATTATATGCAAATATCAGCTCTATAGAAGAGATTAAAGACCTCGCTGTAACTCAGGTAACTGTTTACCAGCATTGAGCAACCAAATACTATGATAAAAAAGTTTGACATAAAGAATTTAAGGTCGGTGACCTAGTATGCTGGAAGATAAAGGCTACAGGCTCATATGAAGGACAAGGCAAGTTAGTTCCCAACTGGGAAGACCCAATTAGAGTAAGAGAAAGCTTGGGGAATTGAGCATATAGATTGGAAAGATTGGATGGCAAGTTCATCCTATGCACTTGGAATGCTGACAACCTTTGGCCATATTTTGACTAATGTATAGTTTCTTTGTAAATCTCTTTACAACGCATCAATAAAAGTTCTATTTCTCATGTGTACTGTCTTTGGTTGCTTTTTTCACTCTCTTTCTCTCATACTAAGTCCTAACCCCTAAGAGGTGAATGGACCCACTAACTGGACAGGTCAGAATGTTGTTGACTTAACCCCCCTCAAGTAACCTTAGTAAGGAGAAATACCCTTTACACAACTAAGGAACTCTTACAAACCAGGCGGGTTTGAATGCTACTAACCTGACCCCCCTCGGATAACCTTAGTAACGGGAAAAATCCCTTACACAACTGAGGAACTCTAATTAACCGGGTAGGTTGGAATACCACAGACCTAACTCCCCTTCCCCCCCACCCCCTTCGGGTAACCTCAATAAGGGGAAACATTGCTTAGACAACTAAGGAATTCCTAAAAATTAGGTAAGTCGAAACACCACTTACTTAACCCCCCTAGGTAACCTTAGTAAGAGAGAACACTCCTTGTATAATTGAGGAACTCCCCCACAAATACGTATCAAACTTTACTCCTAAATTAGCTTTACGAATGAACAGCTAGGCACAAATAAGCAAATAACTAAGTATCAAGATATGCTACCAAACAAGCACAACAAATCAAACAAAAAAGCAAAAAGTATTGATAGGATTTGAAGTACGAAAAGTAAAGTGAGTACATTGAATGCAAAAACTCAACTTCCATTAATAAAAATTGGATTTATAGAATTAAGGTTGACCTTTAGCCTATTATACAAAAAGAAAGGAAGGGGGATAATTGTTTATTACTTTGGATAAGCAAACTCCAGCAGCTTTAAAAAGTTTAGCGCATTAATTTGTTTGGAGGGCTAATTTGTCGATGGCCCCTACTTCTGAGACAATTGGCCTAGGGCTGTAAAGGGAGAGGTTGAGATCTATTGGCTTAGATTAGTAAGAAGATGGGAAGTACTCCTAGGAGTGACTTCCTGTTGAGTTGTTGAGGCAAAAGTGGATGGAGTAATATCTTAACCAACCCTAGCAATAGAAGAGGCACCTTAGACCACGTCACTTGCTTAGGCAGCATTTCTTTCTCTTGCTTGGGATGCCCTCTTCTCCTGACGAGTTAGAGTGTCCAGCTAGCCTAGGAAGCTAAGGTTAAGCTCAGGATGATGGGAAAGCACCCCATTTCAGATAACTCAAGTACATTCAATGGAGATGTCCTCTAGCTTCTCTAACCATTGGTCCATCTTATAGAAATCCTTAACGGCCTTATCAGCGATGACTTCATTGAGCACTTCCCCCATCTCCAATTTAGAGATGACCTCTTTCATCTTCGTGGTCTCTCTTTGAAGCTCTTGGATTTTCCAATCTAACCCAACCTTCTAACCGGCCAACTCCAGCTAAGTAGTTTTAGTACTATCACATTCAGATGCCTTCAACGCTAACTTATTCTTTAGCTTGGAGACTAAAGCCCTCAGCTTGGCATTTTCCTTTTCATGCTCTTCCTTAGTTGTCCTCTCTTCATTTAGCTTTTGAGAGAGTTGAGCCTTGGTCCTTTATTTGTCCTCTAGCTAAGTCCTAAGTTCGCTGGCTTGCTTAGCATTCTTCTCAGCATTGACCTTACATTGTTTTGCCTCTTGCAACTTCGCCTTAAGTGTAATATCCCATAAATTAGCAATCAAGACATGAACATTTGAGTAATAGGACAAAGCCCTGTCCTTGTTCAATTAGGGTCAATAGTCGATCTAGACCATTTGGAAAAGTAAACTAATTAGGTTAAAAACTTACAAGAAACTTGATAACCTTAATCGAGCAATTCTCGTATGTTTGTAAGTTTGTAATATAATAAGAATATCAAGAATACAATCAAAATAGTAAGAATTTACTCTATATGAGACCCTAAAGTCGAATTTAGGGTAATCATATCTGAATTTAGGGGGAAAACACATCCGATTAAGTCTAAACTTTACAACTAAGTTATAAAAGTTAGTTAAAATGACTCAGTAAGGTTAGATTTAAAAAATAACAATCCAAAATCCCAAATTTAGTATTAAAAATGTGATTATTAAATATAGTGCAAAAATGATCAAAACCTCTAAAACCGAGCTCGGAATGCTATGGGGACTTAGAAATAAGTTAATTAGGCAATAAAAGAAAATAATATAGCATAATATACTATATGAATATACACATATTTTCATGAGTATACTTGGTATATATAATGAATATATCCGTAAATTAACCTAAAACTCTATAATTATGCATAATAAGCATTAAATTCACAAAAATTAAATAGGAAAAATATCTTAAAAAAATAAAAGATATGTTAGAAATATGGTTATATGAATATAATTACTCATTACGTGTGTTATATATATAGTGTATATATACATGTATATTAATACAATAATTAAATATACTTAAATTATTCAAATTTCATTAAAATTACACTAAAAGAAAACCAAAACTTATCCAAATGATGTGGGAATTGCCGAAATACATGTGGCACTTCAAGAATAGATAGAAAGGATGACTCAAAAGTGAATCATCAACAATTTGCTACCTCGTACTTTTTGTTTTTCAAGAAAAATATTAAAATAAATTACTTAATAATTAAGAATAAATTGCAACCAACCTAAAACACTATAAATAAGGTACTAGGACTTAGATTTCACGTTTTGGCAACCAAAAACAATTAAGAAAAATTCAGAGAAATTTTAGAAAAATTTAACAAAAAATAAGAAAAAACAGAGCAAGGACCAAGCCTAACTAGTTCTCAAACCAAACCTTGATCTGCTGTGACACCCTTTCACCACCATGGAGCACCACTAACACCCTTGCCAGTTGACATGCCCACACCGTCCAACGATGGCTAGAATACTGATGAATAGGTCGGTCAATTTTTTGCCCTATTTTTCTTATAATTTCTAAAAATATTAAATTAAGTCAAAAAATTATGAAAAAAATTATATATAGGTTATTTTAGATATAATTTCATTTTTTAATTTTATTTTTGTAAAATTGTAATTATTTTATATATATGCTTAAAAAAGTCACTATTCATCCAAATTTTGACTTTCAAAATAAATACACTAAATAATATAGTTTCTAGCTCAAATTTTTTTTATAAGATATACATAGTATATAGATAATTTCTATGTAGCCTAATTTTTTATTTGAATATTTTTAATATTTATTGTGTTTTTCGGCCTAAAAATAGCTAGAAATTAGGCTCAAATATGAAATAAATAAGATTTATGAAATTAAATAATGAAATTAACCTGTATTGATTTCTAATGTAGTATAATGATGTTAGGATAGGTTAAAAATAATTTCGTGTAAAAAGAATCATATTTGGGTAATTAAGTTTAATTTAGGAGTAAAATCATAATTTCAAATATATAAGCGATGAATCGGTAACACGAAACTAAGTGATAACTGAATTCTCGATATTTTTAAGAGTCTATAGAAATTTTCGGGGAATTATTTAGTAACTCAAGCTATTTATTACAAATTTACGTAGTAAAATAACTTAAATTGTAAACCGAGACTTAATTTTAGTAATAATAGGTTAAAATATGCTAAATAGTTAAATAAAAACTATCTATATGTATACTGGTCAGATTGGATAAAAATTATATTTTTAATATGTTTAATGATATTTTAATAACCAGGATATGTTATAGAGGTATTATGGTTAGATAATACCTATATTATGGGTTATATTGACAAATTAGGTAAAATATGGTTTAATAACATAAATTATGTGTAGTATAATAATATTTGATTAGATACGTATAATTGTGTTAAAAACTCGAATTACTCGTTAAAAGTCATCTCTAGAAATAAGACTTGTAATATGTATCATTAGGTCTGTACGAACCCAACAATATTATTTTAACTAAAATTGAATATTTTTACTAAAATTAGGTAATATAACCTATAACTTTATAATATTACTAGAATGTACGGATTACAATAATCCTACTGGAATTAAAACGTGATTTAACCAATTAAAAATATGTTTCAATAAGATTAAAACGATATATTATACGTAATAGTATAATTATGTATATTATTAATAATTAATAACTTAACTTGGTATATATATATAATAAAACTATATATTATTATGATAATATTATATATATATATATATATATAATCATTTTAAATAAAACCCTAATGTTTTTGTAACTACTATGAAAACTGAATTTAAGTTTTGTATATATAAGGCCTCTCAGTGATCAAACCGTTAACGATATGAGTTTTCCGAAGTGAGCGTCAGGATAGGTAAGTAGGATAAATGCTTTACAGCATTTTAGGGTATTATTTCAGAATATTTAGAGACCTTGGTATATATTGGCTTATGATTGTAGGTAATTGTTTATGTGTACACAACGCTTATGATTGGGTTTTGATTTGCTGTGATAGGAGCTGAGCTCCATGTTATAGTTGTTTCATGAATATTATGTTTGAATTGTTTAAGCTTGATTGATCACCTTAACAATAAACTAACTCAAACTGGGCTTAACATCTAACTTGACCTACATTGCAACCTACTAAGGGTAACAACTAGGATTCTTAGGCCAAACATGGACTCTCTTCGATGAGGATGGCTGAAATAGTCATTTCCCTACCCTTAACCAAACTAAGTGATAGTAGAGGAGGTCGTGGCAAGGTTAGGGGCCATGGTTCGAAGATGGTCATAGGAGGAGGGTGTTCTCTATTGTACAAGTCCCCGATTTGGTTGTGATTTGTGAGTATGTGACGTCAATCTTCTCAACTCGAATTAGAGTAGGTACAATTTCTTTGATCTCACGATGGACCGGATAATGTCGTGTGATGACATTTGCTTGTATATGTATTACATCTAACCAACTTGGTTGAAAGCCCTATTTGTAATGTGCTAAGTGCATACTTTTGTCTCTACCTCGCTTATTGAGTAAGTTGTTGCTAATTCTCCTATAGTTTATTTTATAAGTTTCAAATGGATTACAAGTGCCTACTTAACACTAAAACACTAGTAAACTGAGACGGGGAGTGCGATGTAACAAGAAATGGCTGATTATTGCCCTTAATATTAACTTTTCATCTTTTAAGGAAAACTACGCAGGACTCCTCAAAGGGCTTGGTAGTTTTCAATATTTTGGTTTGTATGTAAAATGACAGGTACCCGTAAGATTTACTACCACTCTTTTATAAGATCAAATTACAAGTTTATTTTTAACAAATTATTTTAAAGGATTACTCTGTAAGTTTATATCAAACAGGTATCAAATTGGATGCTCTAAAAAGGGTAGAGTTGAGTATGCCTGGTGAGAACTAACTCTAAGATAGCAATTGTAAGGATAATTTCTATCTTAAGATGGGTCACACGGTAGGACTGTTACAATTTCATCTTTTCAGGGCATAACATTAAGTATAGTCATTTGCACATAAAAGTGATGCAAGTGCCAATTAACCTTGCTAAATTTTTCTAAATATTTGCTAGAGGAGGATTTTACCTCTCTTAGGCCCTTTTGTATGCTAAACACTGGGTCATGGTATTGTAAAAAATCACATAAATCGTGACCAAGGCAACATCAATAAGGAAAGATATCAATTTAAAGAGACGAAAACTTATTTGCCAAATGAATAAGCTCAAGTAACCCACCATCTCCACGGGATCATCCCCTTCCATTCTCGATAGGTCTTTGAGGATGACCTAGTCGCTAGGGGTATACAATCCCATTGAGGCCTAGAGGCTGAAACCCTGATGGCATAATATAATGTCGTTGCTACGAATCTCCTACTTCGGCCTTAAGAGCCTCCCTCTAGCCTTCCTAGTCTTAGATTTGCTCCCTTGAGGGCATAACTCCTTATTTTAAGACTCGTACAGCACATTCTTGAATGAGTTTGGTATTATCCCCATAAACTGGAACTTGTTCAGGACTCATAAAAGGCTTCCTCGAAGTCATCAATGGACTTGTAGGGACAACCCAAGGGCTAGTCGTACATGTTTGACTGACTAATAGGCACTTTCCCCTTCATCTTCTTCACTTTGGGGACCTTATCTTTGGTAGTTTTGGGGTCCTTCCTCTTCTCCTTAGCTGCCTCCGTTAGGGGCATCCACCTTAATGACCCCCTCTTCACCCTTGTTAGAGGGAGCAATCATCATTACGTCCAGCTGTTTGGCATTAGTAAGTTTATCCTCCATTGTTATGGGTGTAGAGGTAGGGATAAAACTGGAATTGTGCTCACAAGCTTGATAACTAACGACTCTGTAGGGAGACTAACAGGAGGAATCCCTTAAGGTAGAGTAGTAGATTAGACCTTGCTAGTCTCTTCTACCCTTGATTTCGACCTTGTAGCCTTACCCTTAGGGTTGGTTGCTTTGGTGATTAGCTTTGCCTTAGCCTAGTGTCGGTATAAGAGCTTGGATACCAACAGACGAGGTATTTCCTCAGCCAATTTCTTGTCTGCAAAGAATCAAACAAATAGTTAGCACAAAGAAAAGTACAGCATGATCATTTATTAACTCTACCGTGACCAGCACGGATAAGGTACATCCCTCCCTTCTACTTAGGAGAATATCGGATGAAGCACAATTCTATACACTTACGCTAGCACAGCGAAAGAAGTTGTTCATGAAAAATGAACCTGTATCTTCTGATATGGGCATATGGGTGAACATATGAATCACGATATTACGTGTAACCAGGGATTCGAAAAGTAAACGATAGTTAAAGGTTGATCAAGGGTCTCTATGCACCAACAATGAATATGATGCACTAATACCTCACACGAGCTCATGTTGTACTTGATATTATGTATAAGTGTGGCCGGAAGTCACTCACCACTAGTTTCCGCTTAATGAGCTAGCTAAGAGTAGTTAAGAGTAAGCAAGGACATTTAGCTCAAGTAAGATGGAATATGTTTGAATATCAATGTCATTTACTCTTGCGGTTATTATAATTTACAAGTATTTATATAACCTAATTAAGGTAAGTCCTAAGTTAGTTTAAATTACAAAAAAAGATTCCTATCATAAAGGAAAAAGGAATAATTTACAAGGGTAAAATTGTAATTAGACAAAAAGAAGAATATTCGGTTACAAAGGATAGTACGGATGTTAGAAAAATAAGGTGGGTGTCAACTATCCATTTTGTGGTCCTAATGACATAGTTTGCTGAGCAGAGCAGGTTTTGAACAGTTCAAGTCGGGGTCAACGGCTTGACAACTTAAATGTTCTAGATTGAAGAAAAGTTGGTTTAGGAGGTGGACCATTGTTAGGTCGACCTCAAATGATCTGCTCGAGATTGAGGTCAGCTCGACCTCGGCCATGTACTAGGTTAGCAATGTACGGGTTTGATGCTTAACCTTGGATTTACGTATTGTAGAGAGGTCGGCTCAGCAATAAGTCGGTTACTTCGGTAGTCTTTTAGATGAGGTAGATAGTAGAGTAACTTAGTAAGTTGAACTAGAGAATGCAATGTTCGTCAGAGTTTAACTCTCCTTGGATAGCTTGGCGAACCACATGAGCGAGTCCTTGAGCTTGGGAATACGTGACTGTTCCATGATCCTTATTACCTTCCATTCATTTCCTTACCACAACCTTCTTTATGCTGAGGAAGAGCTCAAAGATTAGATACTTGAATTATCTCTCCATTGCCTTTGCGGTATTTATCTGTTGGCCATTTCTTAAGGTTATGAAGGTTTTTATCTCTCTTGCAACCTTGGCATAATTAGGCTTAAGCTCCTTCTAACCTCCAGTTCGAACCAGGGCAGTCTATTGCTTCTAGAAGTTTGCTTAATTTGATAGCTCCACTACTAGGAACTCGTCTTACTAGCTTTTAATGGAATCCGCTAAACCTCTGAATAGCTTCCTCTCTAGACGGTTCTAAAGGTAGGTCTATCCATTTAAACTCTTCCATATGTAGAAGTGGTAAGAGTTCTGAAGTAGCCCTTATTATTGGGTATTTACATAGCCCCTAGAGCGCCTTCAACACCTTTCACCCATTGGGAGGGACTTACGTTAGATTGCATTGGTGGAAATCGAAGAGTTCCTTCTCGAAGTCACTGATGGGGAGGCATATCCCATACTCTAAGCACTTTTTAAACATTGCAAGGCGCCTCCCCCCATGGCAAAGGTACCTTCTCCTCTCTTGTCGGTAGTCGTACTACCTAGCTTGAAGTTAGTCTAATTGTAAAATTCCCTAAGACCCAGTTATTGGTACAGGGTTTACTTTTGTTAATCCAAACACTCAACCCCCTATCTGTCTTAAGCCTAGTGAACAAATCAGTGGCCTTGGGTAAGGGATTGTACACATAAACGTCCCTTAGGATGGCATTGATAAGCCTTACCTTATCTAGTGCCTCAACCGCCATTATTGAATCATCATCCAATTATACCAATGATGATGCTTCGTTCTCTCCTTTGTGGAGAGGGTTACTCCTTATGGCTTTGGAGTTTGTTTTTATGTTGTATTTTGACACATTAGAAGGTGCCTCACCTATGTTTGTCTCGTTGTTAGTTAACATCCAAATGTTGAAGAAGTAAAGAAGTGTGAAGAGTTTTGAAGAAAGTTGATGAAGCGAAAGGATAAGGTTGCTTAGATTGTAGTAAGAAAGCAAGAGAAGTTGCAAAAGAGTAATTTTTTAAGTAACCATGGTATTTATAGGCTGATCACTTTAGAAAGTGAATCGGCAGTTATAATGATTTTTATAAGCACAAATTCTTTAAAACGTTGTAATGTAGAAATGTAGAGTAGGTTTTGATTAGACGGTTGTATTCAAAAGACAAAACGCATGCGACTGTGTGCAAGTTTACAGAGATAGGACACTTGTCATATTACATTAACTATACCATGAAAGCATACGATAAAGTAACAATTCAAAAAGTTGCTTTCGTAAGAAGTTTTCCCAAAACCCCTTCAACTTCCACGCTACTAAGAGAACTTATTCAGTGCTTCAATAACACTACACCTTAGTATGGATGGATTGAAGCTGCCTAGATATTGGTCAAATTAGCTCAACCTAGCTATCCAAAGAGACCATCCGTTGCCTCTACATACTCAACATCTCTACTCTATACCCTTACTATTCGAAGTGCCCTACCTACCGATTCTTCACCTTAGCTCGGAGTGCCTAGTTCAATCCATTAGTATTTACCTTGTCGAGCTTGATTTTTTTCCCCAATTTTATAAATCAGTTTTCTTTAAACCAATTAATATTAAATCGTACCCATTTAATATTAACTCTCGACTAAGGTTTGAAGAAAAGCTGTTTTTTTTATTTTTGAAAACATTTTGGAGTCTCCACCCAATCGGAGTTGGGAAAAAGAGTTAAATTATTGCCAATTTAATGGATTGGTTATAATTCAGCTACTAGTTTTTTTGATAAAACCAATTTTATAAATGATTTTAAGAATCATAAAATCCAAGTTTAGAGGTTAAATTTTTTAAATCCTTACGAGTACCATCAACCTTCCAATTTTAGATTTAATCTCTTAAAATCACATTTCAAAAATTATCTTAGAAAAATGAAATTTAATCATTGGTTAATGAATTTGAACAATTTAAACTAAAGTGTAAAAATTGTTTTTTTTTTTTTTGCTTTTTACTGTTACCTCATAGGTTCTTTTGTACCCACTATTTGGGATCAGACATATGTAGTTCTTTCATAAAACTTTAGACATGTTGATTTCTTTTAATTCTAAAAATGGTTGGCTTTAAGTTTTTTAGCCATTTAATTTTATTTAAGAAAAACACCTAAGAGAAAAGGGTCTTAATTTGGTAATTTTATTTTTATAAAAATTCTAAAATATCCTAATTTTTTTAAAAAGGTCTATTTATTTTTATTAATTTGAAAAAAAAAATTTCTAAGTAATAAAACTTTTTAGAAAAATCCTAAAATACTTAAATGTGACTTTTCATGAAATATGCAATTACCATGGTTAACATGCCTAATTATAGAAAAAAAGCTTAAACTATGGAAAAGATGCCTAATTATAGAAAAAAAACTTAAATAATGAAAATGATACCTAACCATAGAAAAGAAGCTTAAATCACAAAAAACATGCTTAAAAGAAAAAGTTCTACAAAAAGCCCTAAATCTAAAAAGAGTTTATTTATTTTATTGGAAATTTTTTTTTCTAAGTGGTAAACTTTTTTTTTTTTATTATTTATTTTTATGATTATTTTATTTATTTATTGTTCTATGTTTTGAAATAAGTAAATAATCTATGCCTCTCTATCCTTTGTCTCTTTCTTTCTTTGCTTTTTCTTTTTCTTTTTCTTTTCTTTTTACAATTGCAAATAAAATACAATCATAACAACAACAACAACAAAAACAAAAAAAAAAGAAAGAAAAGGTACAATATTACAAAAATAAATAAAAAAATATAAAATACGGAGAATAAAACACAAATCAAAACTAAAGAAGAGCTAGACCAAGCTGAAGTTCGCACAAGTTGGAGCTGGGCACTAGAGCGGTCAAGTTGGGTTGAAAAGCTCTCATCTAGGGAGTTTCTAGCACAACTTATCCTAGCTTGGAAAGCCTTGAGCTTGCACGAATCCTAAAGAGAGAAAAATGGGCTGTGTAGAGAGAGAGAGCGGCATTGTGAATGGATTTAAGTAATTGTGGGTGATAAGTTGATGGTTTGTAGTAAAATGAAATCCCTAATTTATATGTATCATGGTCGAGTTAAGATGGAAAATATTAAATGCAATATGATTTTCCTTTATATTTGGGCTAAGCGAACTTGATCGATATGTAATGGTAAATACAAAGCTGCATGTGAAAAACATAATTAACATGTACTAAGGTGTGCCTATTACGTGTAGGAGTGTGTCGGAGTATGTCTAATGTGCGTACTACACTTATAAGTGAGACATAGTGATGACATGGCACGGTGACGTGATGGATGCATGTACCAATGAAGGATGGACAAGTGTCCAAGTGAGAGAAGAAAATAAAAAATGCATTTTCTACTTTCCATGAATTGAACCTAAGATCTCCAAGTCATATGCAATATCATGTCAAAGTATATTATTATCATACCGTTGACCTATACCTTATTCATATGTGTATTTAAATTGTACATATGAACAATGTTTGCTTGGGTTAGATTTGAATCTAAGCTTAGGCCTAACATATTTCTCCTAAAAAAAAAAAACTTACTATTAAAACCTAAAGCTTATTATTTTAAAAACTTATTTAAATTTCCTAAGTTTTCTACTTTTGTATTTTTTCTAAATTTCTTATTTTATGTATTTTTTTTTTCTAAATTTTTTATTTTTTGTATTTTTTCTAAATTTCTTGTTTTTTCGTATTTTTTCCTAAATCAAGATCCTTTACCTTATCTTAAAAACTCTAAAATTACAAAGAGATAAAAATGAGGTGTTTACATACCTCGAATTACCTCACTTTGCTTTTCATTTTTTGTACTTTTTCTAAGTTTCTTATTTTTTCGTATTTTTCCAAAATCAAGACCCTTTACCTTATCTTAAAAAACTCTAAAATTACAGGAGAGAAACAATTAGGTGTCTACACACCTTGGATTACCTCACTTTCCTTAGCCTTGCACATTATTGGCCTAGATCTCCTCTTGTATCTCCCTTACCCTGACTAGACAAAGAGCTAATGGCTCAATGCCTTCAACAACTAGGGCAGTCGAACCTCTTGTATCCTACCTTTAGGCTAAAGCACCCATCTTAGCCTAGGTGGCAACTTACTTCAATTAGCTACACTTGCTTGACCCCTATGTTACTTTGCTCAGATGTCTTTACCTCAACCTCTTGCCAGCTTAGACTCCAATCATTATTACGTTGGCACCATAACATTATCATCATGATACTTGGCCAACATAAGCACCTCAAGACTAGATTAACAACATACTTGAAAAGCCCATTTTTCCCCTTTCCTTGCCTCCACAATGGTAATGAGACTGTAGAGGGGACAAGTGTTGACCTGATTAGGCTCATGGCTTAGGCTATACTTTTTTGGACTTGGCTTCCTCATCTTCATTATCAAACTCATCTAAGCCCATGATACAGCTTGCCCAATTACAATGGTCATCTATTGCTAGAAGATTGTGGATAAGGTTGAATGATCAAGTTAATAATTACCTCCTACACTTGTGACCCACGCAAATATTATGGCTTTACTATCCATTACTTATGGATGTAGCATTTGCCCGCTAACTCCTTTTTAACTGTCAGCTTCATTTTCCTATAAATACAAGACCCTTATATAATAGTAAATTACTTGATACTTCGTATATTATAGCCTATTTCTTACTCTCGAGTACTTACACTCTCTGTACATATCAATCTAACATAAGTATTGGAGTAGCCATACTAGATAACATCCTGGCGCCCCTCATTATTCTTTATCTTGTAGGCTTATACAGTTATGTGAAGCCCAATTTCAACTAAATCCTTACTGGCTAAAACCCAAAAACGACATTACTTGACTTATAATTCTAACATTCCTATCAAATTATACAAACAAATCAATATTTTATCTCCGTTTTTCATGTATTATCAAACGATAAATGTTTAATCGAATTATAAAGAACTAGAATCAAGGGATAAGAGTTAGAAATTAGAACCAAATAAAGCCGTTCATATTTCACAATTGTGAAGATTGAATTTCGAACCATATCGAAATGAGTAGGGCTCACAAAATTGGATTAAACTAAAACCGAATGAGATTTAAAAAAGAAAAAAAAGGAAAAAGAGAAAAGAGAAAAGATGACAAGCAATAGGTAGCTTTCAACCACTTTAAAAGCTTGGCCAGGTATCAACCATCTCAATGGATACTATACAAGACTTGGAGTATGGCCATATAATTGTAGGTGGATGCTAGGCTGTCTTTATCTAGTGATGTGCTAAAAGCGTATTTCAGTTGTTGACATTTACATACATAATATGTTAAACTCTTGTTCTATTAATGAAATTATTATAGATTTCTTAGGTAAGAGAAATATTATAGTTTCTTTAGATAGATTATATATATATATAATTGATTTTATGAGCCAGTATAATGATGTGTTATGTATCTTTTTCAATTAGATGCATTTGTACGGAGATTGTTATATTTTAGTGATATGAATATTGATTTTTCAAGAAGATAAACCAAATTCGATTACCTCTCCTAAAAGTTGCAATATGATCTACTTATATATATATATATATACGTACACACGTGAATTCATTCATCCATGTATACATATTTTTTATTTTTTTCTAGCATTATATATTAAAATTCTAATTTATGTTCTTGATATAAGGTTTAAAAACATGATGTTCATTTAATATGAAGCTATCTTATTTTTTTTTTTATAAAAATATCACTAGTTATATGGTTGAAAAGAGTTGAGACCAACCATTAGAGATAGCTTATCAAGCCCAACAAGATCTAGAGCTTGATCTCCATTACACTACTGCCTGATATGTGAAACCGCTTAGATGACAAACTACCTATGTCTACCCAACCCCACCTTCAGGGTGGACGACTTGAGCTCCCATTTGGCATAAGCGACAAATACGGATTACCTTAACTTTAACAATGAGGTGATGAAGCACTCCAAGGAGCCATCTCTTCCATGGACCACTTCGATCCAATCGTAACAACAAGGTCACATCATATTAGTTGTGATGTGACCTTTAGCGGCTCGAACATACCATACCGATTGGTATGGTCAAAGTGTATGGAGATATTAGTAGGCATAAGTCCTAAAGGTAATCATTCCACCTGCTAATGTTAGAAAATCTTACTAACACACCTAAGCATCTAAACGATTTGGTTGAATTTGGTAAAGATACAAGGAAACATCTTGTAAATACTTCCTACGAGGAAGGACTCTCATTTTCCCTTGTATAGGTATTTGTTGGACATTTATATCCAATCTCCTTAGGATGGGGTATCCTTATTTACCAGGATTCTTATATACATATTAGAATTATATCTTAAGAATGACCGTTGTTATGGATAAATTAGAAATTTGCAAAAAATACATATTTATAATATCTATTTCACTTCATTAATTATAGTATTAAGTTGAGAATACTACATATAGATATAACATGGTACAAAAGTCATTTGATTTTTCTTATTAATTGAAGGTATAATTGTTATAATGTGAATCTTTTATCCTCTACCAAGAGAGAATAACAAACTTTATCTTATATAAAGGGAAAAACTATTCCCTCCTAAAGAGGAGAAATGAAAAAGTTATTAGGAATAAAAATTTTTAAATAAGAAATAATTATTCTATTACTCTTTTATTACTGCAAAATAAACATGTTATAAATATTTGAATGAGACTTGATAAAACTCAAATAAGTCAAACTTTATATTTCAAAATTGTAAGATTTTATTTTGATATGACTGTATCTTATATGTTTGTAAGAAGAGAGGAAGAAAAAATACACACAAATTTACTTCTCATAAATATCCATACAATACTCAATGGCTCAGATGAAACTACATTTTATGGACAGTTTTGGTCGAGTGTATAGAAGCAGATAATGAAAAGACTCGGGCAAACGTTTTACAAACGAGCATTAAAAAAATGTTTCTACATAAATCGAGATTTAAGACATGTTTGGTCTAAGCATATTTTACGTATAAATATTGTTCATCATTAAATGATCGTTGAAATATCAAAGTCTTGTATCTAATTGTTTATTCAAATACCAGCAAAGAACCTTGATACGAAGGATAAAAAAGAAAAAAAAAACAAAAAAAGGTGGTGTAGAGTTTGTCGAGTAAGCACAAATAAATGAATGAAATGGCCAGAAAGTGACATTGATGGGGACGTGCCTCCTGCTGGAGGACCCAATGTCGACATCACGGAAATTATAAACCGTTCACACTTGCATCGTGTCTTAAGCATTGTATTTAGATTTAATACAAGTGTATAATGCAAAGTACCGTAAATGAAAATCCCTATTTATTATATAAAGTATGCGCAATAAATCATCGCAAAGCTAACTTCACAAGTTTCACAGTTATTTATCATTTTTGAAATCTAAAAAGCTATTTATGTATAGAGTTTGTTCCCAAAATTAAATTATAATTAAAAAAATTATAAATAACTCTTTAAACTTTAATGTTAATGTTAATATATTTTTAAAAACTTTCAAATATTACAAATGATCTCTTAAACTTTGAGTTAATACAAATATACTTTTTAACCTTTCAATTATTGTAAAATTACTTTTCTCAAATTTTGATAAATTAATAATATAATAGATATTTATTGATATGTTTGAGGATATTTCCGTATCATGACTAAAATTTGAGGTTATTTGCAATATTTTAAAATTTATAGGGTATGTTTATATTAAAATCAAAGTTAACTAGGTTGTTTACATTTTACCCTATAAATAATTTGAGACACCGTATATTTAACTTATCAAATAGATGCATCTTAATGGTTGGTTACTTTTTTTTTTTCATCATATATAAAAATATCGAATAAAAGTTATATGATATTTGAAATGCTTAATAGTGAGCAAGAACAAATAGACTTGCACCAATTCTTATCTATCATGTCAAAAGAAACCATCAAATCATTTAAAAACAAAAAAAACCTACCACATCATAAATTCTAACTTATACTTTACCATGAGTACATATTCCGATTAACATCCCACTTCTATCGAATCCTTTCTAGAAATATCGGTAACCTCGCCATATAAATTTTTTAATGCAAGAAAGCTTTGTTCCAAATTGCTATGTCATTCGATTCTTAACATCGTGGGTCCACGATCAAATCCTTTAATAACATGTGGCAAGTGGGCCTTTTTTGGCATATTTAAAAGGCCCATGGTTGACATACTTCCTGTGAAATCTGTCGGTGGCATGGCATTTTTGTTATACTCTCTCTCTCCCCCTTGTTTGGGAATTATCATATCACCGACCACTTAATGGTAAATAAATTAAAAAAAAAAAACACTAATTCCATTTAAAAAAAACTATGATAAATACAAAAAATTGCATATATTTTTAAGTGTACCATCAATTGATATATCAATCACATATATGGCTCCCACATGAAAATTGAGTTGCATTTGAATTTAATTTTCTTATATATTGAAAAACTAATAATTATATATATGTAAATATTTATTTTTGAATCTCTCTCATTTTACTTATTTTCTTTTCCCTCATTTGTAAGGTGGCTAATCTAGTTTTTATTGAAGAATGGTATTTTTGGCATTCACAAATTTTATATAATTATAATATACATAGTACCGAACTTTTGATAAATGTTATATAAATGTAGCATTTAACTTTAGACCTAATCAATCATAATATTCATCATTGTCTTTATATCATTAATAAAAAAATAAAAAGGTTTCCAAATGTGTCTATATTATCGAGTAAACACGTCCCATTTTAGACTCTACATTTTTTGTCCACGAAATTCCTACCAATGCTCTAAATAAATCCAACTTTTTTTTTTTTTTACTGTACTTTCTCTCTATACTCTTTACATGTCTAAATACATAACGGTAAGAGGGACATAATTTCTCTATTATCTGATTACATGATGTTATAGTTATTTTATGGGCACTTTTTTTTTTTTTTGTCTATTTTAGTTATCTTTCAAAAGTTATATCTCTCTCTCTATCTCTACGTATATTGAGACATTAATAATGGCCTTTTTTATTAGAGTTGGCTATTTCTCAAAAACCTCTTTAGTATTATTCTCTACCTATCACCATAATATAATTTTTCTCAAGAACTTCTTTGGTATTATGCTCTTATTGTTATTATGTTATAGTTCTCTCTTAGTGCGTTATTGACTTTCCTATTAATATAGATATTACATTTATTTTTTGACAACGTAAATGGTAGAAAAGGAAAATCTTCGAATTGAATCTTCAATTTTTGATTATCAATTTATAATTGAGAAGACTTTTGATAAAACCATCGAGACAATTATACAAGAAATTATACTTGGGAATAATTTGTCATCCAACATAACTTGTCGCTTGGTAAAGGTATGCTGAATTTCTTTTTCTTTTAAGTTATGAAAATTTTAAGTACAATTCAAAAGACATAGGTGCCGAAAGCTGTTTTTCTATCATGAAATCTTTATAATGATTTAACTGTTACATAATTTTATGCAGTTTTTTTTTTTAAAACATGCTCCTTTTCTTTTTCTTTTTTCTTTTTAAATTTATAAGAATTTTCACACGTTTCTTTTTTATACTATCAATTATTTCTTTTGAGAACATTACTGTTAATATGCAATATAGAAGTTGCCGATTGAAGTACTTTTTCTTTTATTTGAATATTAATACTGGTGTTGGCTGCTAAAGTTTAGCTTTTGCAATGAAATAAAAGTAACTCTATAAAAATAACTTGATGAAGATCCATTTTTACTTTTCTAAAATTTTTCTAAATGTCCTTTTTTATATGTTGTCTTAGGATTTTATTCCTTTTCATTTTGATTGTCCAACCATTAAAATATAAAATCTCAATGCCATTAATTTTTTTTTTTAAATTTTTGTAGGTAATGACGAAGAAGAGGAGTCTAAGAAAAACAAAATTCAAACCTTAGTTTATGCATCATCGATCTTGATTAGCATTTGGAGAAATATCTTTACAAGTCAAGATTTTATGTATGTAAACATAGTAATAATTATTTGAGGTCCATAAACACAAAATAATGTTCTTTTTTTATTTTTGGAGTTGTGTATGGTGGATTATTGGACTCAAAAAATTTATTCATTAAGTAAAAACTTGGAAAGAAATTATAGGATAATTTAATATGATTAGACATTTGGTACATAAATTAGCCTTTATTAGTCCATTTAGTTACTTACTTTATTTATTCTGATATGAACATTAATCAATAGTTTTCAACCAAATGATAAAAAGGTGAAAGTATCGTAGTGTTAGGCCTTACTATTGAATCCAGCCCATGAACACTCTAAAGTTTACCTTATCACACTCTCGATCTTACTTTTCAATCAAACTATCTCTCCCTAGACACTTCTTCTCATTTGAGTGTCTTGAAACCTTAATCTCTCTCTTCTTCACGATGTTCATCAAATTTTTGATAAGAAAATTTACTAACTTGATCTTTCTATTTGTGTTAGGTAATTTTGGTAGTCTCTTTGAGCGGACTAAGACTCCTACTGAAGTGAGTCATTTCCTTGTTGGATCATAAATAGGGATGATCCTTTATTTCTCCTCTTTTTTGTTTTGTACTTTTACAAATTTGTAACTACTATCTATTTGTTTGTTTGATTTGCTTGAGATCTTCAAGATCTATTTAAGATCTATTACATCTACTAATTGTTTATTACAATCTATGTATATTAAACTACTGATATATTGTGTACAATCTATTGATACTCTTGTTGCTTTATTATGAAATATCTAAATCTACTAGGTCTCTTAGTAGCTCTCTTACTTTCGATCACACAATTTTCCCTTAGGTCTTGACGAATGACCTTGTTCATAAGGTCATAATCAAATTAGAGTTACTTGAATGTTTCATAGTCTTCCCAAGAAGCATTTTCAAGTGCTACCCCTTGCCATTGCACCAAAACTTAAGGCATTATATGTCTCCGTCTTATAATCTACCGTGTAGCCAAATAGTTAGTGGCCTAATTAATGGATGACCATATAAGGCATTGAGAAGTTGATCTAACGAGGGAATATGAGAACCATGGGTAGGTTTGAGTAGTGAGACATGGAATACATTGTGAATTAGTGCATAAGGAGAAGTTGAAACTCATATATAGAATCTCCTACTCATTGTAATTGGAAAAGGCTCATAATACCTTTTAGAAAGCTTGTGATGACCCTATTGAGAAAGAGACACTTGTTTATAGGGTTAAAACTTAACAAAAACGATGTCTCCTACCTTAGACTTAACTAGAGATTATGACTTGTGAGCATACTTTTTAATGGTTTTCTAGGCCTTTCGTAAATTTGCTTTAAAAGCTTCTAAAATCTCTTCTCTAGAGGAAAGATCATTATCTACTGTAACTAAAGTGGAATTCCCTCCCATATAATACACCAAAGTTGGTGGTTTCCTACCATTTACCACTTCAAATGGTGTGAAACCAGTACCTTGATGGTAAGAAGTATTATAAACCAGTTCGGCCTAAAGCAAATACTTGACCCAATTTGTTGGTTGCTCCATAACGAAGCCCATCAAATACTATTGAATAACTCCATTAAGTATCTCAATTTGACCATCACTTTAAGGATGATAGATACTACTCGTAGAAATTTTGGTGCCATCAAAGTAAACAATTCTCTCTAAAACCAACTAAGAAAAATAGTAACTCTATCATAAACAATTGAGCAAGGAAACTCATGATGCTTTACAATAATGTTTAGGAACAATCGAGCAACTTTAGTAGCTATAAAGTGCGTCTCTAATGCTTGTATATGACAAATTTAGATAACTTGTCCACTACCATTAATATAATATCAAAGCCCCACTACTTTGGTAAACAAGTAATGAAGTTCGTAGACATGTCTTCTCGTACTTGTTTTGGAATAGGTAGTGGATGTGAAAGACCAGTTACACGTTTAGTAAGATATTTCAACTATTGATAAGTAGCACAACCTTTAACAAAAACCTCAGCATCATGTTTCATCCATTTTCAATAAAAATCGGATGCCAACTTCTTATAAGTCTTCTAATACTCCAAAGTGACCAGCTGTTGGCGTATAATGATACTTAGTTAATAGTTGAGGGATTAACTGAGAAGTAGGCATTGAGAATAATTTGTGAAGGAAATAGAGTTAGCCATTATACTAACATAATGGCCACTTTAATTCCTTGATATTTAATACATCTTGTATAAACTTTTGAAGGGTAAGGACTCTACTTTATTCAGCTTTAAGCTACTCTACTATATTGAAGTAAGGCATTGATAATGTCAAAAGTGATGCATCATGTTGTCTGGATAAAGAATATGCAACAAAGGTTCTCTTGCCTTGACTTATACATAATACTATAATCATATCACAAGAGTATGGTTAGGTATTTGTGCTATTTTAGGGTAAAAAGAACATGAGTCAATAGTTCTTTAATGCTTCTATGATCTGTATTTATAATAAAGTGAGAGCCTAACAAATATTGATGCCATTTTTTCACTGCTTCCATAATTGCAAAAAATTTCCTAACATAAGTAGAGGCTTTAATTGTATGTTTAGGAAATTTCTTATTGAAGTAAGAAATTGGATGTCCTTCTTATAATAAAACTACTCCAACTCTTATCCTTAAAGCGTCTTTCTCTACAATAAATTGCTTTCCAAAATCTAGTAAAGCAAGAATAGGGGCTGAGACCAAAGTCTACTTTAGTCTTTAAAAACAATTCCTTACTTCAGCTATTCATACAAAGTTGTCATGCTGCAACATATCGGTTAAAAGGGCTACTATCATAGCATATTCCTTAATAAACCTTCTACAATATCAAATAATCCACAAAAGGCTCTCAATTGTTTGATATTATGAGGTAATGGCTATTGTTGCACCGCTTGTACCTTACTTGGTTTTGGATGTACTCCCCTTTCTCTAACACTGTGTATTAAGTACTTAATAATATTCTTTCCAAAAGCACATTTACTCTTTTTGAGATAAAGAGTATTGTTAACTAATATTTGTAATGATTGAGTTAAATGTGCAACATGTAACTTTAAAGTGGTACCATAGACTAAAATATCATCAAAAAATATGATGATAAATTTTCTTAAATATAGCTTAAAGATTTTGTTCATCATGGCCTAAAAAGTTGTTAAAGCATTACTTAAGCCAAATGGTATTATCAAGAATTCATAACGACCCTCGTAGATTCTAAAAGCAATCTTCTCAGCATCTTGCGGATGCACTTGAATTTGGTGATAGTCTAATCTTAAGTCCAATTTCAAAAATAAAGAGGTACCCTTTAATTTATTTAATACTTCGTCAATTGTATGGATTAAAAATTCATACTCAATTGTAGCTTCATTAAGAGCCTTACAGTCAATGCAAAATCTCCTACTTCTATCCTTTTTCTTCATTAGTAATACTGGTGAAGAGAAAGTTAAATAATCCCTTGTTGTAACGTCTCCTGAACTTGTTTTTCAATCTCCTACTTTTGAAAATGAGGATATCCGCATGGTTTAACACTAACAAGGCCTCTTCCCTCTTTAAGATGAATATGATGTTGGATTTCCTTAAGTTGAGGCAATGATGATAGTACCTCAAATAATTGAGAAAATTTGCTTAACACTTCCTTTATGAGAGTATTGCAGGTGGTATTTTCTGATTTCACTTCCACTATCGAAGCCTTATGATGAAAATAAAATGCAATAACATCTTGAGCAATCAATTTTCTCAATTGATGATAAGTAATTTGAGTAATATCTACATTAACACCATCTAATGACGCCATTTTATCCTCCTTTTGAAAGTCAGTTTGCCATAATCAATTGTGTTAAGACCTTAATCTTGTAACCACTACACTCTTGAATCCATATATACTCCTTGAGTGGCAAGGAGATAGAAAGTATCTATAAATTCTATTCCTTAAATATCCATTTTAAGGTCAGAACATTTTCCCTCACAACTTAGTTTTAACCATTACCAATCATGACTTGGAACTTAAGAGAAGAAAAAATAGTAAGTCTTAAATACTTTGCCAATCTACTTTGAACAAAATTATGAGTACTATTTGAGTCTACTAAAATTGTAACAAGATGACCTACAGTATTACCTTAAATCATAGTATATGAGGAATTGACTCACCTGGTAAAGTATTTTAACTAATAGCTACTAAATCTTCTCCCTTTATCATTGACTCCTCTTCTATAATATCACCACCTTGCTTTTCTAATAATTCCTCATCATCTTTTGGTGAAAGCAAGAGAAACTTAGCTTTATACTTATGACCTTTATGATACTTCTTGTCATAGTTGTGACATAAACCCCTCTCTCTTCTACTATTAATTTCTTCTTAAGTCATCTTTTTAATTGGTATAATAGGCATAGTGGTACTCTTACAGTCTCACTTATCAAAGTGTTTAATGATTTAATGTTCTTATTATTTTCTAAAAAGGATCTTAAAAATTGAATGGATGAGGATGATTTAGTTGATGAAAAAGATGGATTCTTGGAACAAATTGCTAATCTGAATGCTTGGCTTCATACATTTTAGTAAGCCATATTGCTTTTGAAATGGATGAAGAACGAGCAATTTGTATATCTTTCTTTAAGTAAGGTTTCAAACCTGATACAAAATAGCTGGTACAAAAACTTTCATAATGTTTGCGAACTCTATTTGATAATTCCTCAAAATGAGATTAATATTCAACAACAACTCCTTTTTATGTTATTTTTGCTAACAATCCTCTAACATCTTCAAACTTTGATCGACTAAATCTTGCAATGCAATTATAAAGATGCTCTAAGAACTTAATTGCTTGTTATGATACATTCATTGGTACTAGTTCAAGGCTCTATCCTCCATTGCAAATAATGCCACAATGATACGTGGCTTATTAAGAATTTGATGGAAGTAAAAAAACTAATTTTTTTTAAGATCACTCAATCTAGATCTATACCATTGAATTTTGGTATCTCTAACTTGATGCCCGTCAACACAATCTCTTTGAGATGCATTAATTTGAGAATGTGATGAAGTACTAGACGAATCATTAAGGGAAACATTGGTGCTATGATTTTTCTATCTATCATTTAACAAATTTTGTAATTGTGATAATTGTTGAGCTAAAACTTCAAATTTATCTTGCACATCCTTCTGCAATTGTTGTTGATCATTTTGCAAAGAATAAATCTTTTCATCCAATATTGAAGCTCTTGTTGAATTCATCGTAATGAGAACACCAAAATCTTGGGCCTTTTTGTTGAATCCAACCCACGAACACTCTAAAGTTTACCCTATCACACTCTTAGCTTCACTTTTCAATCAAACTCTCTCTTTCTCTCTCTCTTTCTAGACACTTCTTCTTAGATGAGTGTCTTGAAACCCTAATCTCTATCTTCTTCACTATGTTTATCAGATTTTTTATAAGAAAAGTTACTAACTTAATCTTTCTATTCTTGTTTGGTAATTTTGGTCATCTCTTCGAGTAGATTGGGACTCCTATAGAAGTAAGGCACTTTCTTGTTGGATTGTAAATGGGGATGATCCTTTATTTCTTCTCTTTTTCCTTTTCTACTTTTACAAATCTGTAACTACTACCTATTTGTTTGTTAGATTTGCCTGAGATCTATTAGATATGTTTAAGCTCTATAACATCTACTAACTATTGATTACAAACAATGTATAATACAACTACAAATCTGTTGTTTACAATCTTTTGATGCTTTTGTTGATTTATTAAGAATTCGCTAAATCTACTAGGTCTTTTAGTGACTCTCTTACTTTCAGTCATAACACAAAGCCGTTAACAAGTTTTTTTTTTACCTTTTACTCTTTTTTATTAGCATAAATCTTTGGTTCCTTTATATTTGTATTGTTATTATCCATTATAAGTGAAGAGTTATATGTCTCTTTTCTTTTTCATTCTCAATTGTAAAGAAATTGTCATTCTTATATATTGGGGTATTTGTGCAAGGGGAAAAGACTATAGCAAGTGAATTTGTAATTATTTCTTTGCTAGAGAAAAGATGAAAAAGAATTATACATAAATGGTCACCAATTTTGGGTACGACATTTTTAGCATGTATGATTTTTTTTTTCCTATTATGACCATGTTACTAATTTCATTGGCCATAAAAAATAATGGATTTTAAAAAACTAAGACATTTTGTTTAGAAAATGATAAAGCTAAAAGGCATCTAATTTTTTTAATTTCATTTTCTAATTATTCATTTCTTTTTTTTTTTTGGTTAGACGTGGTTTAGTACCATTGAGAAAGATGTATGGATTAGTGACAATTCTAAGATTATAAAAGATGTGACATGATACTTTGGTCACTCTATGCGGTTTACTATGATCATCCTACAGATTTTCTTAGATCACTCATGGGATTTATTTGGTTTACCTAAAGGGATTTACTTTGGCCATCCTATGGGATTTACCTAAGTTATCTTACGAGATTTACTTTGGTTTACTCTATAAGGATTTACTTAGTTAACTCTATGTAATTTACTTTAATCACCTTATCGGATTTACATATTTACCCTATAAGATTTAGTTGGTTTACACTATGAGATTTACTTAGTTGTCCATGGGACTTACTTTTAATCCCTTACTTTAGTTATCTATATGATTTACCTTGGTTGTTTAGGATATTTATCAAATTTAAACTATGAGGAAGGTTTGTTAGGACAATTTGTTAGACCTAGATTCAAAGGCTTTATAAGGATAATCTATTGCCTAATCTTTAAAGTGGTGTTAGGATATTTTGTTGTAACTAGTCTCCAAATCGGTTGTTAAGACATTTTGTTGGACTTAATCTTTTAAAAGGATATTAAGACATTCTATTAGAAATAGATTTGGCTTTTTAGGCTACTAAACCATCCGTTAGGCTAAAAATATGTTTTGGATGTTAGGACATTTTCTTGCACCTAATCTTTAGGCTTTGCTATGCTACATGTCAATAGACTTTTGGGGTTTGCTAAGTAGTTTATTGGACTTCAACTTTTAACGTTTTGCTAAATCATCATTGAATTAGGGCTTTTAAAGTTTTGATTATATATATGTATTTATGTATTTACTTTTCTCTTTTGCTATTAAGAAACTTGTTATTTCCCTTTATTATTTTCTCTTTCTAAAAAAAATTGTTAATAAGTTTAGGATCAGTTGTTGAAAATTGTAGGTAAATAGTAGTTTTCTTTTGTTGCCCATAAGTAACTAACTCTTTTATCTGTAATTGCTTAAAGACTTGCTCTTGATTTCAATATTTGATTTATCTTATTGTGTTATAACAGATGAGAGGACTTTTGATTAGCCTAAACTTAGGAATTAGGATAAAATGCCATGATTATGGTTCAAAAAATGAGGAACCATGACTAGCCCATTACCCCTCTCTAGATTTTTTTTTTTTTAGAAAAAAACCGATATATACTCTCTCTCTCTCTCCCTCTCTTCGTCATTAACCCCTTACCCCTTCGCTCCTTCTCCTTTCTATTGCAATGGTTACATTGCAGCCTTTAGAGTTTGCCTTTTTCTTTTTTTTAACATGGTTCTATGTACCAATTGCCAATTCTAAACAAACTTGCCAAGCCAATTTATGATTTGGAATCGGTTAGTTGAATTAGTTCGTGATTTAGAACATGCCTTTACCTATGTCTAGTTTGGTCTTATTTATTTCAATAAAATTTTCTTTTAATTTAGCACAGATACTTTTTTATGCCACTACATACATTTCATTCATTAACCATTGTTTGTAATACTTGAAATATTTTTCTATCAAGTTATCTCATTTTCTTAAATTATTTAGTCCAATAAGACTTCCTTACTTCTCTCTTATATATGATTTCAAAAATTCAGTTTTACATGTGGTACATTGTGGATGGTTTGATGGTTTTTAGGCTTTAGTCAATGGTTTTATATAGTGTTTTGATGTCTTGGTGTCTTGGTTAATTTGAAAAAATTAATAACTTATCAAGGGTTTAACGGTGATCAACCTTTGGAAAAGCTAAGATGGGTTTGCCCAAGTTCTATAAGTAAACTTTTGGTTCAATAATGACCATTTTGCCCCTTAAAAGATAGTGAAAAATGATTTTAGTATTTTTAATTATTTTATTGGAGAGAAAAATAGTAAAATAGGATTTAGAAATATAAGGATAATTGTAGATACCTAATTTTTGCCCTTCTGTACTCTTAATTTTTATTTTTACAAAAAAGGGTCCTAATTCAAAAATAAAAATAACAAAAATTAATAAAAGATAAAAATAATAAAAATTTAACAAATAATGAAAATACCAAAAAAATAAGAAAAGAAAATTTAAAAAGACTTTTTAAGATTTTTTAGGAAGTAACTCATATTAGGAACAAATAGTTTTAGTTTTAGTTTTAGATTAGTACAGATAATTATTTTAGGGAATCGGGTAGTTTAAGTATAATTTAATTGTACTGAATGTCAAGGTGCAGGCTAACGGCCTAATGGATAAGTATTAGAGTATTTGGATTAGATTTAGTTTGAGGTCTTGGGTTCGAGTCTTAGCAGGCACCTATGTTTTTATTTTTCTATCTTTGCAAAAGCGAGATGAAAATGGGATTCATATCTCATCACTGCAGTCCTACTATTTGACCGAACAACCAGTCCACAACATGCTGACACAGCAACTTCGTCCCTGAGTACAGAACACGTCGTTGTTCCGTACATCAAACTAAATACGACACCAAGCCATACAACTTCGCTGATAGTCCTTCTCCTAACACGCACTAGCACGAATCCAATCTCCAATGCGCACAACACGTAGCACTCATCCTCTCCGATCACAATCAACGACTGTCCGACACCAGGCGGACAGCAGCAACACCAGGCAAACAGTAGCAACACCAGGCGAATAGCAGCATGACCAGGCAAATAGTAGCAATGCTAGGCGAACAGCAGCACGTTCTGCACAATAACAACACAGTGCACAATTCTGCACTGACCTAACGCTACTGCACACACATTCATCTTCACCACTGATAACCAAGACGAACTACATTCCACAATCCACATGCTAGTATCCCACATACTGCACACACGCCAGCACATTTCCTGATCCGTCACTACACTACTGTCCATTGAGCACTGCACTGCACATTCAGCTTCAACAGCGAACTTAACTATTAAGCCCAACGACAGCACGTCCGAGCACTGTCCAACTTTGCTGCGCCGTAACTTTGATTAGTCCGCACATCCACTGTAGACCACACACCAACATGGCTAGATTGTGGACACTTTACTGCTGAATAGTTGAAGATCAGGTTCGGTTCTCTTCCAATCCTGAATTTTTTATTCATTCATTTATTTATTTATTTGTTGTTTTATTTATACATCTCATTATTATTATCATAATCATATTATAGTATTATTATTATTAGATCCTTGGTTATACGATGTAATATATAAGATATGTATATATTAGGAGTTTTTTCTTTTTAGTATTAGTTTTCTACATATATATCAAAGTATATTATATAATATGTTTTTATCTAGGTAAATAGTTGTATATATTAGTTTAGGAGTTGTAGGGATTGGTTATTTTTTAGGATTTGATCTTGTTTAAGGATTCATCACGTAGAAATTTTTTTTTAACTAAAAATTAATAAAAGACCCTTTTTAAAATAGGATTTTTAGAGTATTTTTTATAAAACAAAAACACATACAAGTTAGGACTCCTTTAGATTTTTTTTTAATAAACTGAATCATTTAAGAATGTAAAGCTTGTCGGTTTTCAAAATTAAAATAAATCAATACACTAAAGATTTTCCAAAAGAACTACGATCGTCTGAACTTGGCTAGCAGGTACGTAGGTACCTTCGGGGTGACTATAAAATATGTAGAAGCTTAGGTTTTTTTTTTTATTTTAATTAATTAATTAATTATTTTTTAATTATTATAGTTAGAAGAATAATCTTAATTTCGGTAAATAGATAGTGGTACCTATTAGGGTTTAATAGGTTAGCCTCGAACTGGGAACCTTCTGGTTCTTCATTCAAGTTGAAATCAAAGACCGGTAGCCAAATCGTAATTAATCCACCCAATTGGTTATGGTTTCTTTTTCTTTTCCCGATTTAGGTCGGGTGGTGACTCCAAAAATTATTTTTAATTAAAAACCCGGAATTTCCCAATTTTTTTAGTTGAGGATTGATATTAAATAGGTTAGGGTTTAGTATTAATCGGAAATGGGGAAATTAATTTTAAATAAGAAACCAAAAAATCAGAATCGACAGTTTGGCGACTCCACTAGGGACCATTAGAGGGTTAGCCACTAGAAGTTGCTGAAAATAGGATTATTTTTCAAAAAAAAAAAATAGAAATAAAAAAATAAAAAGATGAAATAATAAAAATAATAAAAAGGACTTAGGTATGTTATTCTATGCATTTGTTCATTTTATTTATTTATTTTTTACTAACATTTTTTTTGTTGTTGTTCCAGTTTATTTAAGGGGGTAATTTTCGAAGGTGTTACTTTTATTTTGTTTTTTGCATTATAAATGCATGGTAGACACGATTAGAACCAGGCCGTCTTAGGACCTTTGGAGGGGGGCCATTGTGTAAGCTTCGGATGTTATAGGGTAACCGCCTTCTGGGGTCGATTGGGCTACCCCACTCAAGTTCAAATGCGACTACAGAATCGTTGCTTTAAAAAAACGTAGTGATTGCAGAACTTGAGAACCTTTAGAACTTATCCTTTTGCATTACACAAAACCTTTTTTTCCAAAAAAGAAAAGAAATTACAAGAACCTATGATGTAGTAAACCTAAATGGATAAAGGCAGTTGTGAAGTTGTGATTATAGTTGTAATATTGCCTTATAAATAATTTGTAAGAATTTTTATGTAAGGTTTAGATTACGTTGTAACTGTAACTTTAATTTTGATTTTGATTAGTCATGGCTGGATTAAGTTAAGGGCCTTCTGAAGACATTCATATCCACCTACCACATTGGCCACAGAAATTGCTTCAAACGTGGTTTCGACTCTTCAGCCTAGATAAACAAGAGTTTATCAAGAATAAGATTGGGCCCATCCTCTCTCTACAGAAGATCCCTGTGAACATCACTCTAGTGCGGGCCTTAGTCTACTTATGGGATCCTGAATCCACTAGTTTCTGTATGGGCCTACATCAACTAAGCTCAACTTTAGAAGAATACTCCCAACTGTTGTAGGCTCCTACAATCACGGATGATATCTATGTCCCAAACTTGGTAGCTGCAGCACCAAAGACGTTTAGCAAGTTGTTGGGAATCAAAAAAACCGAAATAAACCGGGTTCTAAATCATGGAAAGACCGTTTGATTAGAAGATGTCATGGGCTGGTTTTCTACTGAACAGAAGCATAGAGAAAAACGCGAGGTTTTTTGTGTAAATTTAGAAACATGGCACCAGTATCGGGTCAACGCTTTTATATTGGTGGTGTTCAATACTATTTTGTTCCTTGATGAAAGACGTCGAGTCCATTTCAGAATTGCAGAACTCGTAACCCAATTCCTTGAAGGGAAATCATATGTCCCGGCCCTTCTGATTGAGCAAATCTGGTCATTAAACCATCTCAAGAAAAAGAAATGAGGAGATCTAAAAACTAATATGGTTATACTAGTGGTTTGGTTCGTTAGCCACATGAGAAGTTACCAACTTGATTTCAATCGGGCTGAGTTTACTCAATAATATGATCTCATCAAATCTCTTGGAGAAAGAATCGAGCTGCCAGAAAATATAGCTAGCTACTACTGGGTCCAATACTTTCAGAGTATGAAAGCGAAAGAGTTGTTGTTGATGACACCCAGGTGGTTTGCAAGCAAGGAAATGATAAGAGGGTGTGAAGACTTCATGGCGGTCCCTTTGATCGTCCCAAGCAATGGGCTCATTGAGGACATGATCCCCAGACCGTCATTAGAAGCTGTCTCATTGGACTTCCTTAACCTCGGCATGATGGTGGTTGACAAAGCAGCCAAGCTTCAGAGCATCCGAGCTCTTTAGTGCACAAGAAAGACCACCCCTACCACTAAAGGGATAATAGCCATGAGCTAAGCAACCAAAGGATTTCTTTATCACCAGCTAAAAGGGCTAAAAGATATGAAAGACAACAAAGAGAAGGGGGAAGTCCAAGTTGAAGCTAAACCCAAGAGGATGAGTAAAAGAGAGTAGGAGTTGGAAAACCGTTGCAAGGAGTATCATCAGAAGATAAAGGCATTGGAAGCATAACTGAAGAGGACTAAGGGCAAAGAAGAGCAGGCTCCCATGATCCGAAAGAGGAGAAAGACGCAGGATAAGCCTACTAGCTACTAGGAGATTAGATTTTAGATTTTAGGTTTTTTATGTTTTCTTTAGAATTCTTTTTGTATAGAATAAGAGGTGTAAAGCTTCACATTTACAAAAATTAATAAAAGTTAGTTAGGTTTTGCCACATCAAAGGTTTCTCCCTAATTTTTAATTTTTCATTACACTCGTGTGACATGCATCTTGCATCTATACGATTAACAACTCTGTCTTAGGAAAATGTAGCATGTACTAACCCTTTGTTGAGTTAATCTTCAAATTCAAGTAAAATTTCAAGATAGCTCCTAAACATCAAGTCTTTCAGAGAAGTCCGATTAGAACACGTTCCCAGACCATGATGGCCACCACTTAAGGAAATGATGGAGACCTTGAGATCAATGATCCCTTAGAGCTGAGGTTTCATTCCATAGAAAAGGCTATGGAGAAGATGGCAGAATAAATGAGCTTCCTAGCAAACGGCATTGCTTTGCTGCGAGCTATAGCACCGGCTAATGAAGAAAGTTCCAAGACCCGTTATGGGAAGAATACACACGCTCCTGAAGCAGAGCACGAATATCAAAAAGACCCATTCGAGTTAGAAGGAGTTTACCCGAAGGACAACCCGACCTTCGAACCTGATACGTATGCGACCCCAAGACCTATTGACCAAGGGCTTGGTACAGATAGCTTGAAAGAACTGGAAAAGAAATTAACACAACAGATAACTGAGAAGATGAAGGCACTCGTAGGGTGTGATGGATTTGAACAGGAGAGGATCACGGAGTTTTCCGTGTATGATATGGGATCATACCCTAAGAAGTTTAAGGTACCAGAATTTGAAAAGTATAACGGGACGGGTTACCCTAAGCTCTACACCAGGTTATACGTTAGGAAGATGGGTAAATATGTTCAGTACGATCTACTCATGGTATAAACATTCTAAGATAGTCTGACTGGACCGGCTCTAACTTGGTATGCCCAACTTGGTTTGAACCAGATAAATATATGGGAGAAGCTTGCTAGAGTATTTTATGAACAGTATAAATTCAACGTGGAAGTAGCCCCAACTATGATAGACTTAGTTGCCTTACGGAAGAAGAATAATGAGTTGTTCAAAGAATACGCTCAAAGATGGAGGTCCTTAGCTACAAGAATCTCTACTCCTATGACCGAAAAGGAGCTCACATCAGCTTTCATTAACACCTTAGAAAGGCCGTACTTCTCCTATCTCATCGGGCAAGCCTCGTCCAGTTTTGCTGAAGTAGTAGTGGCAGGGTACAAGATTGAAAGTGCCGTCTCTTCCGGTAAGCTGCAAGAGCTAACAGATAGAAGACCACCACTGTCATCATCTGGTCCTAAACCAGCTAGCAGCAAGCCTAAAGAATCTACGGTTGGTATGGTAAATTCAAATGTTAGACCAAATGCTTAAGTCGCTTTTAGGGTAAATCCACCTTTCGCTTAGCAACAGTTCAGAGACCAGTTTCAAGCTAACAGGACTTATAGACAATTTACCAAGATACCGGTTCTTTTAAGTCAAGTCTTCGAGAAGTTGCGAAGAGATAATTTGATATGGTACGAACTTCCTAGCGATCGATATCGACCGAGAACCTTTGACCCCACAATAAAGTGTAAATACCACCGTGGATAAGTGGGGCATTCGACTGATGCATGCTGGAGACTGAGGAACAAGATTTAGGACTTGATAGATGAAGGGACAGTGCAGTTGGATTTTGTGGAAGCCCTAGTTCCTAACGTTACAATAATCCCTTACCCAACCACGGGCTAATGATTGGTATGATTTTTGATGACTGTACTGTCAATGTCATTGATTCAGACAAGAAGCCTAAGGTTTTTGAGTTTTATACTGGCAACTAGACTCCAGAAGTGAAGAGGTACACATTCTATGTACCGTTGCCCCCAGAAAATTACAAGGCTACTCCATTTAATTATCACCTGGTAAATCAAGAAAAGCCAGGTCCTCTGGTAGGGGGTGTTATTCGATTGGGAAACATTTATCACCCGAGAGAGGAGCATGGGAGGAAAGTCATGTTGGGACAACCAAATGATAAGATGGTGGCCGAACGCATTGAGGGGCTATCGGCCTTTACCAAAATGATCAAGTCGAGTGAGTATAAGATCATGGATCAACTTAGTAAAACTCTTGCATAAATATTGTTGATGAGCCTATTAATCGCGTCTGAACCACACAGGGAGGCTTTGTTTCGCACTTTAAATGAGGTGAAGGTCCCTCGAGAAATTCCAACTGAGAAGATGGGACTGGTTACTAATTTTGTCCTCGCAATGGATCAGATTTCTTTTTCTGTTGAAGAATTAGGCGAGGAAGGGAACAAACATACAAAGTTACTCTTTATCATGGTAAGGAGTAACGATATAGTTATCACCAAGGTGCTCATTGACAACGGATCATCGCTGAACATTTGCCTACTCGCCACCTTAGATTTGCTGGGAATCGACACATCTGCAATTAAGCCTTCTTCCACAACAATTAGGGCCTTTGATGGTTCTAGAAGAGAGATTCTAGGGGAGATTGATTTATTCGTGAGTATTGGCCCTTAGTACTTTACTATTCGATTCCAAGTCATGGAAATTCTAAGATCTTTCAATTTACTCTTGGGAAGACCTTGGATTTATGTAGCAGGGGCCATACCCTCGAGCTTGCACCAAAAGTTGAAGTTTATCTCAAATGGCCAGGTGATTACAATTCTAGGAGATCAAGATTATGAAATCTACAAGGAGACGACTATACCCTACATAGGAAGTGAGGGATAAGAAGAGCTGGGTTTACAAATGTTTGAAGAAGTGAACATGATTATCGGTCTCGACAGAGAAGATGATAAAAGAATGGGATTTAAGGAAGGCTAGATTGGCACCTACGGCCTTGGCTACAATCTTACCTCGGCGGAAGAATTCCAGAAGAAACAAGCGAGGGGCAAGAGAGGTAATAGATTATACCATGCCTCAATGACCTTTCCATTACTAGCTGAAACGTTCATACAGGAGGAGACTTAAGCCTAGGAATTTGGCAAAGAAGGATCAACAAACTCACCACACAAGTTCTAGCATCATTTGAATAACTGGTTCTCCATCTCGGCGAATAGCAACAGGTCTTCCCTAAGGTAAAGGGGTGACCCATAGTTAGTATTTTCTGAATTTTTATTTTCAAAAGTCATCGTTTCAAATGTATCATCGAACCTCGTTCAAAATTAGTTAGGCCTTTATCTCATTTGAGACTCACTTCCATTTATTCAATGAAATCTTAGTTCATTTCTTTCCTATGTTGCGTTTCAGTTCTCTTTTGCATACATACACTTTTCTTCATGCATTCTCATTCAGATCCAATGAACCAAGCGAAAACAAGGAATACCTCGTGCAGGTAGAAAATGAGAATATCGATATCACTTTTGGCCCTACTAGGTTAGTCGTCGAGAGTGATGTCGATAACCATAGTAATATGCAAGAGGAATAGCAAAAACATGAATTGGGTAAAATCATTATTGATGAACCGATTAAGACAATTAATATAGGGAATGAAGAAAATCCTAAGAATCTAAAAATTGGGGCAAGTTTAAAAGAGAAACAAAAAATAGAAATGATTACGTTATTAACCGAATATCAAGATGTGTTTGCTTGGTCGTATGAAGATATGCCTGGGTTGGACCTATCAATTGTAGTCCATCGTTTACCTACACATGAAGACGCCAAACCAAAAAAGCAAAAGTTAAGGAGATTTCGACCTGACTTCTTGCTGAAAATTAAAGAAGAAGTGAAGAAACTATTGGAAGTTGGATTCATTGTAGTGTCGGATTACCCGGAGTGGGTAGCTAATATTGTTCCAATAATTAAGAAGAATGGGAAAGTCAGAGTGTATGTAAACTTTTGAGATCTTAACTAGGCAATGCATAAAGATAATTTTCCATTGCCTCACATTGATGTCTTGGTGGACAACACGACCGAAAATCATCTATTCTCTTTCATGGATGGTTTTTCAAGATATAATCAAATTCGGATGTCCGAAGAAGATAAGACAAAAACGACTTTCATTACGACTTGGGGAATGTTTTGCTATAAGGTGATGCCGTTTGGGCTTAAGAATGCAGGTGTAACATATCAAAGGGCCATGGTTGCAATTTTTCATGACATGATGCATAAAGAAATAGAAGTATATGTTGATGATATGATAGCAAAATCCAAAGAGGAGGAAGATCATTTAGAAAACCTGAGGAAGCTATTTGATAGACCGAAGAAGTACCACTTGAAATTGAATCCGGAGAAATGTACCTTTGGTGTGACGTTAGGAAAATTGTTGGAATTCATAGTCAGCCAAAGAGGTATTGAAGTCGATCCTGATAAGGCCAAAACTATAATTGACGTGCCTCATCTACAAATGCTCAAGGAAGTATGAGGATTGCTGGGGCATTTAAATTACATAGCCTGATTCATATAACAGTTAACAGACAAATGTCGCCCTCTTTTTAAGTTATTGAAGAAGAACGCAAAGATCAACTGGAATGAGGAATACAAAGAGGCGTTCACGAAAATCAAAGAATACCTTATGAAACCTCCGATGTTAGTAGCTCCTAAACCTGGAAAGCTGTTGTTTTTGTACTTGATCATAATGCCCAAATCCATGGGATCCGAGCTTGGCCAGAAGGATGAAGAAGGGGAAGAGTGAGTCGTTTACTATCTAAGCAAGAAGTTTATAGAAGGGGAGCAAAAATACTCAGAAGCCGAAAGAACCTGTTGTGCATTGGTTTGGGTTATGCATCGGCTCAGACGATATATGTTGTATTATCAAATTGAGTTGATAACACAACACAATCCTTTGAAATACTTAGCTGAAAAACCGACTCTCATTGGTAGAGTTTCAAAGTGGCAGATGTTGCTAATAGAATTTAACATTAAGTATGCGAGCCAAAGTTCAGTCAAGGGGCAAGCTTTAGCAAATCAATTAGCGGAGAATCCTTTTGAGGATACCCCTTAAGAAGCACGGGTTGAGTTTCTTGATGATAGTATCCTGGTAGTGGAAAATGATTCTGATTGTGAAGTAGTCGAAAAATCTTCAGGGTGGAAAATATTCTTTGATGGAGCAGCTAATGTGTCCGGATGTGGAGTAAGGGCAATTTTGGTATCGCCTGAAGGTACACAATTTCCAATGGCCATGATACTGGCTTTCCCATGTACCAATAATATTACAAAATACGAGGCGTATATTTTAGGACTCAAAATCGCATTATTTAAGGAGATACGGGAATTACAAGTATATGGAGATTCTTTGTTGATCATAGGCCAAGCTTGGGGAGAGTATAAGATGAAAGACCTTAAATTAGTACCTTATTGCCAACACCTAGCCGGGTTGATAACCAAGTTCGAAAAAATTATATTCGTATACGTACCAAGGGTTCAAAACCAGTTCGCTGATGCTCTTACTACTTTGGCATCAATGATTCAGATATTGAAAGGAGTGGAGATTCAGCCACTTAAAATTGAAATTGAAGAAAAGCTCGCTTTTTGTTTGGTAATGGAAAGTTCATGTGACGAAAAGCCTTGGTATCATGATATCAAAATGTTTCTATAACATGGCATGTATCCCGAAGGAGTAGAAAGGAAGGACAAAAAATTAATTAGAAGATTGGCGGCTCAGTACTTGATGAGCGATTCTACGCTGTATAGACGATCATTTGACGGTACGCTTTTACGTTGTGTAGACGGGAAAGAGGTAGAGATGCTAATGAAAAAAGTGCATGAGGGAGTATGTAGCCCCCACATGAATGACTATATGCTTGCTAAGAAAATCATGAGGATGGGATATTATTGGTTAACTATAGAAGCAGATTGTATCGGACATGTCAGACGTTGCCATTTGTGCCAGATCTATGCAAATAAGATAAATGCTCCACCTCAAGAATTGCATACACTATTAGCACCATGGCCTTTTTCGATGTGGGGAATAGATATCATTGGCCTAATCACTCCAAAGGCATCTAACAGTCATTGATTTATATTGGTAGCCATTGATTATTTCACTAAGTGGGTTGAAGCCTCATCCTACTCTAGCGTGACGAAGGGAGTAGTGGTTAAGTTTATCAGGAGAGACATATTGGCTCGGTATGGTACGCTAGAGACAATTATTACTGACAATGGTACGAATCTGAATAATAAATTGATGTTTGAGTTGTGCTGACACTTCAAGATCATTCATAGAAATTCTACTCCTTATCGGCTCCAAATGAATGGAGCCGTGGAAGCGGCCAATAAGAACATCAAAAGAATTATTGAGAAGATGGCCATTACGTATCAAGATTGGCATGAGATGTTACGATTTGCACTCATGGCCTATCGAACTTTTATCAGAACATCAATAGGGGCAACCCCTTACTTGTTGGTATATGGAATGAAGGCTGTACTACCAGTGGAGGTCGAGATCCCGTCTCTCAGAATATTATCGGAAACTCAGCTAAATGAGGCTGATTGGGTAAAGAAGCGTGTTGAGTAGTTGAACCTAATTGATGAAAAGAGGCTAGCAGCTTTGTGCCATAACATTTGCTATCAACAACAAATGGCTAGGGCTTTCAACAAAAAAGTACGACCCCGAAGTTTTGAGCAAGGAGATATGGTGCTGAAGAAGACGTTGCTTAACACAACTGATTCGAGAGGGAAGTTTGCCCCAAACTATAAAGGGCCTTACATTGTGAAGAAAGTATTGCCAGGGGGAGCTGTTATCTTATTTCAAATGGATGGTCCGAACTTGAAGGACCCAGTAAATGCTAATGCATTGAAGATGTACTATCCTTGAACATCAATGAAATTCTTGCAAACAATCTTACTATTACTGTAGTCTTATTTTCATTTTCTACATGCAAAGTTGGTATTCCTAGTAGTTGTTAGCATTGGATAATATCCTTAGCCTTTCTTTTTCTCATTCCACTAAAAGACCCCGTTTCTCGCTTTATCATCTACCCAGATAAACCTTACACACAAGAAGCACAAGAAAAATAATCACTTAATTTGAAGCGATGATTATTTATAAAAAATTCTTTTAATACTTTATTATGGTTAACCCCCCAAGAAAGGGAGACTTGTTTCCTATTTTTTAGGACAGGGCCATGTTCAGAAAGAGTAACGTGTGGCGTATAAGTAGAAACTCGCTTGAGAACAGATGCTTACACGAAAAGCCAATGTTTGGATCAGAAGTTCAATACAGGACATCTTTGTTCGAGAAATGAATATGTTTTACATTCGTTTCAAGCTTAAGTTGCTTTCACAAAAAAAAAAAGAGAAAAAAAAAAGGAAAAAGAGGGGGTTTAGAAAGAGATGGAAGAAGAAAGAAGAACAAGAACAAGAAAAGGCAATGGTAAGGGTCAGACTCATTGGTTCTAATCGGACTGCTCAATAAGATATTGGACTACTTGGGAGCTATCATTAAAACTAGGTAAGTGTTTTTAAGCCTAGTAAAACATTGCATTGGCAATTGGTTTCCCCCTAAGGATGACAGCTTGTTTTCCAAAAACAATTTCTTAGCCAGTCAGCCATCTCATAAAGCATGGACCCCATCTAGAGTTCCTTTGACGTCTAGTCGTCCAACTCACATAACGTTACTCGACTCAAAATTTCTTCAAGGGATTTAGCAAGCTCATGGAGCGCTATCCCAATTCAAGTTTCTTCATTCTTTAGGTCTTAGCCAGCTTAAAGGGCGCTTTGACCACCTTGGTTAGTCAGCTCATTAGGGCACGGCCAAGTTTCCTTATCTTTAGGTCTTAGCCAACTTAAAGGGCGCTTTGACTGCCTTAGTTAGTCAGGTCATTAGGGCATGACCAAGTTTTCCTTCATTTTGTAGGTCTTAGTCAGCTCAAAGGGCGCTTTGACCACTTTGGTTAGTCAACTCATCAGGGCACGACTAAGTATCCTCATTCTTTAGGTCTTAGCCAGCTTAAAGGGTGCTTTGACTACCTTGGTTAGTCAGCTCATCAGGGCACAACTAAGTTTCTTCATTTTTTAGGTCTTAGCTAGCTTAAAGGGCACTTTGACTACCTTGGTTAGTCAGCTCATTAGGGCACGACCAAGTTTTCCTTCATTCTGTAGGTCTTAGCCAGCTCAAAGGGCGTTTTGACTGCCTTGGTTAGTCTGCCCATTAGGGTACGACTAAGTTTTCCTTTGTTCGTCAAGTCTTAGCTAGCTTAAAGGGCACTTTGATCGCTTTGGTTAGTCAGCCCATTAGGGCACGGCCAAATTTTCCTTCGTTCTTCAGGTCTTAGCCAGCTCAAAGGGTACTTCGACCACCTTAGTTAGTCAGCTCATTAGGGCACAACTAAGTTCCTTCATTCTTCAAGTCTTAGCCAGCTCAAAGGGCGCTTTGACCGCCTTGGTTAGTCAGCTCATTAGGGCACGACCAAGTTCCTTCATTCTTTAGGTCTTAGCCAACTTAAAGGGCGCTTTGACCGCCTTGGTTAGTCAGCTTATTAGGGTACGACCAAGTTTCCTTCATTCTTCAGGTCTTAGCCAGCTCAAAGGGTGCTTCGACCGCCTTGGTTAGTCAGCTCATTAGGGCACGACCAAGTTCCTTCATTCTTCAAGTCTTAGCTAGCTCAAAGGGTGCTTTGACCACTTTAGTTAGTCAGCTCATTAAGGTACAACCAAGTTTCTTCATTTTTAGATTTTAGCCAGCTCAAAGGGCGCTTTAACCACCTTGGTTAGTCAGCTCATAAGGTCACGACCAAGTTTTTCTTGTTTTTAGGTCTTAGCTAGCTCAAAGGGCGCTTTGACCATCTTGGTTAGTCAGCTCATCAGGGCATAACTAAGTTCTCATTATTCTTTTTAGGGATTTTTGCCAACTCACAAAGGCGCTAACCCTCGCTATTCTAACCCTCGTTAAGTGACTTAATGTTCCTTAGGAAAGAGTCGTCTCGAAGCAAAAACGGTGTCTCTTTTGTCTTTGTGACAAAGTTTTGCTCAAACTTCACCACAAAGAGGGGCATTTGTAGACACCTAATTTTTGCTTTTTTGTAGTCTTAATTTTTATTTTTACAAAAAAGGGTCCTAATTCAAAAATAAAAATAACAAAAATTAATAAAAGATAAAAATAATAAAAATTTAACAAATAATGAAAATACCAAAAAAAATAAGAAAAGAAAATTTAAAAAGACTTTTTAAGATTTTTTAGGAAGTAACTCATATTAGGAATAAATAGTTTTAGTTTTAGTTTTAGATTAGTACAGATAATTATTTTAAGGAATCGGGTAGTTTAAGTATAATTTAATTGTACCGAATGTCAAGACATAGGTCAACGACCTAACGAATAAGTATTAAAGTATTTGGATTGGATTTAGTTTGAGGCCTTGGGTTTGAGTCTCAGTAGGCACCTATGTCTTTATTTTTCTATCTTTGCAAAAGTAAGATGAAAACGAGATTCATATCTAATTAAATCATTTGAATTTAGTTTGATCTTGTTAAATCAGATTTGAATTCATTGGAATCTAGTTTAATTATCGAATTAGATACGATAGATATATCTATATATGATTTGATTTTGACCTTTAAAAACACATACATGTACAAATAAAAGAGGGCATACAGTACAAAGAAGGGAGGACCGCCATTAGCACAAAACGATTAGCAGCTAAGATGGTTGCATCGATGTCCAAAAGAAATACGATCATCATTGCAGTCCCCACTGTTCGACCGAACAACCAGTCCACAACATGCTGACATAGCAACTTCGTCCCTAAGTACAGAACACGTCATTGTTCCGCACATCAAACTAAACACGACACCAAGCCATACAACTTCGCTGACAGTCCTTCTCCTAGCACACACCAACACGGATCCAATCTCTAACGCGCACAACGTGCAGCACTCATCCTCTCCGACGGCAATCAATGACTATCCTTCCACTTTAGTACTGCGCGCTCCAGCGAGAATTCCAAACTGCTGCACGATACCAGGCGGACAATAGCAACACCAGGTGAACAGTAGCACGACTAGGCAAACAGCAGCCACGCTAAGTGAACAGCAGCACGTTCTGCACAATAGCAACACAGCGCACGATTTTGCACTGACCTAACGCCACTGCACACACATTCATCTTCACCGTCGATAACCAAGACAAACCACATTCCACAATCTACACACCAGTATCCCACACGCTGCACACATGCCAGCACGTTTCTTGATTTGTCACTACATTACTGTCCATCGAGCATTGCACTGCACATTCAGCTTTAACAGCGAACTTAACTGTTAAGCCCAACGACAGCACGTCCGAGCACTGTCCAACTTTGCTATGCTGTAACTTTGATTAGTCCACACATCCACTGCAGACCACACACCAACACGGCCAGATTGTGGACACTTTACTGTTGAATAGTTGAAGATCAGGTTCGGTTCTCTTCTAATCCTGAATTTTTTATTCATTCATTCATTTATTTATTTGTTGTTTTATTTATACATCTCATTATTATTATCATAATCATATTATAGTATCATTATTATTAGATCCTTGGTTATACGATGTAATATATAAGATATGTATATATTAGGAGATTTTTTTTTTTAGTATTAGTTTTCTACATATATATCAAGTATATTATATAATATGTTTTTATTTAGGTAAATAGTTGTATATATTAGTTTAGGAGTTGTAGGGATTGGTTATTTTTTAGGATTTGATCTTGTTTAAGGATTCATCACGTAGAAAATTTTTTTTAACTAAAAATTAATAAAAGACCCTTTTTAAAATAGGATTTTTAGAGTATTTTTTATAAAACAAAAACACATACAAGTTAGGACTCCTTTAGATTTTTTTTTAATAAACTGAATCAATTAAGAATGTAAAGCTTGTCGGTTTTCAAAATTAAAATAAATCAACACACTAAAGATTTTCTAAAAGAACTACGATCGTCTGATCCCGGCTAGTGGGTACATAGGCATTTTCGAGGCGACGATAAAATATGTAGAAGCTTAAGTTCTTTTTTTTTTCTTTTAATTTTATTTATTTGTTTATTTATTTATTTTTAATTATTATAGTTAGAAGAATAATCCTAATTTCGGTAAATAGATAGTGGTACTCGTTAAGGTTTAATAGGTTAGCCCTTGAACTTAAAACTCTCTTATTCTTCATTCAAATTGAAATTAAAAACCGATAGCCAAATCTTAATCAATCCACCCAATTAGTTACTGTTTCTTTTTCTTTTCCTGACTTAGGTCGGGTGGTGACTCCAAAAATTATTTTCGATAAAAAACCCGGATTTTCCCAATTTCTTTAGTCGAGGATTGATATTAAATGGGTTAGGGTTTAGTATTAATCGGAAATAGGGAAATTAATTTTAAATAGGAAACCGAAAAATCAGACTCGACAATAATGTCACAACCTATATCTAAACTTGGTAATTTTTTATAATTTTACATATTTAGTTTTAACTTGTTGAATTGTATATCCAATTAAAAATTTAGTTGTCGTTATCACTACTTTATTATTTCCATCTAACAACATTAGTCTAGTTATCATGTACAACCAATTATAATGTAATGAGCATAATTTCCTTGTTTTTTTATTAAAGAAATGTTAGCCATGCATCTATGTAGGATAAAAATATTTAATTTCAAAATAAATAAATCTTGGAAAAAAATAGAAAAGATACAAAGTTTGAAATTGAACTTTCTCTCTCTATAGTGGTCTAAACCCATTCTTGAAGTTTTAGCTTTATAATGAAAATCGAACTGAAAAATTGGACTCAATCAGTTTCTTATCGCTCCAATATTCGGAGAAATCGAAACTTTAAGGCTAGTCTTTCAAAATTGAGTTGAATCTAAGTCTAGCAGTTCTCTAATGTTCTAAGACCACCGCTACCACTTTGTTTCAAAGTAAGCGACTGATACAGTGGTGTTCCTTAACCCAAGGGAGATGTACCGATATGCCAACATGTTTCAATAACCACCATTATGGTTTCAAGGAAGAGGAAAACCGAGCCTTAGAGATCCTGTTAGTAAATACTTGAGTTGGCGCATAAGTCTAACCTAAGAAGTTGACCTAACTTAACTTTGTTTTGACCTATACCCAAATTTGCATGTTAATTGTTATTGATGGGGTCTCGTTTCTTATTTTTATTATTCTTATTTTCAGTTTTCTTTCTTTCTTTTACCAAATAAGGAAAAATAAAAAATATATTATTCATTGTAATGAACATATTTTGCATAATTAGTTAGTTCTATTATTTATAATAGATGATTGCCCTTTCATTATTGCTATATCTTTTATTTTTTTTCCGTGATTTATTTTCTTTTAAGGTTTGATGATGCGCATACTTTAATCTTATATGGATGCATGCATGGTTAGTATTTCTTTAATTAATTAAGAAATAAAAAATTTGTGAAATTACACCTGTTGCAATACATTTGGTTGAGCATGGTGACTATACCAATGGTGGTAGATGGAAATAATAGAAGTAGCGATGGTGACAACTAATGTTTCGATAAGTTCAAACTACAAGTATAAAATTACAAAAAGAATTGTAAAGCTCTTGCATAGACCGTGATATTATCCCTTATATATATATATATATATATTTAAAATTTATGGATTTAAGCATTTGATTTTAAAAATAAGAAGTTAAAGTGCATGTGCAATAAATATAAGCGATATATTTCCACTAAAAGAAAATTGAAATATAAGTAAAAAGGAATCATTACCTAAGGGTGAGTAAATACCGAATAGGTCTGATAAGGGTCCTTATCTGTACCCTATACTATAGGTATAGGTTCACAAACTTTTGAAACCAAAACCTACTCTATAGTATTCTAGAACCACTTTATATTCTATAGATTTTATAGGGTATAAAATACTTTATAGAACCTATAATTTTTTTTAATTTTCCTTATAAATTCAACATAGCACATTTTTAATAATAAAATATTTATGAAAAATGTATTCATTCTTTGAAGAATAAACTTATAGAATTGGATTAGTGATATACGTTGCTTTTATCTTCACAAACGGTACATTAGAAAATAAACTTGATCTCTTTTTAACGATTAATTTCACTTTATCATCAGCAAAGCTTCTCTTAATAATAGCAAAACGTTGTACATATCTAATCCTTTTTAATGAACCTATCAAACCATAATCAAGAGTATACACAACTCTAATATATAAGTTAGTAAGACATACAAAGCTAGAAAAAAAAAATGCAATTGTATTCTTTTTTACATATTAATATTATCTAGTTATTATTATAAAATGGGTATAAAGTACCTGAAACTTATATGTTGTATATTTTCAAGATAGGTATAGGATACCTTAACTTGATACTCTTACCATACTTCGTAAGAACAAATTTTGAAAACTTATTATTTGAAATCTATCTTATAATCTCGAATACTCACCAAAAATCTACCAAATAGAATGTGATTCGAATGAATACCCTGTGTAATAACATCACCTGCTCACTTTTTCCGTTACTCCTCATGCTCATAATATCAACACCATGTTTTGCATGTTAAAAATCATCTAGAAAGAGTAAAAAGACATACAGACCCATGAAAGCATCAAAAGATATTTATTTCTTTGGACATTATTGTACTCAAGTGTACTATCTACAGCCTATACATCTTAGGATTGCAGTTCTCTAACTCCTTGGTTCCTTTTTCTTTCCCCCTTCATGTATTTGTTTGGGGATGCTCCTAGCTAGATTGGGATGAATTTATGTAAGTAAAATTCGTTACCGCAATTGCCCCTATAAAAGTCACAATGCATCTTTTAAACTGAAAATTAAGATTAATGGAAAAAAATCTGAATCATATTTCAAAATAATATAACTTTTAAGAAAGACAAGAACATGCATTGTATCAAAAAATGGTCTACCACTATTGTATTAGAGAAAAATTTCCTCTTACCATTCCATGGTTTTTTCTACCTTTAGGACCCAGGACCATCCTTAATTTCCCTATCTATGTCCTAAGCACCTCTTAGTCTTTGATGGACAAGCATGTTTACGAGAATATTTCATAATTTTATGCCCAATAGGTAGTTTAGGATTTTAATTTATTGGGTCAATTTAACTTTTCTGGGCCGAGCTTTTACAAGATAAGAATTGTCCATGCAGGCTATGCTAAGGCGGGCCGACTGAAAAGTAGAGCCCTAAGTAGTAATTACGGACATGTATTTAGTGTTTAACCATGTTTAATGCATCCCTTATGTAATTGATGAAGGGATTGTTTCTTCCAAATATCTAATATCTTGATTTGGGTTTGATTTCATCAAATATTTAAAATAGACTATTGTGGAGAATTCCTCTAGAGCTAAAATACCCTAAACCACAACCCTACCCTTCTTACTGTTGCTTATATTATATTGATATGCTTTAGATGCCATAAGTATGTATGTATATATGTATGTTTTAGGCACATGTATTATAGGTACATAATTCCACTAGTATAAACATATAAGACAATTAGTTAAAGTTGGGGATTTTAATTTAACATATATTTAGTTTGATAGAAATACCATATTCAATTAATATATTAACAATATCTATTTAAATTGACTTGAATATTGTTATTTTGATGCATAAGAATAAATAAATATATATCTATCACATATTGTTGTTTTATATGATAATTGATAGCATTTCTAAAATTACATAAAATGACATATTATCTAGAAAATGATAATCTATCAATCGATTAAATTTATGTGAAATTTAGGTAGTTTTGACTTGATTAATATGTCATTAGTCTATATGGATTAATTATGATAATAAATTAACCTCATAAATGATTACAATCATACTTGTCGTCTCTGGTTCTTGCTAGTAGTGATTAGGAGGAGATTGAGCTTTGCGCAAATAAGAGAGCTTATAATACAAAAGATTGTGAGGGAGCGCCAGAAGGTTATCCGGCGCGGTTACTCTCATGCTTAAGTCAGTAAGAGGTTATGAATGCTAGAGAGCAAAGAGATGGCTCAAGTGCACAAAGTGTAAAGTATTTTACCATTAGGTGGTGACCTTGTATTTATAGAGGAGTGGTATTAGTAGTTGGAGAGTAGTTAATCACTTCCATAAGTATGGGAGAGTGGGCATGTAGTAGCTGATATGGTCCGAAAATTTAGAAAGTGGTTGTTGACGTAGTCCCTTAGCCCTATCTAGAGACTTATAGTCGTTGGAGAGCTATTTCAACTAAGTAAGCTGAACTCTAGGCTTAGGTTGAGAGAGACCATGGTTATAGGAATGAGCTTAAATAGTTCGAGTCAAATCTAGGTTCAAAGGGCCCTGTCAACACTTGTCCCTTTACAGTTTTGTTGTTGTGGCAAAGGCAAAGAAAGGGAAGAATGGACTTATTAGGCGCGTGGCTGATCTACTTAGGTAAGAGTCTAAGGTGAAGACACCTCAACTTTGGCGAAACCAAGGGGGAGGTATCTAACCTATCAGGAAGTTGAAGTAGAAGGGTTTGATAAGCGTAATGGATTCGATTAAATTGTCCTTTAAGTTTGAGATCGTTTCGAGTGAGGCATAAAAGCTTTGGCCTCTTAGGTTTGAGTAGTGTCTTCCGTAAGGCTGAGACAAGATGTATACCTTCCGAGCTAAGGTGACATGCTGAGGTAGGTGCCGTGAGTCGAGGCGAGAACATTGTGAACGATGGTTTGGAGTGTCCTTAGAGTGTTGGGCAAGTCTCTTGGAAATTGGAGGGACCTTGGGGAAACTTCTTGTAAAAGTGACTTTTTAAATCATAACTCTATCGTGCCTAATTTCAATGTATTTAATGCGAAGTGACAGGTGTCTTGTTACAATAGGCAGGTGTGCAGCTGCATGCATTTTGTCTTTTGAATGTAATTGTTCGATCATAGCTGACTCCATAGGTCCACATCATAAAATCTTAAGGGATTCATGCTGATATGAATCCTTGTAATCATAGATATGTTTCCTAAAGATTTCGGTATATAAATACCACAATTGTTTTGAAAAACCAGTCTTTTTACATTCTCTTTACTACAGTTAGTTTCTTCCTTTTCTTCGACTCCTCTTCAAAACTCTTTGTCAACTTCTCTTTGAAGCTTTTTGTCTCTTTTATCTCTGATCATTATGTCAACCTGTAGTAGTGAGACATTTTCAAATGCATCAAAATTCAAACTGACTAATTTTGAGGCCACAAAGAGTGATCCATCTCCCACAAGAGAGGATAAAGTCTCATCATTGGCATAACTCAATGTCTCCACCAGGATGGCAGTAGAGACCCTAGCCAAGGCAAAGCTTATCAATGCCATCCTCAAGGATGTGTATTTATATGCTCCTTTACTGCATCCTAGGGATTTGTTTGATGGGCTTAGGATAGGTAAGGGCTTGAACAACTGTATGAGTGGGAGTAAGGCCTTTATCTTTAATTGGATTTTGAGTAATTTCATTGTTAAGCCAATCCTGGGGTGAATAGTATGGTTGCCAAGTAAGGAAGAGAGGGTAGCTTTGCTGTTGGGGAGGCGCTTTGCAATGTTTGAGAAGTGCTTGGAGTTTGGGCAATGCCTCCCCTTCGAGCAACTTCGAAAAGGAACTTTTCAACTTTCATTGGTGCAGCCCGGTGTAAGTCTTTCCCAATGGGTGGAGGGTATTGAAGGCCTTTTAAGCATTATGTGAGTATTTAGTGATTAGGGTTGGCAAGATGACTACGTGGTGGTTGAGTTGCTCGAGGAGGTAGATTTATGGATGGGGTGGACAGGATTGGGGCTTGAAGGAGCTTGGCCCTAGTGATGCTGAGGTCGTATGAGAGATTCAGGCCTTTATGGCTCTTAAGGACGATTGAGAAATAAACGCAGTGGAGATAGTTAGGAGGTGCTTCCGATATCCAATCTCTAAGCTTTTCCTTAGCATGAAGAAGGTTGTAGTGAAGAAGTGAGCCTAAGGTACAGGTTCATTTTCTTTACAAACGCCTTCGTCTATTGTGCTAGTGTAGAAATTCTTCGTCCGACATCTCTTTTAATAAAATAGGGGAAGGATCTTCCTTATCTATGCTGGTCACAGTAGAGTTAGTGAATGGTAGTGTTTTGTATTTTGTTTTCGCTTCATTTTCTTTCTCCTTATTACTTGTTTCGATTCTTTACAGGTAAGAATTTAGCTAAGAGGGTTCCCCGTCCCTCCGTAAATGAGCTGATGAGCTATTGGCAAGCCAGGTCAAAGGCCTTTGACCTGAAGGGTAAGGTTGTATGGCCAAGGTTAGGGATTAGGGAGACTGGCAAGGTCAGATCAATGCCTCTACCGTAGGAGATTCCTCTTGGTCCTTAGGTAGAGTCATTGGCTACCAAGCTTGTATGCATGACTCTTCCTTCCCTTACCTTCGTCCATACTTCCAAACTCATTACCGTAGGGGACGAGTCCATTGGTGTCGACGAGCTAGACATCAAGATGCTTAACTTTTCTAAGGGAGAAGATGGCTGAGGTCATCGCTTCGTTTGAAATGGTAGGACAAAAGAGGAAGGCTCTTAAAACTTTTGGGGAAGCAACACTTGGAGCTAAGAAGAGGAAATGTTTGGGGAGGGCGCCCCTCAGCTAGGCGACTTGGTATGAGTAGCCGATGGCTTACCCCTACAAGTGTATGGACAAACTTAGGGATGAATTTTTTGATGTTCTCAATAAGTTTAAGTTCTTGAGGATCAAGCCGAACTCGTTTAAGGAGGTACTATACATCTCATTGTATGAAGAGCTCTTTCATCACATTTTTGAGATTGAGATCAAGAGGGTCAAGGGGAAGCTCTTGAATCTAAAGTGGGAAGTCTAGGGTAATGATCTTACACTGCAGCATTAGACTCTCAACTACCAAGTCTCATTGAGGTCTTACACCCTTAGTAACTGGGCTATCCTTGAGGATATGTTGAGGGTAGGTGGGGGCGACCCAATGGAGATGATAAGCCACTTGAGTACGCTTATTTGGTACGTAAGCCTTTACCCCTTTACATTGATGTGCTTTGCTCTTAGCATCAAGCTAACCTCGGTTTATGTTTCTTAGCAGTACTACAGTCGGGTTCTACTTCGATTGAGCAAATATGATACCATCTGGAAAGAGGTAAAGGGCTTTCGGGAGGCATTGTATAGAGCTAAGAAGGATTTATAAGAGGTAGAGTCTTCTACTAATAAATTTTAGATAAGTTGGCGAAGGCTAACTGGCGCTTGTATTGCTCTTATGTATAGGTGGTTAGGCTCTAAGGGAGACTGAAAGATGTGGAATGGGAGGGAAAGGCTACTGAAGATGTTGCCAAACAAACTGATAACTTGAGGGCTAGCTCAAGGATAAATAGAGGACTAAGGTCTAACTTGAGAGAGAGAATGTTGAGCTAAAGGCGTTGGTCTCCAAGCTATGGATCGAGCTAGTAATGAAGGCATTTGAGTGTGACAATACTAAAGTCATTTCGTTGGAGCTAGCTAGTTTAAAAGTAGGGCTGGAATGACAAATCTAAGAGCTTCTAGGAAGGGCATCAGAGATGGAGGAGATCAATGGAGGGCGAGGAAGTCTTCAATGATGTTGCTACCAAGAAAGCCATCGCTAATTTTTTATTGATGAAGGAGTGGTTGGATGAACTGGAAGACCTATCCATTGAGACAAGGGGACAGGTACTCTCCCATTATCTTGATTTTAACTTGAGTTTTTTGGATTTTCTGGATAGCCCTACTTTTTGGGAGAAAAGGGAGGCCCAAGCATGGGAGAGAGAAGTTGGTGAGGCCCAAGGTGCCTCGCCTACTATTGGATTTGGGCAAAACGCTCCCACATCCAAATGGTGTTTCTCAAGGCAATTAGGGTCGAGGTGATCTTCCTACTAACCCTAGTCAGCAACTTTTGGCTTCTACTCCAGCCTAAAGCTAACCTCCCTAGGGGCTAGCGACGGATCAGCGCTTTGAACAAATAGAAGCCTTAGATTTTTCAGAGCTACCAGAGTTAGCTAAACCTAGGTGGTAGTTATCTCCTCCTCTCCTCTTTTCTTGTACCTCATGTCGAGATACTGTAATCCTCATAACTAGCCATTCGAGGTTTCGATCGGTTGAAAGACTCGATTGAACCTAAATTATAAAGTAAAGCTAGAAATATTAGTAAAAATGATCTTGTAAGTTTGAATTTAAGAAAATAAGCAATAAAATAAAAGACTATAAAAATTTCAAATTTTAAATATATAACTCGTTATTTATCGGAAATGCGTAAAATGCATTCTGATAATTAACGAATTGCTAGAGATAAATTATATGTATACTAAAAATAATATAATGACCTAAATAATATTTAAGAATATTTATTTGTACTATATATGAATTTACATGTAAGTATAAACACGCGTAATTACTTAAAATACGCGAAATGTGCTAAAATAATACTAAATACTTAAAGAAAATTCATAATTAATTAAGAAAAAATCAGGAAAAATAAGGAAGGATCCAGAATTGGGTAGTGGCAGCTGGGAAAAATAAGAAAAAAATCGGCCAATTAAATTAAGACAACACAAAAGCTAAAAATTAAGGAATAAGGCAAATGTCTTGTCCAATTTAATACACAATAATTACACTAAAGCTCTATAAATAGCAAGAAAAATTCAGAAGCTCATTTGGATGGTTAGAAATTAAATAAAATTAGGGAGAGGCGAAAATTGAGAGAAAAATTCGGATTAAAAAAAATTAGAAAAAACTGTGCAATTAGGGCCTTCAAAGGGAACCCACACCAGACGAATAGCTGGGAGGGGACAGCCACCACCAACACACGGTGGTGGCAGCGCCCAGGCCGACCAATAAGGCTATGGCGGCCGGCGGTGGCCGGAGCCACCCAAATCAGTGAGTTCGATTTGCAGCTCGATTTTATGTAATTTTGTTTAAAATAGTAAATATTCTTATAAAATTATGAATTTTGTTATTCTAGAATATTTTTGTATTTAGTTTTTAGGAAAAATATTATTTTAATGAAAATATGTCTCCTAATATATGGTCCTTAAGAAATCATGCAAAATCAAGCATATTTCGGTTTAGAAATAAATGACCTTAGGAGCGTAGTTTTGAGCCCAAAATTTTTGTGTAGATTACTTAGATGATATAGAACAGTGCTATGAAGCCCGTTTTCAAAAATTAATTTTCAAAATTTTTAGATAATTTTTAGGCCCTAAAATGAGGCATAAAATGGGTAATTTAGGGTTAATTAAGTAATTAAATGGTTAATTACTGATTTAGTGAATAAGTATATGTTTTAGGATGTTGAAATCTGATGGAGTATGATACTTGTAACATTTAGGGTGTTAGATGTAATTATTAGGTTAATTAGGTAGTAAATAAGTAATATGGAAAAAAAAATAGTTAATTTTAAGTTAATTTTGTAAATTAGGGAAATTAGGAGTAAAATTTGAGTTTGGATGAATTTAGACATTTTGAAATGATAATTGATGTTTAGGGATGGTAATTAAAGTGATAGAAATAGTAGAAGTGTATTATATACATAATAGGTAATAATACATAATACATAATTATTGGAAATATAATAAATAGAAATATTAGGATAAAAATTGATATTATATAAATAATAGGGATATATAATAAAACCGATAGAAGACTTGAATTTATGTAATTATATGAAAAATGTAAAAATTTCTCACATCAGAGTGAATTCGGTATATTAATACGGATTTAAGTGTACCGGGTAAAATAAATACTGACTAGGGGTAATGATGGTATTTAGGAGATCGGGAAGTAATATGATTAATTTCACATTATGGGTTGAAACGAATTTCTAGGGTTGGAATATAAAACACTACTTAGAAATCGAATTCGAACCTAATTTAGAAATCGATGCGGAAATCGAACCCGAACTTAACCCCAAACCTAGAATAATTATAAAAGACTTAAGACCTAGATAATTAGGCATATTAAACCCTGAACAAAACCTAACAATAAGCGTTATAGGATAAAATGAACCTATAATAGTTATATGAAAAGCTGAAACCACGTTTGTGTTATAGGGATGATCGGTGATGGCCTGAGCAAATCGGACCTCGAGTGAGTGAGCGAGGAGTCGAGGTAAGTTGGGATTAATACAATGTTGTATTTTGGAGGCTTGAGATTATGCTTGGTTGTGCTTGTTAGATAGTTGGATGTGCACATGTGCTTGATTATGGGTGATGCTATGATCCTATTTGTTGCTCTAGCATATATTATATGATTTGTATGAAATGATTGATCACCCTAAACTGAACTTAATCACATATACGACCAGTAATCATAATTGGACATGCATGGCAACCCGTTAGGGGAACTTAGGACTCTCCGACCAAATACCGACCCCTTCGAAAGGGATAGCGCAGGATTGCATAATGGTCCCTTCTTCATCCTTAACCAAACTAAGTGACAGGAGAGGAGGTTGCGGTGAGGGTGAAGTCAATGGTTCGAAGGTAGTCGCGGGAGGAGCGAGGTCTCCATTACACAAGTTTGGGTTTGGTCATGAGCTGTTGCATTAATGGCAACTCCTCAACCTGGATTAGAGCGGGCGCAATTTCTCTAATCTTATGATGGGCCGGACAACGTCATGCGATGGCATTTGCTTGCACATGCATTGCACCTAATAAGTTAATTGAAAACCTTATTGTGTGTATGGTATAGTTTTAAGTCCTCCATCCTAACTTATTGAGCTGTGGTTGCTCACATCCTTATAGATGTTGTGCAGGTGCTAGCTAAGAAGCGGCATATAACTACTCCAAAGCTAGCAACTGCTGGATCCTAGGGAGTGAGGAAAACTATTTGAAGAACGAACATATATTCTTAAGGTCTAAGTTTTGTTTTAATTAGAATTTTTTCATTTTTGAATAATGTAATAACTGAATTATAGTATATATATATAGATTTTCTCACTTTCTTAGGTAAATGCTTTATCTAAATTACAAACTATTTACTTTAAAGCGGGTTAGTTGTGGACGCCTTGTGTAGATCAGGTCTAAGATAGCGGTTATAAGGTCAACTTCTATCTTAGGATGGTTTACACGGCGGGGCTGTTACGACTCTGCCGCTTTGAGGCATGACAGATGCTAGACTTAACTTTGTGAGCCTTATGCAATGAATAAAACTTAAACTTACTCATATACTTTGTTGTGCACTTTGGCATTTTTGTTTTTTTTTTTTTTTTAACATTCTTCCTCGTCAGGGTTGCTCGAGGGGGTTTGGTCGATACTATGCCAACTTGCTCGGTAGATGGGAGTTCCTATATGCAAGGGATATTTCTCCTTGCTGAGGTTACTCAAGGGGGTTAGGTTGATGGCATTTCGACTTGCTCAGTAGTTAGGAGTTCCTTTATATAAAGGGTATTTCCTCTTATTGAGGTTACTTGAGGGGGTTAAGTAGGTAGCGTTCTAGCTTACCTAGTCATTGGCAGTTCTTCTGTATAAGGGGTGTTTTCTCTTGCCAAGATTACTCGAGGGGGTCAGGTTGGTGGTGTTTCGACTTGCCTAATAGTTAGGAGTTTATTTGTGTGAGGGGTGTTTTCTCTTGCCGAGGTTACTCAAGGAGATCAGGGCGGTAGCGTTCCAACTTATTTAGTAAATGGGTTCGTTCACCTTTTGAGGGTTGGGACTTAATACGAGAGACAAAGAGAGAGAAGTGCAAAGTGAAGCTTTTTCATTCAAAATTTTATAGATTTTACAAGGTAATATACTATTTAAAGTACAACTAAAGGTTGTCTACATTCTACATGCAAGGGATGAGTTTACCATCAAGCTTTTCCAATCTGTACGACTTGTTGCCCAAGTTCTCTCTTACTCTGATCGGGTCTTCCCAATTAGGGGTAACTCATCTTATCCTTCGTGTGAACTCGTGGCCTCTAACTTGTGGCAAACCAGGTTGTCAACCTTGAACTCCTTATGCATGTGGGGAATGTGTTTAGTGTGTTTGGGTTTTTTAGGTAGGAATTCAATTTCCCATAGATGGCGCTAAATGTCGTCTCTAGTTCTTGCCAGTAGTGATCGGGAGGAGATTGAGCTTTGCATGAATAAGAGAACCTGCAAAATAGAAGACTGTGAGAAAGTGCCGAAGGGTTGATCGGTACGGCTACTTCTATGCTTAAGTCAGCAAGAGGTTGTGAATGTTAGAGAGTAAAGAGATTGTTTAAGTGCATAAAGTGTAAAGTATTTTACCATTGGGTGGTGGCCTTATATTTATAGAGGAGTAGTGCTAGGAATTGAAGAGTAGTTAGTCACTTTCGCAAATATGGGAGAGTAGGCATGTGGTAGCTAACGTGGTTCAAAAAGTTAGAAAATGGTTGTTAACCTAGTCTTGTCATGACCTTATGGGAGGTATAGTAAAATTGCCTAAAGTTTTTATATCATGTATGCACCTATAATACAAAAATCATGTTAGAAATTAAAGATTGTAAGACTCTAATTAATTAATCACTAGAGTCTTCAATTTTTATTTTATTAGCTTATTGTAATATACAAATAACTATGGATATCTTATATTCTACAGTTCCTTAGAATCGTAGATAATCAGTATCACTTACCAAACGACAAGATTAGGCAGTAAAGATCTAAAATTTAAACTTACTGAGGTTATAAAATCTAAGTATAAGAATAGTAATTACATGTAATATTTCAATCAACTATACAAACTATCTTTCAATTCTACCTTGTAAGACATCTCAACAATGGTACTCAACTCTTAGCTCTTAACTCATGCCCAATTATTTATCAACCTGCAAAGGAAAATTGTTGGGGAGTAAGTTATACGAGTTTAGTGAGATATCCCGCATACTATACAACAAGCAAGTTATCGAGCTATTAATTAACAAACATATGAATATATGAACAAGCAGTATGCTAAACAATATATACAATTGACCAGTGTTGCATACAATATTGGATTTAACGCCCTTTGAGGTAAGGGTTGGAGATTCATTGGCCCCAATCATAATTAGGTTTTAGTAGCTGGGGTTTTAACCATAAATTGAAATTCCATATTTCATAAAATATATTTCCATTTCCAAAAATCTAATAACTTACAAAGTCTCAAGTCTAGTGGTGAAGTGGCCTCCGTAGTCCACTTTTACGCTCTACAATAGTGGTCTTTAGACTCAACCCTTAGTCATTCGTGGTTAGCGTCTCTAGCGCTAAGTAAACCCTCAAACTAAGGGTAGGGTCTTGTTATATAAGTGCTCATGCATTGTACTAATGGGATTCTTAGCCCTATAAGAGCCTTCATTACCATCTGCGTGAGATGATGGCTAGAACAGTAAATGCAATGTTTGTATGTATGCACGATCCATTTATTTAATTACGTCATGTAAGATTAAGTCAAATTATTAGGTTATCAATTAATATCAAGAAGTCATCCAATTATGCTGCAATAAATCAAGCAACCATTATTCAGCTATTGTGTTTCATAATATTTTATACAATACACAACCAATATTCAAGTACATGCATAACCCAAACCTCCAAGCATCAAGTTATTAATATTTAATTTAGGTGCACTAACTTCAAGTAGAAAATAAGTATAGAGTCATCGAGAATATTTACTTGACTAAAGCCGACATGAATCCTAATAATCAATGGGTAGCTTACCTTCATAATCTGTGTCTCCTAATAAATAATAATAAAAGAAACCTAATAAGTGTCTAGACATAGTACTAAATGACCTAATTAGTTTATTATCTACTTATAATTCCCTTTTCGCTTAGGTTTTGAATCTCATATAATTTTTTAGTTTTACCTTAAATCTTTGCATTTTTATGTTCAATCCTTATTGAGTTTGAGTATACTTTTTTAACAATATAATTTAGTTAAAACTTTTAAGAATATGTCACGTCTCTTAAGTTATTTATTGCAGTAAATAGGTTGTATTACTTTATCTAATCAGTTATATAACTTATTAAATATTATACATGTTAAGATTATCCGATTATTTGTAAATTTTGTATTGGTATTTTGTTATAGTATAATTTAATTACAGTACTCATGTATAGTGGAATAAATAGTAGTACGATATTACAAGTTAGATAAAGTAATAGAATTGGGTAGAAAATCTTGAAATTATATATTTAAATAACTAGCTTAATAATGAAAACTCTAACTTGGTCATAATATAGTATTATTCTAAGAACATATTGCACTAGCATGCATTCATATATAAATATAATTATTTTAATTATTGTAGATGTATGATCCCATACCATTGTTATCATCATCATCATTATTATTATTGTTGTTATTATTAGTTGTTATTATTGTTGTTGTTTCATATAATACTGTTATTACATTTTATATTTTTAATTACTTATACATATAAAAGCATATCTTCTTTATAATGTTTTAACTTTTAAGGATTTGTGCATAGTCTTTGACCTTATGAATAACTTTGCATTTTATAATTATGTCTTATCAGTGCTTTATAATATGTATTAATCGATTTTCCTCCATAAGAAAATTTACGTGCACGCTTGTAAATAATTACGTTTGGATATTTCTTTATTTGGTTATGGTTTTATCTTAATTAATTATTTATAAAACCATATCACTTGAATGACTTAATCAATTTACTTATATCTCTTAGTTTTTTCTTAAATCTTAAATTGCGCATAATTTTTTCATCATAACTTCAATTTTTAAGAACTTATAGTTAATTTTCATTGTTTTTGTATGTACTTTCACGTAGTAGGGTTCGTTTTGAATATTGTAATTTGCATTTTTCATCATGAGCCTAAAATTTTACAAATTTTATTATTTTGACCCAAATATTTTTAAGTTTTTTTTTTTTTTATAAATTTATGATTTATTTAATTTCTAAATTTTTATATTTTTGAATTTTCTTATTTTGAGTCTATTTTATAATAATTTATTTATTTCACTATTTTAAAGGTAAATTCTTATTAAATTCACTTTTTATTGTATTTATAATTCTCTATTTAATTAATTATTATTTTCTTATTTCCTTATTATTTTTATAATTTACAAATTTAATTAAATAATTAGGAATGTTGACATAGCAGCTTCCTATTGGCCCCAAATGTTATATTCTTATTTTTTTTTCAATTTTTCCAGTTTTTATAATATTAACATATACATATACAGTCCATAAAATAATTAATTACTAATTTATAATAGAAAATCACTCTTAATTCCTTCTTGAATCTACGTCTAGCAAATGTATGTGTACAAATGTATATACTTTTACTTATTAATTTATTTTAGATGATTAACATGTTATTATCCATACATATATATTTCGGTATATATATAATTTTTTATACTTATACTATACTACTACTATAAGTATATTTATACTTATACATAAACTCTTATACCTATGTTTTCTTACTTTATATATATATATATATATATATATATATATACATGTATAACCTTGTAGTATATCCAACATGTATGTATAATAACTTAAATATACTATGTACCATATGTATGTATACATACTATAGACACATATCTATATATATATTGATATGTACCCTATGTTTACATAATTGATCCTAACATATATGTACATATAGTTATATATATATATATATATATATATAAATAGACATATACATATATGAACACATATACCTAAAAATAACAACTTTATATATAATTCAATACATGTGCATGAAATTCCATTACAAAAATAGTAAGATAAGTATGAACTTCATTACATACTTCATAAAACTCTACAAAATACATATATAACAAAGAATACACATAAATTTAATAATAAATAATAAATTATATACAAAGTAAATTTTTAATTCATATACATTACACCATAAAGAGTACATATAAATTATGTTACATAAAAAAAAAAAAACTAAATACAACATAGTCCATTACTTGATTATTCTTAGTCTTCTTAGAAAACACCCTTCATAGTCTTCTTGTAGTTAATAAGGAAGTGTTAGGGAAGGATGATAATATATGAAACTAAGGAATGGTGAGTATGTAAAAGTGAAGTAAATTGAAAAGAAAGTGGAAGAATAAAAAGACAAAAGTTGTGTCGGCTAGAGGAAGGAGGAATTGAAAAGTGAATTTGTGATGTTAAATTGAGAAAAAAAAAAAAGATAACTTGGAAAGTGGCTTTTTAGAACAATTGTTGGCCAGTTGTAATTGGAGGATGAAAAGAGATAATGATTTGACTTTTATCTTATCACATCTTCTTAATCTTGATCCACTAATTAAGCACATGTTGGAAATGGATGTAACAAGTGGCAGCCAAAAATTTACACAAGAAAGTGGTGGAGAAAAGAAAAAGGAAAAAGGAAAAAGGAAAAAGGAAAAAGAAAAATTACAAATTATTAGGCTGACTTTTCTAAATGCATGTTTAGCTTTTAAATGACATTTGTATTAATTCATAATGGAATTATGGAAAGAAATATGGAATATAAATTAATGTATACCCTTTAGTACATAAACATAGGATATACAATATAATTAACTCTAAATAATTAAATCAATATAAAACTAGTACATATATGTGTATTTATGGAATTATAAATAATCTCTAAAAAATATTCATAATTTTATTAATTCTGTTAATTAAGTTGTCATTCTTTACATTTATAAATATTTAGGAGTTATCTTCACTTGTTCGTTGGCAATTTTATACAATTATGCATGTCGATCAATAATTATATCCAATTAGGGTTTTATTACATTTAGGGTAAATTCATACATTTTATAAGCTTATGGTTATGGTTTTAGTGTTTTTATCAAATTCAAGTTCAATCTCTTATAGTTACATGTATATAAGATTTAGGGTTTTTATACACTATTTAGGTTTCGATCAAGATTTTTAGGGTTTTATCATTTATATGATATTCGAGTTTATAATTTAGTGAAGTTTTAACTTATTTGACTTTATCAACTCATGAAGTTATTTAGGACACTCAGATTCAATTTAGGGTTTAAATTAAAACTTTACGAGGTTTCGTACTTAACGCACCTTGGACACATGTGCGTTTGAGGAAAATGGGCACTTTACTACTTAGGCTAAGTGCATCCTTTTGGGCTAGGTGCATCCTTTTGGGCCACCTAGATCAATTCTCAAGGTTTTTAGCATTGTTTTTAAAGAACAAGGACTAGGCCTTACTTGGTCCAACCGAGATGTCCCTCTCCTTTTTTTTTTTTGTTCATACTATACCTAAATAACCGACCATAAATAATTAGACCCAAAACTTAGTCTTGTGTAAATTAGTGAATAATTAGATTTGGAAAAGAAAAAAAAATTCTTATTTTAAGTAAATAAATAAAAAATGACCTTAGACTTCTAAAAATTCTAACTTTCCTATAATTTTTGTATTTTTTTTATAATAATTTTTTTTATTTTCTAAATTTTCTACTTTTTGTGATTTTCATAGACTTTCTATTCTTTTGTGATTTTCCTAAATTTTCAAAATTTTAATACTTTTCTAATTTCTTTTTGTGTTTTTTTTATAAATTAGGACCCTTTTATCATATTCTAATTTTTTTTTTTTAAAAAAAAAAACAAGAGGGCAAAAATGAGATGTCTATAGCTATCCTTTTTTATGTGAAGTTTAAATAAAACTTTGATATAAAGACAAAAAGAGATGCTGTTTTTACTTTAAGGGTGAAATTGCTTCGAGAGGTGCTACAACTAGCCAACTATCCTAGGCTTGATCCACAAAGGATTTTGGTGGCAAAATTTTTAAAAAGAAAGATAATGAGAGTAGTGCCCCTATGGGCTAGCAAGGATTGAAAGGATGGTAGAGCCCTTGTGGGCTAGCAAAGACCCTAAACAAGGACTTGGTTGTGTTCTTCGAAACTGATTAACCTAAGTAGAAGCGTCTCTGTTGGACTAAAAAACTTAAATTGGAATCAATTCAATAAAAACCTAAAAGTGCTCTTCTAAGCTAACTATCTTAGGAAAATGGACAAAGAGCTCCTTAAGCTAGCTAAGACCTTAAATTAAACCTCGTTGTACTCCTTTGAGCTGACTAACCTAAGCGGAAGTTTCTTTAGTAGATTAGTCGCCCTAAATTGGAATCAATTCAAGAAAAACCTAAAAGTGCTCCTTGGAGTTGACTATCTTCGATAAATGGGTGAACTGCTCCTTGAGTTGGCTAATATCCTAAATGAAAGATTGAAACTTAGTAGTGCCATACCGAACAGATCAACCTAGGTGAACGGGCGAAGTGCTGATGAGTTCCAAGTTGGTTATACTTTAATTAGTAATTTTTTATGATTTTCCCTTGATATTTGAGTTTATATTTAAACAATGATACTTAATTGAGTGAAATTTTATTTTTTAGGTTTTGAAACAATTTACGTAAGAAAACAAGAAGATGGAAACAAATTTCACTTAAATTGGAGCTAAAATGAGCAAGTTATGAAGGTTTGAAGATTGATAGAACCAAAATACATGGCTGTGTTATTTCCAGGCGAATTTGGAGCTATTTGTCAACTGTCATAGCTAAGGATATGACCAAAAGACATGATTGTATCGCTGGTCGTGTCATTTCTATCCAACTTATTTTTTTTTATCTTTTCTTATATAAATCCTTGTTAGGGTTTGTTTAAGGAGGGAACTTATTATATATGAATTTTAAAGAGTTTTTGAGGCTAAGAACATTCAAGAAAGCGAGGAGAAGAAAAGATTTCAAGATTTAATTTTATTCAGATTTCATGATTCTTTCTTTTACTCTTTTCTATACTTTGATTTTAGATTTTTATTTTAGGATGTATAGAGAGTAGATATTTGATATCTATGTCTTGTAGAACCTACACTATTCGTGTGATATTATTATTGTTTGATTAATTTAATTCTTTAGTCTTTTCTTGATTCAACTATGTTTGCTTCATAATTTAGGTTATTATTTCCACGAGTAATAATCTAGAGTTTGGTATCTTATAAGAGAATCAAGAAATTTCTTATAAGATTAGATTTAGGCATAGTTGATGAGGATTATTGCAAGATTAGAGATAGTTTACAAGATTCTCTTGGAATTTTGAATTAAAGTGTAGAGCATTTGTTGTTTGATAATGTAATCTTAGGCCGTGCTATTGAGAAGAGATTCTAATAGATGATTTTAGGGTTAGGGTTAGGGTTAGGGTTAATTAGCTTGAGAAAGTTGTTAACTTTAGTAGAAAATTCTCTCAATCAAGAAAGATTAAAGAATAAATTACATTATCTTTAGGAAGATTACATGTTAGATCTAGGGGAAGTAAATATTTAGATACTTTTTTTGCGAATCTTAAAGTAATTTATAATTTTATTACTTTCTTGTTTAAGTTGTTGAATAATTCTTAATTAGATGTTAATCTATTAATTGTTGCAATTTAATTTAGGTTCTTTCAGTTTCTTGAAATTTAATTTGCCGGTTAGATAATGGAAACTTAGTGAGTACTAGTAATCATAGTCTCTAAGGGATTGACATTTTGACTTAATTCACTTATTATAATTTGATAGGTGTACTTGCCTGACACATCAAGTTTTTGGTGTAGTTGCCAGGGATTTTTGATATTAAGAAAGCTAGTAAATTTATTAATCTAACCATTTTTTTAATGTTTTCTTGATTTCTTTCCTTTTCTTAAATTCTTTTATTTTTAGGTGCGATCTTTAACTAAATTTTCCGTTTTCTTTGGTGTAATGCATGACAAGAAGCTGGTCAAGGGATTTAATTAAAATCGATCCTGAGATTGAGAGGATGACTGTACACAATTTGAGGCAATTATTTGTTAGAGAAATAGTGGAAGCGATAAACCAAGGATCTCCTGTTAGATTGAAAGACGAAGTGGAGTTGTTAGAGGTCGAAGTTAAGGATCAAGAGATAGAGCAAGAATCTAATTATAGAAGCTTACCCAATGACATCATGGCCAATAACGGGGAATAGAATCGAGCCATGTCAAACTACTCTCGACCATCGTTAACTGGTACCTAGTCTTGCATTAACCTATCAACTGTTGTAGCCAATAACTTTGAGATCAAGTTGAACTTTATTCAGATGGTGCAATAGTTTGTACAATTTGACAACCTCCAAGATGAAGATCCTAATGCACATATTTCCAGTTTTTTTGAAATATGTGACACTTTCAAGATTAACGGGGTAAATGATGATGCTATTTAAGTGTGCCTCTTTTTGTTTTTTGTTTTTTTTTTTTGTTTTTTCTTTTTTGCGCAGTCAAGCTAAGCAATAGTTAAATTCCTAAGCAAGGAATTCAATCACAACCTAAAAAGAATTGGCAGAAAAATTCTTAGATTAGTATTTTTGGCTCGTAAAAACTGCAAAGTTCAGAGCGGACATCTCTTCTTTGGCCCAAATAAAGGGTGAGACCCTATATGATACTTAGGAGTGCTTTAAGGATTTGCTAAGGTGATGTCCATACCACAGCCTCCCTCTTTGGATAGATATGCAAACATTCTATAATAGTCTTAACCTTGCAATAAGGAAAATGATGGATGTAGCAAATGGAGGTACACTCAACACCAAGACACTCGAGGAAGTTCAGGCTTTGATAGAAGGCATGGCTATGAACAATTACTAGTGGGAGAACCTTAGGGGGATGCAAAAAGTTGTAGGCATATTTGATTTCGATGTTGTACAGTCTTTAACCACTTAGGTGGAGATGTTGAGTAAGAAAATTGAATCCCCTTCAATTGGTTCACAACAACTACAGTTTAACCCCAACAACTTCATCCAAGAAGTGATTATAGGTAATGAACAAATGGAACAAGTGGATTTTCTGGGGAAACTGCAAGACCCTAGTTAATCCTTACAACAATACCTATAACCTAGGGTGGAGAGATCACCTTAATCTTTCATGGGGAGGTCAGAATCATAGTCAAGGCCAGTAGTGGCAGGTAAGGAATCAGCTTCAGCAAAGATCAAACCTACCTCCAACTAGATTTTAACAACTTGTAGCTCCTTTACTGGCCCTAAAGAATAAGTTGGAGAGTCTCTTAGAAAAATATATTCAGTCTAATGAGGCATGTATGCAACAAACAAAGGCCTCTTTAAGGAACCAAGAAACTTCTATCCATAACCTGGAAAATTAAATTGGCTAAATTGCTAGGATGTTAAATGAGAGATAACAAGGATCACTACTTGGGAGCACAGAAACAAACCCTAAGGAACATGTCAATACAGTAAACTAGAGAAGTGGTAGAGAACTGCAAGTTAAAAAGGAGGATAAGGAAACAATTGAGAAAGAAGTGGAGGTTAAGGTGTAGACACCTCATTTTTGCCAATTTTTTATTTTTTGATTAATTGAGCCAGGTTAATAAATAAATAGAGAAAAAAAGAAAATTAAGTCAAGTCGTAGCAAGTTAAGTCATAAGTCAAGTTGAGTCGAGTTGTGTCAAGTTGAATTGTTGGATTAAGTAACGATATAGACTTAATTAATTTTAGGCCAGACTAATATAGAATAAAAATTCATCTAATTTAGGGGCTCAAATCAGGATTTATTAAATTATCAAGCTATATTTAATTGGATCGGATTAAGCCTTGAACAAAATAAAAAAGCCCAAAATAAATTAGGGTTTCTAGAAGATAGGGTAAATCCTTGACAAATCAAAATCGTATCTTCGATACGAAAGATTTGATTTTGAGTTTATAAATAGTACATCAACGGGGAAGTTGAGGGGGTTTTTTTTCTTAATCACACTCCTTCATGAACACCATACCACCATGTGCCACCATATAACCATTACGTGCCACCACTCAAACTACTAAGCGCCACCACCCAAGTTGCCACTTACAATACCACAACACCACCATAACACTACAGTACTGCTAACAACGTCATCGTAGCCACTGTTAGCATTGTCGCTTACGCTCAGACCTACTGTTGCATACATCCAGTCCTAGGCCACCTCTCTCAAGCCCTTACTAGTGTATCCCGTACTCACCTAGACACTTGCCCATGCTGTCGCCCCTCACTTGCCTCGTGTACATGCTGACGCTCGTTTGTGCACACGTCGACGCTCGCCCGTATTGTTGCCTAGATCCTTGCCTTCGCTTGCCCATGCTGTCATTCAGATCCTCGCCCAAGCTCTCACCCGTGTACATGCCGACACTCACCTGTGCTGTCGTCCAGATTCTCGCCCTCGTTCACCCATGCTTTCGTCTTGACTCTTACCTGTACTCACCCAACTATCACTCGTGCTTGCCCACATCTTCGCCCAACGTTACTCGAGCTGTCGCCTACGTGTCGCCTAATGCAGTAGCTATACATGAGTACAAGATTTGATTTAGGTAAATTATTTTATTATTTTATTTATTTTATTAGTTATGATTTTATTAATTTATTTCATGTTTAAGTATAGGTTTTAATTATTATTACAAATTTTTTTTAATAATCAGTTAAATTAAGTTTTTTGTAAATTATGTTTTTTAAAAATAAAAATATATATTTTTTGAAACATAAGGGTTTTGGAAAAATAAAAAAAGATCTAAATTGAGTTTTTTTTTTAAAGATTTAGTTAGTTAGGGTTTTTTTTTATTTAATTCAAGAAAATTAAATTTCTTATGTTTTTTTCTTAAAATAATGAATTGATAAAAAAACATAAACCTAGCTTAGTTTTCAATATAAAATTAACCCATCCACTAAAATTTTATAAAAAAAGAACTATAACTGGTTTTATCTCAATTAGCAGGTATTTAGGTGCTTTCGGGGCAACCGTTTGAAAATAATTTTTTTCCCTTTTTCTTAAAAAAATTCCTAATAAAAAATAATAAAAATCATTTTTAGTTACATTTTGTGAATTTAGGTATATTTTTAATATTTTTAGAAATATTACAAAAAATAAAGCCCATCAATTTTTTTTTTATTTTTCTCATGGTGAGTTAGTTTTAATAGGTTAGCCCCTAAACCCAGTTTTCTGATTCAATTTCCTAAAAATTAATTTTTTTAGAATATTCGTAGACTAGTGGCCAAATTAGGGTTTTTCCATTCGAAAACCCTAATTTTATCTTTTACCAATTAAACTAGTTAGCGACTCCATTTTTTTTTTTTAAATTTCTTTTCCTTAATGTAATGCCAAGTAATTTATATTAAGTAGGCTGGACTTAATATAAGTTAAATTAAGGAAATCAAAATAGGGTTCGACACAAAGGTAAGGAAAGTTCAGAATTGTTGAGATTAAAAGAGAGTGTAGAGCCACCAAAAGTGAAGGTGTATAAGCTACTCATTTCGTATCTACAGCGCTTTAAGCAAGACTGTCTTGATCTAACCAAGTGATTTGAAAAATTCCTCGATCTTTTTAAAGAACTATAAGTGAACTTACCTCTTGTTGATGTTTTATTGTAGATGCAGAAATACACAAAGTTCTTGAAGGATCTTTTATCGAATAAGAGGAAGTTAGAGAATCTTTCAACTGTCACATTGAATGAGGAATGCTTTGCACTACTTTAGAAAAAGCTGCCAATGAAATTATAAGATCTAGGGAGTTTTACTTTTCCTTGTATGCTTGGAAACTTGTCAATAAATAATGCTTTGGCAGATTTAAGAGCCAGTATAAACCCGATGCCATTTAAGTTGTTTAAAAAGCTAGGGTAATGAGAACCTAAACTAACATGCATGTGCATTCAATTAGCTAATAGGTTCATCGCATACCCTAAAGGCATTATAGAGGATGTTTTAGTACGAGTTGATAAATTCATTCTCCCTATATATTTTGTTATCCTAGATATAGATGAGGATCTCGAGGCATCATTGATTCTAGGTAGACCCTTCCTAGCTATTACTAGAGTTATGTTTGATGTTAGTGAGCATAAGTTCATCTTAAGGGTTAGAGATGAGGAAATTGTTTTCTAGAATCCAAATTCAATGCACAACTCCCCTGACTCAGAGGGCACAAGCTATGATGGTGATACTTCTAATGCTATTGTTACTGAATGTATATGGGAAACACTTGTCAAAGAACCCATGAACAATTGCTTAGAAATAAGAGATGGAGAAATGGTGAAAACCCTTAATCAATCAAAAGCTATAGCTCAGTTGGGAGCTAATGAACCTAATGTAGTGAAGACAAGGATTGAACCATTTTGTAGACAAAAGAAAGGAAAGTTAGAACCTCCCAAAGTAAACCCACCAGTCTTAGAGTAGAAACACTTAGAAGATCGTTTAGAACATACTTTAGTAGTGAGGAGCTCAAAGCTATTGACTACCACTTAATCTAAGTGAAAAGTGGATAAAAAGAAAGGACTTGAGCAATATGAGTTTTGATGAGTGGCATGATAAGAAGGAACTTGGTAGAAGTTATGCAACTAGAGAGAGAATTTGCTATACCAATGTAAAAGGGTAAGTCTAGCCTTGTTTAGAGGGTTCAAAAGTGAGGCAAGGATGGAGATCCATCTCCATTTGGATGAAAATAAGTAACCCATGCATTCCATTGAGCTATCGATGTTAAATATGACGCTCTTGGGAGGCAACCTAAGTTTTTTATTTGTTTTCATTATTTTTAGCTAGTAGGTTATTTTAGCAATTTTCATTTCTTATTTTATCACTTTAACACTTTTATTTTCATTTTATGGTTAAGTTCGCTTTTCTATTGTGCTTTACATATGGCTCTTCGATTAGTAGGTAGGGGTCAAGGAAACAGCGTCCCTTAAGGGGCTTTTGGAATAGCGCTCTAGAAGCTAAACCAAATTTCAAAATTGATAAGTGCAACATAATAAGTTTTCCTTTTAGTTTAATTTTTGCATTAGATTTCTTTGATTCATTTTTTAGTTTAGTACTTTTGTTTCTTTAAGTTTATTTTAGTTTCAAATTCATGCATTTAGGCTAGGCATGCATAAATTAAAATAAAAATAATAAAAAGTTAAAAGCAAAAAAAAAAAGTCAAAACAATGTACTTACGGTCTAAAGACACGATCATATCTTGGACCGTGTCAATTCCAAGTGATGCATATGCATGTGTCATAGAAGAGTACATTGTCACAAGACATGGTTGTGTCTTAGACCATGTTGTTCCTAGGAGATGAATTTTGGCATATGATAGAAAGTTACACGACTGCAAGACATGATCGTGTCTTGGGTTATGTCGCGTTTAGTGTAAAAAGTTGTGACCTATAACCCCTTCTTCACTTCTCTTCACTTCTTCTTTTACACAAATGCACACATGATATTATTTTCTTCTTGTTTGCCATCTCACTAACACCTGAATACACAAATGAACACACTCACAACCTTCTTTGATTCACAATCCATCACTCACATTGATTTAATCTTTCCCCAAGTGTTCTTCACTTCAAGTACTCTGGTAAGTTCTTGATATCTCTCGTTTTTCATGAATTTTTCATGGAAGAACTTATTTGGATTTCGTTTTTTCTCTTAGTGCTTTTGCATGATTCTATTCAGTGAGTGCAAGTTATGATGGATGTTGTTTGTTTTAGTATTTCGGTAGTAATGTACATGAAGAACACAATTGTGTTCTTGAATTGGCACTAATCTTTAGGTTTGAAAGACACGGGTCGTGACATAATTGTATCATTTATAGTACATTACTATAGGCGTACGATTCTTGCATGTTTAAGTTGAAGTGTTGAATTTCATTGCTTTATATACCTTTTTCTTCATTTTATGACTTAAGGTTTTAGTGTTTGATAAAAAATACAAGTGCTATTAATTCATATCATTGAGGAATTAGGAGTTTAAGCATGCTTGGAATCTATTGTGTAACAATTATGAGAATTTCATGAAAGATTTCTCAAGAATACAACTACATGTTGCATGTATACCACAAGTTTGACAAAATTCCTCAATGAGTGATAGTGTTTATTTTCTACATTTAGTCATGATTTTTGGTCTATTTCTTTATTCTAAGTGTGGGGAAGCTCTAGTATTTTGGAAGTGTGACTTGAATCTTGTTTCCTTTTGTAGAGAAACATGGTACCAAGAGTTAAATTACAAGTTAAGAGGAAGGAGCTTAGGAGGAGAGTTCGACTGGAGATGTCAATGATAAGGAGGAGATGAAGAATACAAAGAGGATGAGGATGAAGTTATGGATGATGCCTTTGATTAGGAGGATTGTGGAGTTGATTGAGTCTTGTTATGAGGTCAAGGCCTTGGAAGTTTGAAGCTCATGTTGGAGATTGCGTTTGATTTAGATTACTTCAAACTTTAGACTTTTTGCATTGATGAATCGTGTTACTGAAATTTTTAAGGGGTTATCAGTTTTTCTTTCCCACTTTTTTATTGTCTTATCCATGATTGTTTTGATTGATATATTTTCCATTATATGACTTAATTTGTACATTATGGACAATATACGGTTTTAAGTGTGGGGAAGGGGATATAGAAACCTTATAGAGAATTGCCACTTAGGAGAGCAATATTTTTCATTTAACCCAATTTTATCGTTTTATTGACTTGCATTAATTGGAAATTGATAACTTCTACTGAGTTGAATGTAATTTGAATACTTGATCTGTGATGATTGATTTACATGATGCTAAAGTTGATAGGTGAAATCTTTGTGAAGTAAAGTTACTGATTATTTAGCTTAAGATTTTAAAGACTTAGGATTAGAGCAACATCATCAGTTAGAAGTTAGTCATGACTATTTTCGAAGCTTACTTTGACGTATACTTTCCTTTTAGATGACTTTAGAGCTCTATAATTCTTAGTAAACAAACAAATGAAATTTGTCTTTTAAGAAACCCTTGAAAACTTGAAATAGTTGGAGGTAGAAAGTGATATAAATAAAAAAAGGCAAAATTGGTAAGAATTTTTCTTGATCCTTCGAAAGAGCAAGGTTGAATTCCATTGCTAATGCCAAAATAAGTTTAAAGAATAAGTTAGTATAGATTGGCCTTGGTTGTTTAGAGGAGCAAAGTTCTTTCTTGCTACAATATGAGCGCTAGGTTGGTATAGATTGGTCTTAGTCCGTTAGAAGAGCGAGATCTTTTCTTATTGCCAATACAATTGTCCTTAAATAATGTGCTTAATTAAAATATAAATTCAGTGAATTTGAAGCCTTCACAATGAAAGCTTGTATTAAGGAGATGATCATAGAATAAGTAGATGTAGTATGTGTTTACTCTAAATTATAGTGCTTAGCGAGATTGAAGAGAAGGTTGTATACATTTTAGTTAAGTAAGTTTAAAATTTTTATAACTATTTCTTGATTGGTAAGATATTAAATCTGATCTTGAGTACAGAGTTCTTGATTAAATGATCTGGTTAAACTTTAATTTATATAGATTAGCTTATGAACTCTGGTACTTTGTGTCTTTTGGACATTGGGAAAAAAGATTGAGTATAAGGGTTAAGGAAGTTATTTAAAGAAAATTGATTGGACTTGCAAGTTGAATATTTTTGGGTTAAGTGTAAATTTTAGTCAATTTCCTAGTTAGAGATGGTTTTTAACTTAAGAATTCTTATCCTGATTTTTCTTGATTTATTTGCTTAAGGATAAGCAAATTCTTAAGTGTAGTCAAGTTTGATGAGTTGCAAATTGGTTATACTTTAATTAGTAATTTTTCATGATTTTCCCTTGATATTCGAGTTTATTTTTAGATAATGATACTTAATTGAGTAAATTTTTTTTAAGGTTTTGAAGCAATCTATGTGAGAAAATGAGAAGATGAAAACAAATTTCACTCAAATCTAAGTTAAAATGAGTAAGTTACGAAGGTTTGAAGATCGACATAACTAAATGACATAACTGTATCGTTTCCAAGCAAATTTGGAGCTATTTTTCAACTGTTACAACCAAAGACATGACCAAAAGACATAATTGTATCTTTTTTAGCTGACTTATTTATTTATTTATTTTTATCTCTTCTTATATAAAGCTTTGTTAGGATTTGTTTAAGGAAGGAACATATTACACATGAATTTTAGAGAGTTTTTGAGGCTAAGAGCATTCAAGAAAACGAGGAGAAGAGAAGATTTCAAGATTTAATTTTATTTGGATTTCATGATTCTTTCTTCTACTCTTTTCTATACTTTGATTTTAGATTCTTATTTTATGATGTATAAAGAGTAGATATTTGATATTTAGGTTTTGTAAAACCTAGATCTATTCATGCGATATCATTATTGTTTGATTAATTTAATTTTGTTGGTTTTTTCTTGATTCAACTATGTTTGCTTCATGATTTAACTTATTACTTCTGTGGGTAGTAATCTAGAGTTTGATATATTATAAGAGAATCGAGAGATTTTTTACAAGATTAGATTTAGGAATAGTTGATAAGGATTATTACAAGATTCTCCTAGAATTTCGAATTAAAATGTAGAGAATTCGTTTTTCAATAATGCAATTTTAGGTTGTGCTATTGAGAAAAGATTCTAATAGGTGATTTAGGATTAGGGTTAATTGGTTTAAGAAAGTGATTAATTTTAGTATAAAATTCTCTTGGTCAAGAAAGATTAAAAAATAAATTAAATTATCTTTAGGAAAATCACATGTTAGATCTAGGGAAATCAAAGATCTAAATACGTTTTTTCGAATCTTAAAGTAATTTATAATTTTATTGGTTTCATGTTTAAGTTCTTGACCAATTCTTAATTAGATGTTAATCTATTAGTTGCTACAATTTAATTTGTGTTCTTTAAGTTTCTTGTAATTTAATTTTCTAATTAGATAATAAAGACTTAGCGAGTACTAGTAATCATAGTTTTTGTAGGATCGATATTTAGACTTAATTCACTTATTATAATTTGATAGGTGCACTTGCTTGACACATTAAACGTTCTTTGAGCTTGTTAAGACCCTAAATGAAAGATTGAAACCTAGTAGTGCCCCATTGAGTTGACTAACCTAGGTGAACGGGTGAAGTACTCCTTGAGTTAGCTAAGACCCTAAATGAAAGATTGAAAGCTGGTAGTGCCCTACTGAGCTGACCAACCTAAGTGAATGGGCGAAGCGCTCCTTGAGTCGACTAAGACTCTAAATGAAAGATTGAAACCTGGTAGTGCCCCATTAAGGTGATTAACTTAAGTGAATAGGTAAAGCGTTCCTTGAGTTGGCTAAGACTTTAAATGAAAGATTAAAACCCAATAGTGCCCTACTGAGTTGACCGACATAGGTGAACGAGCAAAATACTCCTTGAGTTAGCTAAGACCTTAATGAAAGGTTGAAACCTAGTAGTACCCTATTACGTGCACTCCTTGAGTTGGCTAAGACCTTAATGAAAGGTTGAAACCTAGTAGTACCCTATTGCGTGCGCTCCTTGAGCTGGCAAATACCCTAAATGAAAGATTGAAACTTGGTGGTGCCCCACTAAGTTGACTAACTTAAATGAATGGGCAAAGCACTCCTTGATCTGTCTAAGACCTTAAATGAAAGATTGAAACCTGGTAGTGCCCTATTAAGCTAATTAATCTAGGTGAACGAGTAAAGCGCTCATTGAGCTAGCTAAGAACCTAAATGAAAGATTGAAACTTGGCAGTGCCTTACTGATTTAACTAACTTAAGTGAATGGGAAAAGCGCTCCTTGAGCTGATTAAAATCATAAATGAAAGATTTAAACCTAGTAGTATCTGTAGATACCTCAATTTTGCCACCCTTGGGATTCTTTTTTACTTATTGAGCTAGATTTGAAAATGAAATAAAAAATAAAAAAACGAAAATTATAAAAAATAAAATAAAATAACAAAAAAATAAAAAATAAAATAAAAAATGATAATAATAAAAGTATTAAGTCGAGTTGAGTCGTTTAGGATTGGATCGGACAATAGTTAAAGATGTGCATTCAATTTAATAAATTTTGAGTGATTGAATAGTTGGGCTTCATTAAAACATAATTTTTTAGTCTAATATAAAGTGGATTTTTTTATCTAATTTATATTGGGCTAAATAGACTTAAGATTTATTAAATAGGTTAGCATGTATTTTGGGCTAAATTAAGATGGATTGAATCGAACCTAAGATAGAAAGCCTAAATCAATATAAGGTTTCTAAAAACTGGATTAAATCTTTAATGAATTTAGTAAATCTAAATCAGGTATCATCGTATCTTATCAGTATTTCAATATTGGATTTGTTAAGATTAAACCTATATCTAAAAAGATTCAAGTGTATGGCTTATAAATAATAGTTTTCGGCTGTAAAATTTTTTAAGTTTTTTTTTTTTCCACTCACAAACTCTATAAATACAATCACTACACATCCCTACAATTCTCACATTCACCGAATCTGCACTTTCCATTGTCCAATAGCCTTTACTCACGTCTCCAGCACTTTACATATGGCACTCACTATTCATTATTCATGTCAAACACATAAAAGCATATTCACCCATCTATCCCTACACATAAACCCATACATAATTACATACATAACCCTCAGCCACACACAATACACACATAGCCCTCACCTACACCTGTCTACATCCTGCTGCCCTCATTTACACACTTACACTGATCATTGCCTATACGATCAGTGCTTCATAGCATATTGCCCAACGCTGATCACACACACGTCTCCATACTCATGCTAATCAATGTCCAAGCCAATCACAGTACATACATACATTATCTAATGTCTAGCACCAAGCAGCACACATATGTCCATGCATGCTCACACTTCACCAAATTATTGCACACACATCTATGACGCCGACCAATGCGCACCAATCATAATCAATACATATGCAAGACCTGCATTGTCCAATCATACACATATTGTCCAATGTCTAGCACTTCGCATGCACATCCAAATCATCCACGTCTTACACAACACTTTACAACCATGTCTACGTCTTGCACAGTCTACTCACTACATGGCCAGACACGAACACACATTCACATACCCACATGTCCAGTTTAAGTTCACGTAGTTTAGTCCAATCACGTGCACGATCCGACATGCTTAGGTAATTAGGTTATTTTGATAATTTTAACATAAACCAAAACTTGCAAACTTTTAGATAATTTTTTTTTAGAGAAATTTCAATTAAATGATATTTTTCATTAAAATTACATATCTTTTTCTCTAAGAAGATATATGTTTGGATTGTGTATCTTAGTATATCTTGTATTTAGGATTTAGAAAAATTAATTTTTGACATGTATTTTTTTTTTAAAATAAAAATCATAATTGAAGGTTTCAAAAGATTTAATTAGTTAAGGTTTTTTTAAAATAGATTCATAAAGTTAGGTTTTTTAGGTTTTTTTTTTAAATAAAATAATAAATTGATAACTAATGTAAATCTGAGTCAATTTCTTTAGAACAAATCAACTCACTAAATCTTTTATAAAAAAAATAGAACTACATTAGTTCCATCCTAACTAGTAAGTACATAGGTACCTCTAAAGCAATCATAAAAAGATAATTTTTTTTTGCTTTTTTTTTTTAAATTCGTAATAAAAATTATTAAAAAATTCATCTTAATTACATTTTTGCATATTTGTACATATTTTATCTTTTTAGAAAAACTATGAAAAATAAAAGTCTGTCAGTTTTTTTTTTATTTTAACATAGTAACTTAGTCTTAATAGGTTAGCTCCTGAACTTAGATTTTTTGATTTAATTTTCAAAAAAATAATTTTTTAGAATATTTGCAGACTATTGGCTAAATTAGGGTTTTCCCACTTGAAAACCCTAATTTCATTTTTACTAGTTTAACTAGTTGGTGACTCTAATTTTTTAGGAAATATTTTTTAAAGAAAAATGTTTTTTCTTTTCTTAATTTAATATTGAGTAATTTATATTAAGTGAGCTAGGCTTAATATAGATTAAATTAAGGAAAACCAAAATAGGGCTTAATAGAATTGACAACTCTATTAAGGATCCTAGTGAGCTAGTCATGTAAAAATAAAAATTAATTAATGGGCTTTCATTTTTTTTTATTTCTTTTCGTGTATATATTGTAATATAATTGCATTAATCAAGTTTTAGTGATGTAGGCTTTTAAGAAAAGCTTAGCCTAATGAGCTCATTATTGGGGATTTGGGATTTTTTTTTTTTAAAGAAAAAAATAATTTATGTGCTTAGATGTGATTGGACTTGGGGCTACCTTAGGAACTTAGGACGAACTACCATTGTGTAACCTTTGGATTGTTGGAGTCTTTACCCCTGCCTGATGGTGATAGGTAAGCCCACTTAGACTTTGATTTAGCTTACTAGTTTTTTTTTTTTTTAATCCCTGAGGCTATAAAACTTGAGACTCGTAAATCCTACTCTTTTGCATTTTTTTTTTGACAAAAAAGGCTAGTCATTTTTAAATTATACGAAAATTTGGTTATTATTATCTACAGTTGGTTAGGCTTTCATTAAAAAAAAAAAAGAAATTAAAAGAATTAATACCCTTATATAAGAGTGTTCATGAGCTTCATTTCTTTTTTAAATCTTATTTTGATTTACTTATATATAAGTGTATTCTTGATTGCGAACTCATAATAATTCCTATAATTTATTAATCACTGGCACTTCTTGCATTACATGTGTATGTAGCATATTGCATTTATTTATTTTTTGTATTTTTTTTTTACTAACACTTGTTGCCATACGACTATTTTCATTTCCTGTATTATATGTGTTCTTTTTTTACATTGTCTCCTATTGGGTAAAAGGCTGTGTAACTTGAAAGACTTAAAGGAGCTACAAAATTATTAATATCATATGTATCCTTATTATAAATTTAATGGTTTCATTTTTTTTTTTTGGTAAATAATTATGTAATCTCATGTTTAATGTAATATAGATATAGAAAGTTAGGGTAATATCAACCCCGTAAAGCCCGTTCTAGCTAAATCCGCCGGCTTTTGTAAATATAGATTTAATTTTTTAGGAAGATTAGTTAGAAGTTCTTTTTTTTAGAGTCCATTGTTTAGGCTTGATTTTATGATTATTAATAAATTTGCAGCTTTACTGAAATAAAAGTCTTTATAGGTTGCATAGTCTTTTGCTCATTTTTTTTTTCATTTTTGCCTTTGATAGTTACCTTTTAAAATAGGAAGAAAATTAAAAAAGGATAAAACAACAAAAACACAAAAATAGAAGAAGAAAAAGAAAGTAGAAGAAAAAAACAAAAAATCTTAATTCACAAAAATGTCTAAACTTAGGTCTTTGTAGGATTTTGAAAATAGCGCCTAAGTAAGTAGACTATTAAAAGCCCAATATTCACTCGTTCCAAAGCAAGAATGTCAACTCACGGTAGTAGAAACATCAGTCAATTCGAGTCTGACTTGAGAGTCGCAACCCTAAAAGAAAATATGATTAAGATGGCTAAACAAATTCCTCGAGCTTTTGGAATTCTCAATGATCGCCAAACATCTCAAGTCAACCTGAATTGGAATGCAGATGTAACCCTTCCCCTTAAATTAGAAGATACGGAATTAGTCCCTAATGCTGAGATGTAGAGGAAGGAGATTAAGGAAAAACACAAAGAGATGGAAAGGAAGTTTATGTAGAAGTTGACTGAGAAGATGAAAACCTTGGAAATGGTTAATGGGCTTAAGCAAATGGGAATGGTCAATTTGCCGACATATGAAGACAGTGACTTTTCGAAAAAGTTTAAAGTTCCGGATTTTAAGAAATATGATGGGACCAGTTGCTCGAAGCTCCATACCAGGCTGTACATTAGGAAAATGAGAAAATACATGAAGTATGATAAAGTGATGGTTCAAACTTTCTATGATAGCTTGATTGGGCCCACCTTGACATGGTATGCCCAATTGGACTTGAACGAGATTGATACATGGGACAAGTTAGCCTATGCTTTCTACAACTAGTACAAGTTCAATATTGAGGTGGTTCCGTCTATGTGGGATTTGAACAATCTACAAAAGAAGGCCAACGAGAGCTTCCAAGGGTATGCTTAAAGGTGGAAGGGCATGGTAGTTAGGGTAACTCTTCCCTTAATAGAAAAGGATTTGACCTTTGCTTTTATCAATACTCTTGGAAACCCATACTACCAACACTTGGTAAGTTATCCTACCTCTAACTTTGTAGAGATTGTGGCCTTGGGGTATCGAATTGAGGAAGTTGTCTCTATCAAAAGGCTTCTTAATCCTAAAGTAGTTGAGAAGAAGACACCTCTTGTGAGATTCTTCAACAAAGCCAAAGAAGCTACTATAAACGTTGTCAATATTGGCAACCTTATCAAACCTGTAGCATCGATAGCCATGTCGGGAAATTCTAATCCTCCACCGAATCCTGATTAGAATAATCACCTATAAAGAAGATAGTTTAACTAGATCCCTATTCCTCCAAGCTAGGTTCTTGCTTGACTAAGGGAGGAGAATCTCTTGACATTTGAAATACTGAAGGAGGGATAGAGATTGAAGGACTACAACCTAGAGCTTCGTTGTGATTATCATTTATGGCAAGTGAGACATTTTACAAACCAATGCTAGAGACTTAGACATAAGATCCAGGATCTCATTGATGTTAAGTTTGTGCAATTGAACTTCATTCAAACTTTTGCTTTCAATGTGGGTAATAATCCTCTACTAGATTACGGATGCTCAATCAATATGAACATCACTGATGTGCTTGAACTAGAAGTTGATTTAGATAGTCTCTCTATCACCATTGAACAGGTAGCTTAGAATCTGAGGTAGGCCGGATACTTGCAGAATGTGAATCTCAAAGATAGAACCTGGACCAGACCAGTAATATATCAATTGTTGAATGATAGGAGGATAAAGAAGGCTGATATTATGGCTATGACGGTTCCAAAACCACAAAAGAAATGTACTTAAAAGGAGCTTGGAGAAAGGTATGAAGTTGAAGATCTGACAGTCGATACCTTAGGAGAGCCGTCAGGAAAATTTAAGTACTTAGTGGATTAAGCTGGTTCACTTGCAATATATGCTGATGAACTACCCATTGGATGGGATTTCGAATATGAGGAAGAAGACAAGCTTATTGTAAAAGCCAAGCAGACAATTGAGATGGTCGGGATGATTGGAGATGGACTTAAACCTTTAGTTTTTAAGTACCATGAGAAGGATAAGAAGGTTGAAGAATTGGGTAAACCTAAGAAAATTAATTTCAATATCCCAATAGCTCTAGAGAATTACAAAGTAGCCCCTTTGGATTACCAAATGACGAATCAAACAACCGGGTCCTTACTACTTATGGTTGGAGGGCTTACTCGCTCAGGATGAGTCTATGACTAGAAAGAAGAGGCCAAGAGAAAGACTACTATGGAAGAGGCCCCTCAAAGGATCTTTGAAGATACAGATGAGAAAGATCATAATGTAGCTAAGAAGATAGTGAAAGCTAGTGAGTACAAGATTATGGATTAGCTAACCAAGGTATTAGCCTAGATCTCCTTAATAGGCTTATTATTATCATCTAATACTCACCAAGAAGCCTTAGTCAATATTCTAAAAGATGTCAAAGTACCTAAAGGGATTACCACTGAAAAGTTAGGATTAGTAATCAACTTGGTGTTTGTAATGGATCAAATTTCATTCTCACCAGATGAGCTAGGTAAAGAAGGGGATTGATACACAAAAGCCATCTTCATAGTAGTCAAGTATGTAGGGAGAATTATTGTTTAGTTACTAGTTGATAATGGTTCCTCACTGAATGTGTGTCTTCTAGCAACACTAAATTTGCTTGGAGTAGATTGGATTGAGATAAAGCCCAGCTCAATTTCAATAAGGGCTTATGATAGATCAAAGAGGGAGATACTTGGAGAAATTAGGCTGCAGGTCGAGATTTGTCCACAAATGTTCACTATTCCATTTCAAGTCCTAGATATACCATGAACCTTCAATCTTCTATTGGGAAGGCCGTAGATTCACTCAACAGGGGTAATTCCATCTAGTCTACATCAGAAGGTGAAATTCATAGCTAATGGGCAATTGGTCAGTATTCTTAGGTAGTAAGACTAGGAGATTTACAAAGAGATAGTCATTCCGTATATCGGAAGTAAAGAATTGGAGGAATCGGGATTGCAAATTTTTTATGAGATTAGCATGATTAAAGCATCAAGACAGAGGGTATATGATCGCTCGGAACAACCTAAGCAGTAGATTGGAACATTTAGGCTTAGATATGAGTCAACCGAGGAAGAAATCTAAGAAATGAAGGTTAAAACTAGAGGGAAGAGAGGAGATCAGCTGTACCATGCTCGTATGGATTTTCTAGACATGCGCTAGACATTCCTAGTACCAACATGCGTTCAAGAACCAGAAGTAGCCGATTTGGCCAAAGCTTTAGCTCAGCAATACAACTTCAGTCCAGATGAGGAGAAAGATATTGGTGTCCTAGTTTCCTTATGCAATTGGTTTTCCAATCTTGTTAATAGGTCTATTTAGAAAAGCAACATTAGATCAATTAGGAGCATTTGATTTCATAGTTAGCCCAATTAGTTAAGCCTTTTCTTTCAAACAATTTGAATTCATTTAATAAAGTTAGTTCCTTTTTTTTTTCTTTCGATTATTATTCTTTGTTATTTACTTGTTACTCTTTTGCCTTTTTCTTTACTCTTCAAATCCAATAAAAGCAATGAACATAATGGATATCTCATGCTTCTAAATGATGAAAGTATCAATATTACCTTCGGCCTTACTAGGTCGGACATCGAAGATGATATGGATACTTCAAGTGAAATGTAAGAGAGTTAGTGTCGATTTGAACAAGGGAGAGTGATTATTGATAAACCGATAGTTGTGATTAATTTAGGAACATAAGAACATTTGTGAAACTTAAAAATTAGGGGTAATCTGGCAAATGATCAAAAGCAAAAGTTGTTACATTTATTATCAAAATACTTGGATATATTCACTTGGTCCTATGAGGACATGCTCGGTTTGGATTCGTTAATTGTAGTTCACAAGTTGCTTACAAGAGATGATATTAAACTAAAAAGGCAAAAGCTTAGGCAGTTTAGGCCAAACATACTCCTTAAAAGAAAAGAAGAAATGAAGAAATTACTAAAAGTCGGGTTCATAAAAGTGTCGGACTACCTCAAATGGGTAGCTAATGTAGTATCGGTGCTGAAGAAAAATGGGAAAGTTAAGGTATGTATAGACTTTCGTGATTTAAATCAAGCAATGCCTAATGATAACTTCCCTTCACCACACATTAATGTATTAGTAGACAACATGGCTGGAAATCATTTTTCTCATTTATGGATGGTTTCTCGGGATATAATCAAATCATGATGGCAAAAGAAGATAAAATCAAAACTACCTTCATTACTACTTGGGGAACGTTCTGTTATTACGTAATGCCTTTCGGGTTAAAGAACATTGGGGCAACTTATCAGCGCGCTATGATTGCTTTGTTTCATGACATGATGCATCAGGAAATTGAAGTTTATGTAGACGATATTATTGCCAAATCCAAGGAGGATGAGAATCATGCCAATGTTTTGAGAAAATTGTTTGAATGGTTGAGAAAGTTTCAACTGAAGTCGAATATAGAAAAGTGCACCTTCAGAGTAACCTTGGGCAAATTGTCGAGTTTTATAGTCACAAGAAAAGGAATCAAAGTAGACTTAGACAAAGTTAAGGCAATCGTAAATGTGCCTGCACCAAAGTGTTTAAAAGAAGTTCGGGGACTGTTAAGGAGGTTGAATTACATTGCTTGATTTGTGTCATAACTAATTGATAAATGAAAGCTATTATTCAAAATCTTGAGGAAAAATGCAACAATAGAATGGAATGAAGAATGTAAGCAAGTGTTTGCCGAAATCAAAGAGTATCATGAATCTGTTAGTACTAGCCACTCCTATACTGGGATGGCTATTGATTCTCTACTTGATAATCCTCCCTGAATTGATGGGATGTATGTTGGAGCAAAGAGATGGATCGGGTAAAAAAGAGCATCCTATATATTACCTGAGTAAGAAGTTTACAGAAGGCGAACAAAAATACTTAGAGGTGAAAAGAACATGTTGTGCCTTAGTATGGGTAATGCACAGGCTCAAGTAGTACATTCTTTATTACTCAATGGAGTTGTTAACAAAACATGACCCGTTGAGGTATTTAGCAGAAAATTAGGCAATGATCGAGAGAATATCAAAGTGACAGATGCTGTTCTCTAAGTTTGATATCAAATACGTAAGTCAAAATTTAGTCAAAGGGTAGGCAGTAGCTGATCAATTGGAAAAATACCTACTAGAAGATGAAGATGATGGTTTGGAAGCTCAATTTCCTGATGAAAATGTGATGATGGTGAATGAACTGAGTGGTGAAAAACTAGAATGGAGAATGTATTTTGATGGAGTAACCAATTTGTTTGGATGTGAGATAGGAGTAGTATTGGTATCACTTGAGGGTAACCAATTCCCTGTGGCAGCCAAGTTAGCATTTTCATATATGAACAATATAGTAGAATATGGGGCCTACATTTTAGGGCTCAAAATGGTGTTAGATATGGGAATACAAAGTCTTGAAGTGCATGGAGATTCCTCTCTTATAATTCTCTAGATTTTGGGAGAATATAAGACAAAAGACAAGAAGTTGATATCTTATCATGAGTATTTTGGAAAGTTGATTGAAAGATTCCAAGAAATTTCATTCACTAATATCTCGAGAACCCAAAATCAATTTGCCGATGTACTAGCCACATTAGCATCAATGCTGAAGGTCACAAATAGGATAGAAATTCAGCCCCTGAAGATTGAGGTAGAGGAAAAACTGACCTTTTGCTTGACAATTGAAGATAAAGAGCCAATTAAGCCTTGGTATTATGATATAAAAAAGTTACTTCAAATGGGTGAGTTCCTTAATGAGGCTGATAGAAAAGTTTTAAGAAGATTGGCTGCTTATTTCCTATTAAGTAGAGCTACATTATACAAAAAATCACCTGATACAACATTGCTAAGATGTGTCGACAAAGAAGAAACTAAGAAATTGATGAAAGAAGTGCATAAAGGCATTTGTGGTCCTCATATGAATGGGTACATTTTAGCTAGGAAAATCATAAGGATAGGTTATTTTTGGATGACAATGAAATCAGATTGTATCAAACATGTAAGGCATTATCATTTATGTTAGGTATACGTTAATAAAATCAATGCTCCTCCTCAAGAATTACATGTATTGTTGGCTCCTTAGCCTTTTTCAATGTGGGGCATTGATATGATTGGTCCAATTTCACCAATGGTTTCAAATGGGCATAGATTCATTCTAGTCGCGATCAACTATTTTACTAAGTGGGTAAAATTACCATTGTATGCTATGGTGATCAAAGGAGTGGTAATCAAACTTCTAAAAAGAGATATCATTGCTAGATATGGTATACCCAAGTCTATTATTATAGATAATGGGTCAAACTTGAATAATAAGCTAATGGTTGAGGTATGCAACTAGTTTAAAATCAATCATAGGAACTTGACTCCATATTGACCTCAAATAAATGGGGCAATCGAAGTTGCTAATAAGAATATTAAGAGAATCATTGAGAAGATGGCAATCACTTATAGAGATTGGCATCGGATGCTCCCCTTTGCTCTCATAGCTTATAGAACCTCAGTCATAACTTCTATAAGTGCAACACCTTATTCATTAGTATATGGAATTGAAATAGTACTATCAATAGAGGTAGAAATACCTTTGTTTCAAATGCTGGTGGAAATTTAGCTTGATGAAGCAGAGTGGGCGAGTAAGCGAATAGAGCATTTGAATCTCCTAGATGAGAGGAGGCTTGTAATAGTATGTCATGGTCAATGTTATCGATAGAGGATGATCTGAGCCTTTAATAAGAAAGTACACCCGCAGTATTTCAAGGAAGGAGATTTGATGTTGAAGAAAGTAATGCCAAATGTAAAAGACCTTAGGGGAAAATTCGCTCCAAATTGTGAAGACCCTTATGTAGTAAAGAGGGTATTGTTGGGAGGTGCATTAGTGTTGATGGAAATGGATGGTCCAGAATTAAGGGGACCTATGAATTCAGATGTTGTTAAATTATATTATCCATGAAAATTGAGTTTAATAAAGATTCCAATTTTTCTTAAGAATTGTTTTTGGTTAATCTTTCATCATTTGCGAGCAAAGTTAATATGCATGAATGTTCTCCAATTCGAATGGTCATTGATCAACAAACACTTTGCCAATAAATCCTTGCATACCATGATTATTAGCCTCACAGACTTAAACACCAAACACTTACTAATGAATTTAAATTACCAAATAAAGTGAAGTCGAATGCTCCTGATGATTTAATCTTGTTTTTTGAAAAGAAATTTATTTTTCAGGAATCATAGAGGTGGAAATTGAAAACTGGCGACAACAAAAGTGGAATTAAGACATGAGCATGGTATGGCTAAAAGACTTATTGGTTAAAAGTTTCAATCATGATTGGATTCTCATAAGTGAAGAAGACCCTATTCTAAGAAAAAGAATAATATTAATAAAGTATTTTGGTGACATTCTGCTATCTGAATGAGTGAATAATGGGAGTCAACATGAGGTATGCCGATTGGTTGTTGTCTACATTTTCTATTCCCAAGTAAAATAATCTTAAAGTCCTTGATAGAGATATTTAGGAGAATTGAAAAGTTTTTTTTTGGAAATCTTAAAGAGATCTATCCTCATTGGATTATCCATCAAACCAAAATAAGTCAATTGACCTTTAGTTATTTTGCCCTATCCTTTTACGATAGGCTCTCTTAGTCTTTTGTACTGTTTTTTCAAGACAGGCCTCTTGTTCTTTTGCTTCGTGCTTTCAAGATGGGCCTCTCCTATTACTTTGCCTTATGCTTTCAAGACAAGCCCCTCCTAATCTTATTGCCCTGCTCTTTTAAGATAGGTTCCCTAATCTTTTTCCCTATCCTTTTAAGATAGGCTCCCTTAATTTTTTTTCCTGTCCTTTCAAGATAGGCTCCTTGTTCTTTTGCCTCATCCTTTCACAATGGGCCCTTCTTATTACTTTGCCTTGTCCTTTTATGACAAGCCCCCCTAGTCCTATTACCCTATCCTTTCAAGACAGGCCCTTTGTTCATTTGCTTTATCCTTTCAAGATAAACACCCTTATCTTTTGTCCTATCCTTACAAGATAGGCTCCTTAATCTTTCACCTTATCTTTTTAAGAAAGCCCTCCCCCCCTCCCTCGCCTATTCCTTTGCCCTATCTTTTAAGATAGGCTCTCCTATTCCTTTGCCCCGTCCTTTTAAGATGGGCATCTTATTCGTTTGCTTCATCCTTTCAAGATAGACCTTCTTATTTCTTTGCCCTAGCCTTTCAAGATAGGCTTATATTCCTTTTCCTTGCTCCTATTTCTTTACCTCGTCCTTTCAAAACAGGCCTCCTATTCTTTTGCCCTGTCCTTTTAAGATGAGCGGTTTACTCTTTGCATCAACCTTTCAAATTGGTGTCCTTTTTTCTCATCCTTCCAAGAAGAGACATGAGACACTGCTTAGTTGACCATTCAAGTTAATAATCCTTATTTTGTCAATTCAAGATAGGATTAAGCAAAAATGTGTATCTCTTTTGTCTTTATAGTAAAGTTTTAATTAAACTTCTCTACAAAAAAGGGTAACTGTAGACACCTAATTTTTGCTACCCTTAGGATTCTTTTTTACTTATTGAGCTAGATTTGAAAATGAAATAAAAAAAAAAAATAAAAACGAAAAAGAAAAAAATAAAATAAATAATAATAATAATAATAATAATAAAAGTGTCAAGTCAAGATGTTTAGGATCGGATCCAACAATGGTTGAAAATGTGCATTCAATTTAATAAATTTCGAGTCATTGAATAGTTAAGCTTCAATAAAAATATTTTTTTAGTCTAATATAAAGCGGATTTTTTTTATCTAATTTATATTAGGCTAAATAGACTTAGAATTTATTAAATAAGTTAGCATGTATTTTGGGCTAAATTAAGATGAATTGAATCAAGGTTAAGATAGAAAGCCCAACTTAACGTAGGGTTTTTAGAAACTGGATTAAATCTTTAATGAATTTAATAAATTTAAATCAGGTATCATCATATCTTATCAATATTTCAATATTGGATTTGTTAAGATCGAATTTATGTCCAAAAAGATCTAAAAAGATTCAAGTGTGTGGTTTATAAGTAGTAGTTTTTAGCTGTAAAATTTTTTAAGTTTTTTTTTTTTTTTCACTCACAAACTCTACAAACACAATCACTACACATCCCCACAATTTTCACACTCATGGAATCTGTATACTCCACTGTCCAATAACCCTTACTCACATCTCCAACCCTTCACACACGGCACTCATTGTTTACTATTCACATTTGGCATACAAAAGCACCTTTACCCGTCTGTCCCCACATAGAAACCCATATACAATTACATACATAGCCATACACAATTACATAGATAGGCCTCACTTACGCCTCTCCATATCCTATTACCCTCATTCATACAATTACGTTGATCACTACCTACACGATCAGCACTTTACAGTACACTGCCTACCACTAATCACACATACGTCTCCATACTTACGCTAATCACTGTCCAAGCCAATCACAACATATATACATATTGTCTAATCTCTAGCACCAAGCAATACACACACGTTTATGCACACTCATACACTTTACCAAATTATTACATACATGTCTACAACGTTAACCAATGTACATCGATCACAATCAACATACACGCATGACTTGTACTGTCCAATTATACACATACTATCTAACATTTAGCACTTCGCATGTACGTCCACATCTTGCACAACACTTCACAACCATGTCTACGTCTTGCACAGTCCACTTACTGTACAACTAGACATGAACATACAGTCATACACCTCGTACGTCTAGTCCAAGTTCATGCAGTCCAGTCCGATCACATGTACGATCAAACCTGCTTAGGTAATTAGGTTATTTTGATAATTTGAACATAAACTAGAATTTGCAAACTTTTAGATAATTTTTTTAGAGCAATTTTAGTTAAATTGTATTTTTTTATTAAAATTGTACTTTTTTGCAAAAGTTGCCTATCTTTTTCTCTAATATTCATATCTTTAGAGAAGATATGTATTTAGATTGCGTATCTTAGTATATCTTGCATTTAGGATTTAGAAAAATTAGTTTTTGATACGTAGTTTTTAAAAATAAAAATCTTAATAGGATTTTTCAAAAGATTCATTTAGTTAGGGTTTTTTAAAAATAAATTAGTGAAATTAGGTTTTTTTAAATAAAATAATAAATTAATAACTAACGAAAATCTAGCTCGATTTTTTTTTAAAAAAAAAAATCAACCCACTAAATCTTTCTTAAAAAAAAATAAAACTATGTTGTTTGATCTTGACTAGTATATACGTAGGCATCTCTAGGGCAATCATAAAAAAATAAATTTTTTTTCTTTTTTTGAAAATTCGTAATAAAAATGATTAAAAAATTCATCTTAACTGCATTTTTGCATATTTATACATATTTTAGCATTTTTAGAAAAATTATAAAAAATAAAAGCCTATCAATTTTTTTATTTTTATACGGTGACTTAATCTTAATAGGTTAGCCCTCAAACTTATATTTTCTAGTTTAATTTTTTATAAAATAACTTTTTAGAGTATTTGCAGACTAGTGGCTAAATTAAGGATTTTTCACTCGAAAACCCTAATTTCATTTTTACTAGTTTAACTGATTGGTGACTTCAATTTTTTTAAAAATATTTTTTAAAGAAATTTTTTTTTCTTAATTTAATATCGAGTAATTTATATTAAGTAGGTTAGGCTTAATATATATTGAATTAAGGAAAACCGAAATAGGGTTTTGACATTGCCCCATTAAGTTGACTAACCTAAGTGAACAGGTAAACTGCTCTTTGAATTAGCTAAGACCTTAAATGAAAAATTAAAGCCTTGTAAAGGGAAGCACCATTTAGGCTTACCGGAAGAGTGAAAAGAAACTAAGGGAAGTGCCCCATGGGCTTGCTAAAAGAAATTAAATTGGTGAAGAGAAGCGTCTTACAGGCTTACTAAAAGAAATTGGCGATGGAGAGAAGCACCCAATGGGCTCGCTAAAAGAAATTGGTGAAGAGAGGTGCCCTATGGGCTTACTGAAACCCTAAATAGAGATTGATGAAAGAGTAAGTGCCCTATGGGCTTGCTAAACCTTAAGAGAAAATCATAAATCGGGATAGTGCTTTATGAGCTGACTGATCTTAAAAGAATGATAGAGTGGATAGTGCTTTAAAAGCTGACTAGAGCCTTAAAAAGAATAAATTAAAGATGGGATAATGCTTTAAGAGCTTACTAGAGCCTTAAAAAGAATAAATCAAAGATAGGACAATGCTTTAAGAGTTGGATAGAACCCTAAAAATGAAAGAAAGACGAGACAATGCTCTAAAAGCTTACTAGAACCTTAAAAAGGAGTTAAAGGGCTAAAATCTTAACAATAGATTAAATATGGGACATCACTCTAAGAACTAGCTAGAACCTCGAAAAATGATGAAAGATAAGATAGCACTCTAAGAGCTAGTTAGAATCCTAAAAAAGAATTAAAAGAGGGGATATGCTCTAAGAGCTAGTTAGAATCCTAAAAAGGATGAAAGAGGGTACAATGCTTTAAAAGCTGGTTAAAACCTTAAAAATGAATTAAAAGACAAGATAATGCTCCAAGAGTTGGCTTAAACCTTAGAAAGGATTAAAGATGGGACATCACTCTAAGAGTTAGCTTGAACCCTAAAAAGGATGAAAGACGAGACAGCACTCTAAGAGCTAGTTGGAACCCCAAAAAGGATGAAAGACGGGATAGCGCTTTATGCGTTGGCTTAAACCCTAAGGAAAGTTGATGGAAGATTGAGGAAGTAAAGTAAGGAAAGTAACTAGTTTTTCAAAACTTCCTGACTTGAAAAATATTTACAAACAAAGAATTTGGTGAAAATCATTTAATGATAGAAGAGGCAATATGGAAGGTTTCTTAATGACTTAGATTAATGTGATCAACTTAAAAGGTGAGACAACATTAAAAAGGAAATAGATAACTTGAACTAAGAGTTTGGTTACTCGAGTTGATGTGGATTTGAAAATGGACAAAAAACTTGTGATAAGCCTTTACTTTCTCTCTCTTTTTTTCTTTGTCATTTTTTCTCTCTTTTTTTTTAAAAGTTCGCTAACAGGTATAAATTATTATTTAAGAAGCGAGTGTTATAACTACCCCTTTCCTTAGTAATCATATAGGGCTTCTCAATGTCCCCTGTCCTAAATGCGGGGCTTCTTCGTAGGGCTTTTAAATCTAAGAAAAAGGTAACTCATGATTAGTCTAGTTGAAGAAGGCTTATTTGTGAACTCTTAGTCCAAATTACACTCCTGACTACAATCTTTAAATTATAGTTCATTTTGTGAGGGATATGCCTTGTTTAATCTATAAGGTTTTTTGGGTTCAATATTATGAAATTATACTTTTGGTCAAAAGGTTTCAAAAAGGGCTAATGGGAATGCCTATTTTGAAAGAAATATTTTTATTTAACCCAAGTGTATAAGTCAAGAACCTTTAGGAAAAATTAGAAGTATGTTTACCCAGTTTCAAAAGCAATTTTTATTAAAGATAAATTATTTTTTAAGATTTGAAGAGTTTTATTAAGTATGGGTGATTTTGTGGGTAGGAAGGCTTTGTGTTTGTGTAAAGTGGCTTTGTGTTTTGTGACTTGGGATTGATATATAGGGCTTACATTTTTAGGCTAGGCATGAGATTCAGAACGAGCATGAGGGCTTTGTGTTTCTTAGGAATGTCTTAGCTTTAATTATAGGTTTTACATTTTTTGGGCTTTCTTCAGTTGGGGCTTTTCTTTTTGCATATAAGCTTAATTTTCAAGCTTTTTCATTTTTCTTTTTTATTATTTTTTTTCTTTTCTTTTTTTTTTTTTTGCCCCATTGTTTCCTTATTCATTACTTCGCCCCATTATTTCTTACTCTTCTTTCTTTCCTTTAGCCTAGAAAGTGATTATTTATATTGCCGAGTCTTTGTCTTTTAAGGGATTCAATGCCTTAAATCCATGGATTTTTAGTGTATGGGCTTTAGGTGAGATATGTATAAGCTTGAGATATTTGAAAATGAATTTGGCTCTTCTTCATTTCAAAGAAAAATAACTTATCAGAAATAAAAGTTGTTTATGAATTAACGTTACTTAAGTAAGCATAAACCAATTTTATCCTTATCTTCTAATCAACAACTCTAACCTCCGAATTGCCCTATTGTGGGGTGGTTTTTTACATGGTTTAATTTTGAAAATTCTCCAAAGAGGTTTAATAGGGCTAACAAGAGGTAATCGTGTTTGGGATTTGAACATTAATGCCTAACTTCATTTTAATCTACATATTACATTCAAAATGGACCTTCTTTCAGGAATGAGTCCAAAATATCCTCACCATTATGTCGCTCGACTCTTAAAGTATTTAAGTATAGTATGTGGGATATAGTTTGTCTCTTTTCATCCTAAGCCTTTCTTTTCTTAAATGAGTTACCTATTCCTTAAGGAGGAGTCTATTATTTATTTGCCTCGGGGGTAGAGATTGAATTTCCCCCTAATTTCTCAAAACATGCCCCAAGTTTGATACTTTTCTTTTAATCTAAGTTCGAATCTGAGATCGCATTTGACTTCATGTTTTGATTTGGTTTTGGCTTTTTCTCAATGAACCAATAATTTTGGTTTGGTTTGGCTACCTTGATAGGCTAAGATTTGTGTTTAGTTCAACTATCCTGATGGGTCATGGGCTTTGAGTTGGTTGCTTAAACAAGCTAAGGGTTAGCGTTATTGGTTGTGGTTTAAGCAGGCTACCTAAATGGGCCAAGGGTTAATTTTTTTTCTTTTCTTTTTTTTTTCTTCTAGGCTTAATTGCCTTAATGGGTCAAGGGGTTAGTGTTTGGGTTAAACCCATAAGAATTTATAACCATTAGTGAATTTCTTGTTTTTACATTTTTTATTTTTCATTTTCTTATCATCATTTTTTTTTATGTGAGAGAGAAAGATAAAGTTTTATTTTACAGAAATCGAGAAATTTAATTAAAAATAAGGATGGCAATTTTTGAGGTTCTATTTACAAGTTAATAGATCTTATTTACATTTCCCTAAATGAAAAGGAATAGTGATTAGATAAATGCCTATTGAAGGATTATTTACAAAGAAGCTAATACTAAAGAATGAAGATTAAGGAGAAAATTTATTATTTTGAAAGATCAAAGTACATAAATCAAAGGAAGGAAGTCTAACATTTATTCTGGAACCTAACGTTTATTCTAGGCATCCTAACTATGAACTAAAAAATCCTTAAACTAAGTCTTGCAAATGAGCCATAAGGTCTTCTAGCATTTCATGGGTTTCCTTATTTACTTGTTTAAGAAGGTCTTTTAAGGCCCAGTTGTGAGCTTCGGAGCATTCAAGCTTCTCCTTTTGATAGGTAATTTTAGCTTCTAATAATTGCTCATGAATCCTATGGAGGTCCTATAGCCTATCAATTCTCCAATCATTTGCTTGGTTATCTACCATTTTATGCCTGAACATTTCATAAACAAAAATCATTCATCAATAAAACAAAATAATATACGTGGAAATATGCATATGCTAGAACCGTTTTGGTTAGTACATTATTCCTTAAGTTGCAACCTTACTGTTTGATTTAATGTTTAACTTTAAAAAAGACTGATTATATTTCTAAAAACTTTCAAATATTAGTAGGATTGCAATTTAATAGTAATGTATTAACTCGAAGTATTAAGGGAAGTGCATGCAATTAGAGCGGGTTCTAAAGATCTTTAAGATTTGTGACCTCACTTGTTTTTAGAAAACACTTTCATTGGTCATATCATAGCTTAAGTGGGGATAACCTAATTAACCTCGAGTGGAAGTTAACTATAGCACCCGGAGCCTACACAATGCCCTGCCCCCCACATATCCTAGGGTCCTAATATGGTTTGAGTTTAACCATTTTTATCATACAAATATGATATATAAAGTAAAAGCTCCCCATAAAAAAAAAAAAAACTTAAATAATTTTAACCTTGCAAGCAAGTTAGTACAACTATAGACAAACATAGAAAATAATAATGAGTAAAAAAATAAATAAATAAACAATTAAATAAATAAATTACAGTCAATAAGGTAATTTCAAAAATTAAGTCTAAATTCAGAAAGTTACATGGGTAATCCTATTGACATTCCCAATGGAGTTGCTAATCTGTTAAGCATGATATTTTCCCAGTTTTTATAAATTTTCTCTAAATCGATGAATGTTAAATATAACATGTTTAATATTAGTCTCCGACTAAGATTTAAAGAAAACTGACCTTTTAAAAGAATTTTGTAAATTTTTAGAGTTACCACCCAATTAGGGTTGAGAAATGGTTTAGGTCAAAACTAAATGAGTGAATTTGGTTTTTATCTAGACATTGGTTTATGTCGAAAAACCAATTTTTTGAAAAAATAGCTTTGAAAAACCAAAGATACGAGTTCGATGATTAGGTCTTTTAAATCCTTACAGCTATCACAAACTTTTCAAATTTAGATTTAATTTCTTGAAATCATCTTTTAAAAATTGATATTAAATAAATAAATTAAAAATTTTATTTTTACAAAATTATGTAATTTGAACTAGAAGTAGAAAAACTAATTTTTATATTATTTTACGTCGCTTTAAAGGTACTTACGTACTTACGTACTTGGGATCAGGCATACGTAGTTCTTTTTTGAAAACATTAGCAAATTGATTTATTTTAAAATGTGAAAAGTAGCCGAGTTTACGTTTCTTAATCATTTCATTTTACTTGGAAAAAATCTAAGGAATGGTCTTAAATTGGTATTGTTTATTTTTGGAAAATTGTAAAACATGTCCTAATTTTAAAAATGGTTGATTCATTGGTATTTTGGAGAAAAGGTTTTTCTAGGTGATAAAATAAATTTATTATTTATTTATTTGTATATTTTATTTTATTATTTTATTTATTTATTATTATTTTTTTCTTTTTTATTTACTAGAAATGCAAAAACAAATAAATAAAATGAAATTAGGCTTTTTCCTCTCTTTTTTTTCCGTTCCATTTTTCTATTTCTTTTTGCTTTTTCTTAGATTTTTTAATCTTTTTTTTTTATAATCATAATAAACTTACAAAAAATAATATTAAAAAAATGTAAAATATAAAATAAAATACAATGCATAATATAAAGGAGGAGAGGGTTAGACTTGTTGTAGTACTGGTTGGTCTTTGGAGCTTGGGTCGCATCTTAAGTTCAGGCTAAATCCATGTCAGCCCATATGCTTGTATAGGAGAGAGAGAGAGAGAGAGAGAGAGAGAGAGGGAAGAAGATGGTGATGGGAGTGCTCCAGGTAGTTCAAGGGTTTGAAATGAATGGGGAAGCAGAGTTTTATGTGAAACTCATTAGAGAAAGAGGATTTGGCAATGGTGTCATGGCTAGGGGTGGTAGTTACGAAGTGGTGGCTATCGGTGGTGTTGGTTGACATTCGTACTATGTTGTTGGGTATAGGAAGGAAGGTTAGCTGAGGGTATTTGATGGTAGTGGTAAAGGCGGTGGTGTCGATTTGAGTCGATAAGGAGCGAAGATTGGTGTTTGGAAGAGAGAGGTATGGTAGTTAAGGTTTGATAGTGGTAGATATGGAGGAGAGGTTAGAAGGTGCGGCGAAACACAAAACGAGTTGGGTTCGAAATTTTAGAATGTAAGGAAGCTAATGAGGCCATTGTTTTGATTTGAAACTTGCTGTAGATTGGTCAAATATAGAGAGAGAAACTTTTGAAAATGAGTGAAGAAGGGAATGAAACCGAGAATTGATGCCTAAAATGAATTTCTCAACCCCTTTTTATACTAATTCCATCTCAAAATAGTTTAAAAATTGCTTTAACTGCATTAGATTGAAAATCGTAGAAAATGGGTTTCAAACCATGTTGATTTTCGAATTGAATGAAATAAATGTAATTTGATGGAAAATAATGATCCGTGAATGTTGATCCTTATCTAGATAGACAAAAGAAGCTTTGAAAGCTGATTTACAAGCTTAGATCATGTGATACGAGTTGGAGAAAAATTCACATATAAGGCTTTTCTTTTCCAATATTCAATCTTCATTTTGAATCCTCAAACACATGAATATGGACACAAAGATGGTTAGGTTCAAAATTAGGCTACATGTACCACATGATTCCATCAATATTTCGGGTGGAATCGTGTGGAAATTGCATGGGAAAGGTGCTTAAACATGAGACCTCGCATTGGTTTAACAAAGGAAAGGGTTAGGGAAAGGAAAAGAAAACGAAGGAAACAATTGAGAAAATAGCATGGCACATGCTGCACATTGTAAGCCCCAAAACTAGTTTTTTGAGGTTCCGATTGGTTGAAAAATCCGATCGAACCTAAATTATAAAGTAAAGCTAAAAATATTAGTAAAATGATCCCATAAGCTTAAATTTAAGAAAATAAATAATAAAATAAAATACTATAAAAATTCCAAAATTTAAATATATAACTTGTTATTTATAATGAACGAATAGTTAGAGATAAATTAGATGCAAACTAAAAATCATAAAATAACCTAAATAATATTTAGAAATATTTATTTGTATTATATATGAATCTACATGTATATAGAAATACGCGTAATTACTTAAAATACGAGAAATGTACTAAAATAATAAGAAATAATTAAAGAAAATTCAAAATTTCTTTAGGAAAAATCAAGAAAAATTAGGAAAAATGAGGAAGGATCCAGAATTGGGTCGTAGCAGTTGGAGAAAATAAGAAAAAAATCAGCCAATTAAATTAGAACAATACAAAAGCAAAAAATTAAAGGATAAGACAATTGTCTTGTTTAATTTAATGCACAATAATTATCTTAAAGCTCTATAAATAGCAAGAAAAATTCAGAAGCTCATTTGGATAGTTAGAAATCAGAGAAAATTAGAGAGAGGAGAAAATTGAGAAAAAAATTCAAGTTAGAAAAAAAATAAGAAAAACTGTGCAATTAGGGTCTTTAAAAGGAACCCACACCAAACGAGCAGCTAGGAGTGGACGGCCACCACCACCACACGGTGGTGGCAGTGCCCGGACTGGTCGACAAGGACACGGCGGCCGGCGGTAGTCGGAGCCACCCAAACCGGTGAGTCCGATTTCTAGCTCGATTTTATGTAATTTTGTTAAAAATAGTAAATATTCTTAGAAAATTATGAAGTTTGTTATTATGGAATATTTTTGTATTTAGTTTTTAGGAAAAATATTATTTTGATGAAAATATGCTCGCGATATAGGGTTCTTAAGAAATCATGCAAAATCGAACATGTTTCGGTTTAGAAATAAATGACCTTAGGAGTGTATTTTTGAACCTAAAATTTTTGTGTAGACTACTTAGATGACATAGAACAATGCTATGAAGCTCGTTTTCAAAAATTAATTTTCAAAATTTTTAGATAATTTTTAAGTCTTAAAATGAGGCATAAAATGGGTAATTTAGGGCTAATAAAGTAATTAGATGGTTAATTACTGATTTAGTGAATAAGTACATGTTTTAGGATGTTGAAATCTGATGGAGTATGATACTTGTAGTATTTAGGGTGTTATATGTAATTATTAGGTTAATTATGTAGTAAATGAGTAATAGGGAAAAATAGTAAATTTTAAGCTAATTTTGTAAATTAGGGTAATTAGTAGTAAAATCTGATTTAAGATGAATCTAGATATTTTGAAATGATAATTGATGTTTAGAGATGATGATTAGAGTAATAGAAATATTAGAAGTGTATTATATACATAATAGGAAATAATACATAATATGTAATTATTGGAAATATAATAAATAGAAAATATTAGGATGAAAATTGATATTATATGAATAATATGGATATATAATAAAACTGATAGAAGACTTGAATTTATGTAATTATATGAAAAATGTAAAAATTTCTCACATTAGGAGTAAATTCGGTATACTAATAAGGATTTAAGTGAACCAGGTAGAATAAAATATTAATTAGAGGTAATGATGGTATTTAGGAGATCAAGAAGTAATGTGTTTAATTTCACATTATGGGTTGAAACGAATTTCTAAGGTTGGAGTATAAAACACTACTTGGAAATCGAACTAGAACGTAATTTAGAAATCGATGTGGAATCCGAACCTGAACCTAACCCCAAACCTAAAATAATTGTAAAAGACTTAAGACCTAGATAATTAGGCATATTAAACCCTAAACAAAACATAACAATAAGCGTTATAAGATAAAATAAACCTATAATAGTTATATGAAAAACTGAAACTACGTTTGTGTTATAAGGATAATCGGTGATGGCCTGAGCAAGTCGGACCTCGAGTGAGTAAGCGAGGAGTCGAGGTAAGTTGAGATTAATACGATGTTGTATTTTCGAGACTTGGAATTATGTTTGGTTGCGCTTGTTAGATAGTTTGTAGTGTGCATGTGTTTAATTATGAGTGATGCTATGATTCTGTCTGTTGTTTTGGCCTGTATTGTATGGTTTGTATGAAATGATTGATCACCCTAAACTGGACCTAATCAAATATACGATATATAATCAGAATTAGACCTACATGGCAACCCATTAGGGGAACTTAGGACTCTTCGGCCAAATACCAACCCTTTCGAAAGGGATAGCGTAGGATTGCATAATGGTCCCTTCTTCATCCTCAGTCGAACTAAGTGACAGGTAAGGAGGTCGCAGCGAGGGTGAAGACAGTGGTTCGAAGGTAGTCGCGGGAGGAGCAAGGTCTCCATTATACAAGCTTGGGTTTGGTCGTGAACTGTTGCATTAATGGCAACTCCTCAACCCGGATTAGAGCAGGCACAATTTCTCTAATCTCACGACGGGCCGGACAACGTCGTGCGATGGTATTTGCTTGCACATGCATTGCACCTAATAAGTTGATTGAAAACCTTGTTGTATTTATGGTATAGTTTTAAGTCCTCCGTCCTAACTTACTGAGCTGTGGTTGCTCACATCCCTATAGACGTCGTGCAGGTGCTGGTTAAGAAGCAGCAAACAACTACTCTGAAGCTAGCAACTGCTGAATCTTGGGGAGTGAGGAAAAATATTGAAAAATAAACACATATTTTTAAGGTCTAAGTTTTTATTTTAGAATTATTTTTCATTTTTGAATAATATAATAACTAGGAAATATATTACAGAAAAATATTGTAAACTTTAATTGCAATAACTGAATTATAGTGTATATATATATATATATATTTCCTCACTTTCTTAGGTAAATGCTTTATTTAAATTACAAGCTATTTACTTTAAAGCGGGTTAGTCGTTGACGCCCTGTGTAGATCAGGTCTAAGATAGCGGTTGTAAGGCTAACTTCTATCTTAGGATGATTTACATGGTGGGATTGTTACGACTTTATCACTTCGGGGCGTGATACACATATGCTTAACGCACCCTGGCACGTGGCTGTATTATACATGCGTGTTTGGCAAAAATGGGTGCTTCAGCGCTTGGGTTGAGTGCATCCTTGTAGGCTGCCTGGTTTAATTCTTAAGGTTTTTAGCCCTGTTTTTAAAGAATAAGGACTAAGCCTTGCTTGGTCTAACTGAGATATCCCTCTCCTTTTTTTTTTTTTTTTCCACACTATACCTAAATAATCGACCATAAATCACTAGACCCAAAATTTAGTCTTGTATGAATTGCTTAACGATTAGATTCGAAAAAAAAAAAAAAATCTTCTTTAAGTAAATAAATAAAAAATGACCCAGTACTTTTAAAAATTCTAACTTTCCTATAATTTTTGTATTTTTTAATAATAATTTTTTATTTTCTAAATTTTCTACTTTTTGTAGACTTTTTATTTTTTTTTTTGTGATTTTCCTAAATTTTCAATTTACTTTTCTAAATTTTCTATTTTTTTATGTTTTTTTCTAAATTAGAACCATTTTATTCTATTCTACACTTTTTAAAAAAATATACAGATGGGCAAAAATGAGGTGTTTACAAGAGTTTTACTATTATTGAGGTAGATTTATATATTTTATGAGTTTAGGGTTTTATTTTTAGAGTTTTTATTAGGTTTAAGTTTAATCTCTTATGTTTATGTGTACAAAAGGTTTATGATTTTTGTATGTAATTAGGGTTTTAATTAATAAATTAGGGTTTTTATATTCATTTTAAATTTTGAACAGTTTTAAATTTATCGATTTTGTTGATTTAAGGAAATTACTTATAATACTTGAGTCGACTTTATACTCAAAAAACTAAATTTGCGTAGTATACATGTTTCTTAACCTTATTTAAAGAGTTATTTCAACTGAATTGGCTAAACTCTGAACGTGGGATAAAGAGTAGCCATAATAATAGAAATAAGTCTGAGCAGTTTGGGTCGGATCTGAGTGCAAAGGGCTTTATCAACAATACCTTAATATAAAAAGATTGACTTAGTATTATACTAGAATAAATATAGATCTTTTGAACAAATATTTTTCATATGTATATTTTTTATCATTGTAGCTTTCTTTTCTTTAAAAACAAATATCCAAATGGCCACGCCGTGCTTTCCAAAAGCGCCTATTCCTCCTAACACAGCAATTCCCTTTTCAATGCCACGCCTTTTAAATTCTCGTTATTTTTCCAGTAATGTTCTATTAAGTTCTCGCCTAATGCTCCTTCCTCATTCTCCCTCCCTCTCTCTCTCTCTCTCTCTGCGCAAATGCCCATCCTTCATTGATGATTCATTGTTTTAATTTCTGAAGGTAAGACAAATTATTTCAACTCGAAACTCAGTTACATTCTCATTTTGATTCTACGCTTTTTCTCGTAACGGAAAAACCGAAATCAATTGACTAATTTTGGCCTTTCTTGAAGCAGATTTTGACTGTTCATCACCGTCAAACATGGACGTTAAACACACTGTGCAAGCGTTGCCTTCGTCAACAGGTATGTACTTTATATAGTACAAACTACAATGCAATACTTACCATTTTTACTGTTTCTAACTTCACACACGCTTACGATTTTGGGATTCATGTACATCTATGTGCATTGTGTTTAAGTGGATGCAGTGAATTTACTTGTTGAAAAAACAAAAGAACACGAATGTGAATGATTCAGCTCAAAGCACTTGAAAATGTGGTTCAAAAAAGAGTGTGCAAGAGAGAGAGAGAGAGAGAGAGTCAGTCCGTTTAGAGATGTTACTTGATTTCGAAGATTTAGAGATCGTGTTAAGTCTTTGGGTTTTAAAGATTTGAAATCAGTGTTGGTAAGGTTAACCTAGGGTTCTTTTTTATGTTCTAGTATTTAAAAATCAAGTTTTGACTCCATATACCCATTTTTTTCATAATAACATGTGTTGGATCGAATAATCTCTCTTGAGATTGAATTCTCTTCATAATGAGAGTGAAAGAGAAACCACGTTAATCTTATAAAAGAAACGATGGATCGGAGTCTTTTTGCAAGATTTGTTTGTACTCTTATGGAGTTCTTGTTGCATAAGAAATGTCTGTTACAGCATTAGACTAGATTGGTTGAGTAGATAAGAAAGAGTCAGACAGACGGTACATTGATTCCATCGACTATAAAGCTGTTGCTTTTTCAGGAACACTTTTCTTGTATTTTCTTACTGCACTCGTGATGCCTTATGATTAACTGAATTATCAATTATAAAAGGTGATGATACTAAGTTATAATATAATGGTAGTTAATATCCTTTTAATATGAGGTTATAATTTTTTATTTAAATGATTGAAACAAGCTTATTAGTATTTATTAGTTTAATTATTTACTATTTTTGGCTAGAATCATTACAAATGATATTAGAAATGCATATATTGAATTTGGCTCTAATTTAAAGAAAATGTTTGAGAAAGACGGTGAGTGTCATTAGGATGGTGGCTCTTGATATGCTTCCAAGATGACTTAAAGACAGTGGGCGGTCTAAATTATATATTGAAAACGTGAAGGAATTAAGCTTAATTGTAAGATTTTGCCATTGAGATGTCTTGTAGTACCTAATGATTAAGTATTTTAAATGGATTGTAAGAGATTATGATATTAGTTTATAAAACTACAGTAATGATTATTTTTTCAATACAAAGTTATATATTTTGAGTTAAATAGTTGAAATTGATTTATTAATATTTGTTGATTTAGTTATTTATTGTTTTTAGCCTAAGGCTTTACAACACATATCCTCAATAATTTCCTTTAGGGGTTGATGATTGTTGTTGGAAGATTATCTAAGTAATCGCTTTCTTTGCACCGAAATATAAGTTGATATGGCCGGTCGGTTGCCGAGGACCAAACAAACAAGAGAAAGGACCGGCCTCTTTAAGCATAATACAATCAAGAAAGGATCTGATGTGCGCTCATGTGGCAGTTTTAGTCCTTGATGTAGAGGAGGTTTGTCATCTACAATTTTCCCTCTGCTTTTGGTTGCTTCCAAATACTTTTGTACCGAGATTGGGATTGTAATAGAAATCTTGATAAGTGCAGCCTCTAAGCTGAATTGGAGTTTTGATAGGCAAGACTATGCTTATGTCCTAAATGATATTAAATATGACAATGATGATTGAGGAATATCTTTGAAAAAGTATTAATTGTAAAGAATATCTAGTACCCCAAAAAAAAAATAAAAAAATCGTGTAAGAGAAGAAGTGAAGATGTGCAAAGGACAACACTCTGTGTATAAGGATATATCTGAACTTGCATGTCAAGTAAAAAGAAAAAGAAAAAGATACATAGTGGATATTGGGAATGAAAAGAAAAAGATATCAGTGTACATGGATGTATCTACTTGCTTTTGCTTTCTCCGTAATGTGAAATATATGTTGGACCCCATAAGTCAATAAGTGAATGTTATAAATTATACTGTTGTTAAACTAAATCGCAAGTATGATCGTCTTCATTGGCTAGCGTTGTAACAGTGACAAAACTGGTTTTAATTTGTGAATTCTTTTTCGAATTTCCCCTCTTTTTGTGCAAAAGTCTTCAAGTTATAGTAAGCTTCATTTTGTATGCTTGTTTTTAGAAACAATTTTCGATTGTGAAATCTCATATTGTGAATGTGAGTCAAATCTTATGCACTGTGTTATTGACCATCCTTCTGGGTAATTTTGACCATTACGTTATATATACAGTCGATGCAATTTCTATTGTGCTCGTTTTCGGCCTAGCGCAACGAATATAAGTGATTGCAGATGTTAGACTAAAAGTTAAGTTGCCTTTCTAAAGACTGGTCTAGATGAACTAATTGGTAAGATCTTTATACCCAACGTTTATGAGCCTGAAGTGGCCTTTTATATCATCTAAATAGGAAATCTAGAACATGTTGTCACCATTCAATCTTCTTTTTGGGCTCGTACCTTCATTATTCTTTTTTATTGGTAAAACCCAAACTTTCAGTTGGAGATGCGGGATATCTAATTTTCACATGCTCAGTAAAGAATAATAATATGATGTCATAAAAGGAACAATGTTTAAGAGAAGAATGTGATTGTTTATGTTATGTCTTAAATGTACATGAGGGCAATCTTTTATAGGCTTGATTACAAGCATTAGCAAAGAAAATAAATATATTTTAAGTAAGCTATTTAAAACTAGGAGCTAGCTACGGAAAAAAAAAATAATTACAATTAAAAAATTAATATGTAAAATAAACGAAAAGATTCTAGTAGGTCAATCTAAAATAAATCCAATAAAAACGACTTATATCCAGTCAAAATTTCAACACGAAGTAATGATTTTTGCCATTTGAGCTCCATCTTCATTACCTTTGTACCTGGATAATTTGATATTGACATTCGCTTATTTGTTTCATTTTAAGATGAATCATGAAGATGTAGCTTCAGATATTTATAAACTATAATGATTTGTTATATGCCAGGCTAACCTATTCGTCTATTTAAATTTGGTCCTTGAAAGGTGCATGTAGTCTACAACATTTAGTTTTTCTCAATGTAGCACCATCTAATTATTATGAGCTACAAGCGCAAGCAATATTTTTAAATGTTTTTAAGCTAGTAATTCTAATGAACTGATAGGATGGTGACCAAAGCTCCCGAGAGATCATACTACCGGCAGTAAGGGACGCTTTTAGTATCATTCAAGAGGTTCGCCCTTTATACAGCTATTGGCTTCTTTAAAATTAGCTTTGATGCTTTCATGCTAGTAATTCATATGATTATAATAATACCATTAGTATGGGCCTAATATTATAATAGTGGCCATATTATGATCATATGATATAGTCTATATCCTATATCTTATAATGCTATAATATATATACAAGTTATATAATAATAGTCTTATAAAATGATACTAATAATATTATATTGTACAATATCATGATATGATATTAAATGTTAAATGTTGGTAATATAATATATTATTATTATTATTATTACTATTATTATAATATTATCATTATATGATATCTTATATATGATATTATATTAAGGTTATATTATATTAATTCTAGGTTGGTATATGTCTACTATTTTTCTTAAAAAAATTACATAAATACAAATAAGATAAAACTAATTACTTAATTATCAATGCTAAATTGCATCTTGAAAATGTGATACATTATAATTTATAAATATCTTACATTTATATGTTGTGATTTAATAAATTAAGTACCATTACTATATTGCATTTAATAAATGTGATTTTTTTATAAATGACCAATGTAATTCTATGACTCAATGATTAAGGTGCATGCAAGTATCTATGTGGTCAGGGGTTCAAAACTCAACAGCAAAATGTGACATTAATGTATATCATATTTGATAAATACAATTTTATGACTATGTTTATATAATTAATTTAATATAATTGGTATTTATGTAATTGTTTTTAATTTTTATAGTAAACATGCAATTTTCTTTATTAATTCTCATAATATTGTTATATATTATGGGTTTTTGTTCTATACAGAGCTTATATCACATTTATTGAATGTGATATATATTAATTTATATTAATGTCATATTTAATAAATGCGATATTAATATAAATTTCAAAATCACATTTGATAAATGGGATTTTATGACTGTGTTTATGTAATTAATTTAATATAATTGGTATTCATGTAATTTTTTTAAAAATTTTCATTAAAAACATGCAATTTTCTTTATTAATTATCATAATATTTTTATATATTATGGTACATGTTGTAACGTCTCGAAACTTAGTAGAAGCCACAACTTGTCATGTGTCTCTAGTTTTTTAATAACATGTTAAGGCTCTAAAATTAGCTATAACCTCCAAAATTATCTTTAGTAACTACTAATAGTACAATAAAATAAACTTTTACAATTTAGACATACCATGATAACCTAAATAACACATAGGTGAGTCATCTCCACAATATTTATACTCCAAGACAATATTTCCAACTTGTATAAAAACAAAACCTGATAATAGTTCTAACAATATATTATCATTTAGCTTTACTAATCATCTATAAGTCAATGATACATAGTTATAAACACCTCTCAAATCTGACCTGCTAGTACTAGTCTTGATTACAATATAAGCAACAAACTTAACCTTAATACTTGCACCTATAAAAATTAAAAAATGAGCTAAAGTTTATTATGTAATGCACAAGCACACAAGGATACCAAATCAATCATATCACATCCATGTAAAGCAAAAATGAATAAGCAACAAGCAACATGTTATTATCTTGTGTATTAACCAATAAGAAACAAATGGGTATTCATAATTCTACCACACCATGAACTCTTATATGTATAAGTAGATATAATATAATATAAGTATTTTAATTTACTACCATATATTATGGTAAAAGGCAAATGATCAACACCTGGGAATTGGGAATCATGAAACACTAGATTTAGCTTTGTCTTATTGTATGCAAGTCTACTAAGTAAACTGACATTTGCTATGCGAGCCCTTAGGATCAGTGAATAAAGCACAATCAGTAAACAATTCAATTAAGTTGAATATAAATGAGTCCGTTTAGATCGTTTCTATCTTAACAATTACAACCATATAAATAAGCACCATTTACTTGGGATGGCTTTTTAAACCCTTCACTTTAAATTCTATATTGACTACCTCTAACAACTCATTAAACTTGAGATCCTATATAAATTTATTTGAGATTAGGAACAAGTGTATATATTAACCTTTGGATAATGATTAAATAAGTCTTTATCCAATTATTATTCATAAATCTTTTATTAATTTATCCAATTAAATTATGTTACTATATTAAATAATATAATATAATTATTTTCATTATTACTAACAAGGTCATATAACATAACTTTTTAATGAGAATCCTATTTGTACCGCACTTACTGGAAAATATTTAATATAGTAACATACGAATATAACATTCAATGTAACATGTCTTTAATATCGAACTTTATTGACAAACCACCATTAACTTTGATAATAAAAATATTAATATTATGCTATGCATTGAGAAAAGAAATAATTAATTATCAACTATCATTGTGTCTAGTATTTCTAACAAATAATATTCTACCTACAGTACCTATTATGCTATAATATAATACATGACTATATGAGCTTATTTCAAGCTTTTCAATGGTTTGGATGTATTAAATATTATAAAGACAACACCCAGCTAAACAATGAAGCTTCCTCTGATAAGTACAGGATTTGAGATTACAATGAGCAGGTGACTATCTTCGCATGTATCAAGACCCACAATACAAACATAGTTGTTCTGTTTCTCATAAAGAGTCAACTGCTACATTTGAATGGCAACTAAAAAGATAATGAGCAAGTTAGAAAGAATAAAGAATAGATGGTTGAACTATGCTATTGCAATCCAACAGACACTGTCCTTGCGGAAGCAAATTAAATCACACCTCACTGGATGAAGAGTAGGACGCACGTTGCCGGGGAAAAGATTCTGAATGGAGTTGAAAAATAAAAGCAAAAGTAATGAACCTTAACCGAAACGATGAAGTAGACTGACCACAAGTAAGAGTGGAAATAAACCAGCGAGCAAACTCAAGACTAGCCAGATATGGAAGGAGGTTGGAACGGAAGATTGAGGCTGCCGAAAGTTTGAAGCAAAACAAGGAGTTTGGGGTTCGAAGACATCATGTGGAAGTGAACAGCGTTCGCCATTGATGAATCAAGAACAGAGAGCTTTCATCTCAGACATGTATGCTTATGAAAGAAATTGCAGTATATTGTAATCCAACTGTACAGGAGAGGACCTTTTATATCCGATGCTAAGTAAACACAGTAATAACAAACTAACTCACCAAGTGCTTATCAGCTACTGGATAAAATAAGATGTACACATGGAAAATAAATACTCTAATACTCTTTACCCTCCAAGTTGGATCTTGTTGAAGACCCAATTTAGAGCAAATGAAAGAAAAAGATGCTTCAACAACAAGCTTAGTTAACATGTCTGCAAGCTGCAACTTGGGGGGAACATGCAAGTTTCCGAATGAAGCCTTTTAAAACTTGATCACGAGTGAAATGGATGACGATCTCAATATGTTTAGTTCTAGCATGTAAATAGGGATTAGCAATGATCAAGAGAGTAGATTTATTGTCACAACAGAGTGTAACAGGAAGTGGAACATCAATCATCAAGTCCTTGAGAATATAAGATATCCACATAAGCTCCTTAGTTGTCATTGCTATGCTACAATACTCTATCTTGACCATAGAAGTACAAACTGTAGGTTGCTTTTTCGTTTTCCAAGAAATAAGTGCTATGCCAAGCATGATATAATAACCACTAACTAATCTGCGATCAATAGGGCAAGAACCCTAATTGGAATCAGAGTAAGCAAGCAAGTTAAATGAATTATTAGAGGAGTAAAATTGGCCTAAAGAGAAATTTCCTTTCATGTAGTACAAAACATGGAATAAAGCTTGCATATGCAATTCACAAGGTGCTAATAAGAATTGATTAAGGTGATGGACAATAAAAGAGATGTCCCACCTAGTCAATGTAAGATATAACAAGAGGCCAATGATTCTTTTGTAAAAGGAAGGATTAGCAACAAGCTGCCTTGAGTTTCATATTCTAAAAGCCTTTCCTTTAGATCACAAGTGCAATCCACCATTCGACCACATGTGCATGAAGGATAAACTTGTAATTCATACAATTCATCCCATAATTTTTTCATTTTGTTATGATACATCCCAGCAGACAGGTTTCCCTACCTCAAATTACTCATTTCTTGTTGAATTTGATAAACGAGAGGTCCATTGATTTGTCCATATGATTCTTTCAATTGTTCCCAAAGTTCTATGGTAGATTTTGTGTAAAGAAAATTTTGTGCTAAATCATTCGACATTGAATTTAATCCAACACTAAACCATGTAATCATAGCGTATCCACTTCACTAAGCCTGTCAAATCATCATTAGGTCTTGTAGTTGAGTTGTTTATAAACCCTAGTTTAAGTTTGGCTCCTAGAGCCATCTTAAGCGATCTACTCTATGCCATGAAATTAGAACTATTGAATATTATATTTCCTCGACTGATCCTTGGATTATTGGAACTAGACAAGTAAAGAGGATCGTAAATGGTCAAATCTCCAGAATTTGCATTAAGTTGTATCGCCATGATTGAAGAACAACAAAGAAAACTGTAACTATGGAAATGGGAAGAAACTCACAGTGATTGCGATTGCAATTGGTAATATGTATCTTTAAATCTCCTGTTGCTCTGATAGCATGTGGAAGTGAAGAGTGTTCGCCATGTATGAATCAAGAACAGAGAGCTTTTATCTCAGACATGTATGCTTACGAATGAAATTGCAGTATATTGTAATCCAACTGCACAGGAGTGGTCCTTTTATATCCTATGCTAAGTAACAACAGTAATAATTGACTAACTAACTAAGTACTTATTAACTACTGGATAAAATAAAATGTACACATGGAAAATAAATATTCTAATACTCTTCACACATTGTCGCGTGAGCGATAACAAAGACAAGACACCACGGCTGCAATATGGCAATGAAGAACCATGGTGGTGTAGCTGGTCGAAGGTTCAATGAAATTTCTTCAGCTGGAAAACAATATCTTGTCGAAGAAGAAGGTGGGTCTACGATTTGCAAGTGATTGGCGTAGGACCTTTACTGGCAACCTTGGGGTGAAGCTTACAGGGATATGAAGGTCGAGGGGAGAGTATCAATTGGGAGCAAAAGAGAGAGACCACAGCCAGAGACCAAGAGAGATGACAGCAGACCCTTCATTGATCCGAGAGGGTGATATGCATTTTCTCCAAGAAAGCTGGCGGCTACATAAATATAAAGGTTGTTGAGTGAAATACACTAACAAGACAATTTTAATGTAAGTGACAACGTGAATAATTAATTGATATCCACAATCTAATTATATTAATATAGATTATATTATAACGAGAGCATTTATATACATTTTAGGTATAATATATGTGCAACATGATCTTATTAAAGTTCCATGAATATTGTAACAAGTACATTTAACAATATAAAATATTAAACTTGAAAACATAATTGTATGACATTTTACAATCATATAATGAAAAACCTAAAGATATTAAGACCATTAAAAAAATAATATATTTAGTCCATAGTAATGACATGCTATTATTATAATAAACTTATATAACTTATAAAAATAAAGAAATAAGTTATCCTAGAGCAATACAATTAATGAGCTATAATTACAATTCATCAAAATATCTACAAACACTTTAATTGGCCTTAATTACCATCTACTATCAAAATTAGCAAGATTATTGCCTATGAAAAATTCTATAATTAAAAATGCACACATGTATATATAGGAATTTCCTTATTTTAAAATATGCCATAAGAATGTAATGGTATAGGACTTTCTTATCTTACAACATTGTAACGCCTTGCCTCTCATGGTGTTTGTTTATACTTTTTCTTAACACTTGGTGCCTAAGAGACGGTTTGTTATGCTATTTCTAAGTTAAGGATAAGGCTAAAATGGTAAACAATATGTTAACTCAACTCCACTATACAAATTTCCAATAAAAATTCTTTCCATTAGTATAAAATAGCAAAATAGCACAATGGAACTTAAAGAAATATGGGTCTCATTTAGAGCATCACATTTCACTTTACTATTCAATCATGATCCAATTAGGAGAGTAAATTTTTTATTTAGAACCTTAACATTAGAAAACTAGAAAGTAGCATGGCAACCTTTCCACAAAACTATTTTCAAGAACTTAATATGAAACTTTACAGTTAATCACTTTCTCTTACACAACCCAGCTTTCAAGCCCTAGCTTGTTTTGTCTCTAATACCTAAGGTTAAATAACCTAACTCCTTAGCATAGGTTTTGAGCCAAATGAGTATAAAGCAAAACACAAAAATCATAGCAATCGAATATTCTAAATTATTACATTAGTAACTTAGCAATATATATCATATATATTTTGATAAATCCAACATCATCAATAACCTAGTACATCTAAATATCCAATTGGTTAGCAAGCACATGTGCAACAGTTAATGCATCATACAGATGCCATGTTAAGGTATGTAACATGCATTGACATTGATATCCTAACATAGCCTAGATCTAATCTAGTTAGTTATTACTCTTGGGCATTTGGATATAAGTCCAGGAACTTTAGGTAACAAAAAGTTGCCATACTTAGCTTAGATGAAACCACATGAAGTAGCCAGAATTGATTAAGTAATACAAATCTATGTCTCAAAACTCAACCTAGCAATATCTTAAGTTGAGAAAGCTTGGCTTGCAGGTTTATTTCGTGCTATGCTATGAATGCATTTGAACAACACATTTAGCTTAGTCAAGTATGGGTTTCGAATCATCTCCACCAAGTGTAGTTTCCAATGTTAATCAAGTTAAGCATGAATTTTGGCCACATACCAAAAACCAAGAAAATGGCAACCAAATGTAGCTTTCAGCCCAACAGTCACATATTGCAATTTCATAAATGGCACAATATAGAAATAAAAACTTTTGCACAAAGTTAAGTCATCTTGACTTTCACTGTAATGCCTCAAGATCCTAAATGGTGTTACAACTTGCCACATAACTCAATTAGCTCAGATTATGTAAAACTTTCAAATCCCCAATCGAAACATGAAGAATCACATCACATTACGTAATATATATAACTATTTACAAGGAAGTGGGAAACTATATCCACTTATAACTTATAAAACTGGAAAATCAACAGAGTTCGAAAGTGAGAAGTCTCACAGCTACAACATATGATAAAACAAATAACTAAAGTCCTCAGATATCAAAAGGAGTCCATCTCCTCAAAATACAAAATCCTCAATAAAACATAAACCATCAGTAACATAAATAACACCCTATTTAGTCATCATAAAAGTATAGATACTCGACGTCATCCTCCTTCTGGATATCGTTGATTAATGTCTCCTCATAAATAAGGAAGTCCTCAGATCCAGCACCTGAAAGAAAAAAAAATGAGCCGAAGCCCAATACGGGTGTATAAATACATACGCATGCCAAGATGAATCATTTACATACAAAGATGCAAATATAGTAGTATAATACATACATCAGTTTAATTATCTCAATTTAGGCCTACAGAACAACAAAGGAGTATTTAAACCTCGTTACACTTGGTCTTTACTCACATACACAGGTAGATATAATTATACGTTTTCCTTTAAGTCCTTTATGTCTAGAAACTAGAGTCCAGAACCTAATATTTTAGCTGTGTTGTCCTATGTGAAAGTCCATTAGAGAATCCCTATATATGATCAGCACTTGCTCCTCTAGGGATCTACCACTACGTGCCCCTAGAGTCACTACGAGCTCCTAGGTTGAGTTAGTTAAGCATATTTAGCAACCAATATCAATTAGGCCAATTATCGATTAGTTCAGTTAGATCATTTCTAACCTAGCAAGTACAAGCAACAATAAACACCATGTACCTAGAATCGCTCCAAGATTGAATACAATACTCTAATCTCAACTCAAATAAAAGTCAGATCTTAACAAAGGAAATTGAACACCACGAATTTAGAAGAAAACAAGTAGCACATTAACCCTTAAATATTCTAAAGCTAAGTCCTACTTAGGAGTTGTCTAAGAGCTTATGATTTATTTAATTAAGGTCTCAAAAGAAATCGTTAAGTTAAATAATAATAACATAATATAATTAAACTAAAAGGGTGATATAAATATATATAAGATCACTTTTATAGAAATTCGTGAAGTATGTAATATATATATATTATATATATATAAAAGAAAGCATAGAAAGGACACATAACTAGAGTACCGAATAATGTAGATTATTAAATCGATATGGTAAATAAGTACTCAACTAGAAAATAGTATAATTCGTAATAACTAGTAAGAAAATATATAATAATAGGTGACACTTAAAATGGACATACCAATCGTAATATGATATACTATATAAGTAAATAGAAACTTAACCCCAATATATATATCTATAATCAATATGCCAAATACTATAAATTATACTATACATATTCATGATACTAAGGCAAAGAAAATACTTAGATTGGAAGACTGTTGATATCCCAAAATAAGACATACTAACAATAATATAGTATAATCATACACTAGATCGACATTTGAGATAATTATATAAAATACGATTATTAATGGAGTCTATAAATAAACAGAGGATAGTGACCCAAGTCAAAAATGATAGAAACAGAAATCAGCCCTAAGATATATAACTATAACTAACTATCTAAAATATGATAAGATAACTTTAACAATAACTCTTACATAAGTAACACTATATAACATAATAAGCAAATAATCTAAAAGCAGTAATTGAAATACTAATAATATTTAATCAAAATTAATGATGGAGATAATAAATAAAATAATAGTAATAAGATTCACACTATAGGTATAAATATATATAATACCTAAAAAGAAATTGGAAATGGCTTATAAATGCAACTAAGATAGAACCACTGAACACGATAAAAGAGAACTTATCATAAACAATAATATGGAAATTATATTTCATAAAAATAATATACTCAAGTAATAAAATAATAACATTTATCGACTTAACTTGAAATGAGTAGAAAACGAAAATGAAGCCAAACTAGCTAGGAGTTTGACAGCTCAAATAAGTTCGACTATGTTTAGAATTTGAAGCTCGCGTTGGGGTTGGACAAGGACTGGGTGGAAATTCCAGTACGTAAACAAAATGTGAGCCAAGAATGATTAATGAAGCATGTCAGCTAGGAGAGGGGATATTGAATTGCGGAAGGGATTTCATTGATTAGGGGACTTCAGAATCTGGGGAAACACGGGGTGGAGAGAGCAAGGGTAAGGTTTAGTATATTAATTGATTTGGGGAGAGAAGGGTGGCGATTGGATAAAAAGAATTAGGGAAGTAGGGTCCAGTTTGAATGGATTGGAGGAGAGAAATTGGTGGAGTCGAGCGAGATAGGGGTGGGGTCGGAATTGAAGAATGAAAGAGGGAAGGGGCTGTTTACGAGGGAAATAATGAAATCAGGGATGAAGGGATTTACAGAGGGGTAGGAGGAATGCTGAGAGAGAGAGAGTTTGAAAACAAAGATATAAGGTTGAGAGAGATAGTGCATTGAAGGTCTGAGAGAGAGAGGATAGAGACGAGAGGGAGAGGAGGGATGCGACTGAGAATTGATAGGGGTTAGTGTAGGGTTTTAGGGTAGCTAAATCTAGGACTGTTTAGAATATAGGGCAGTAATTAAATATAGAAAAAGAAAATAAAAATTAATTATAAAAATAAATGAATAAATACTGCATAGGAAAAATAGATTTTTATATAATATCACAATGTAAAGTACTAACAGAAATTATTGTATCCTATACATAAAATATAAAAATTTACTATGCTAAAAAATAAGGATCTTAAAAAAATAATAATAATTAAATTGGAACCTTAATTTCCACTTCTAACGATACTAACCTAAGGAGTTTACAATTTAAATAGAAAGCTAAATTAACTAGAGTGTTTCATTCACACAATATTATCTAAGTTTTGCTAAATCACAAACATATCATGATCAATCATCATATATGGTAAACATTCTCGTTAGATAAGTACAGATGCATTTATCAAGATGAATTGAGTTACATTTCCAATGAATCTTAATCCATTATTGAAAACACAAAATGCTAGAACTACTTTCTCGGCCATCGCATAAATACTCTAAGCCATAAGACACACTTAAGTGAATCCTTTAGCTACATGCAATAAGTAAGCGAGTGGCCTACTTTCTCAGTCACTACATAACATAGAACCAAGTAAGGGGTACTCACTTGGGCCCAATGTTTATTCCAATATTCGATATGGTCATCTTTAGCTATATACATTAATAAACATAATAGAATGATTGATCTATCATCTTCTGAATACAGTAACAATATCTTATATCGCTATTCGATTATGTCTTCTTCATTTCTTATCCCTTTATAGCAAACCATATATCACTATGATCCTTATTTAGAGACCATAAAAATATCTTAATATCAACCAGATTAATAAATTAACATTACCAAAATTGCCCTTTCACTATTTTGATTTGATCTTATATTATCTAAGTTGCTTAATTAATCCATATTATACTCAATAGCTTATCGTCACTTTAGATTATCACAATCGCAATTCTACTTAGAATCACTAAAGAATATGTAGAATTAAAAAGTAAATTCAAAATATAGAAACTTAAGTTTCTACAACTTGGGTAAAAAAGCATTCAAAGAACCATAAATATGTTTATAATAGTTATAATAAAACTTGAAATATATGATGAAAATAAAGAAATTAAGTTATTTTTCCATAATGAAATTCTTATTCATTAATATAACATTCACGGAATAAAGATAAGCAGGGTTGAAACTATTTTTTTTTTCCATTATTTAAAAAAAAAAAAGAGTAATGAATTGAAGAAAACTAAATATTTCAACTCATTTTAAGTTGTTAATGGTATAAACTTAAATATATGGTTTTTCTTATATATTTTTTTTATTGGAGTTGGAATTGTGATGAAGGTTTTGAATATCAAAGAAGGGAATAGGAGAGAGAGAAGGAGGAAAAAAGTGAGAGTTGGATAAGAAAGATAATTTAATACTTCAATAATCGATAGAATAACAGAAGCTTGATTACATTTTTTTTTTTAAATTTTTGGCCTATTTAGCTCATATATGTAGAATTTGAAAACTTAGTTAAAAACTCAAGTTTTTATCAAGTTTAACATGTAAAATCGATTAAATATGTAAATTTTTATAAGATAGCGATTTTATACACGAGTTAACGTAGAAGAACCTCTTAAAATTGTAAACTCATAGAATTGCATGGGTAGAATCTTAATTTTGATAACTATGTTATGAATCAATAGTAAACCATATCGATCAACAAGTGTTCTTTAGAAAAATATGAAGCTTTTGAGTCGTGTAAGTATTATAAATATTAGTAGTTTTATTTACTATATATCAATATAGTCAAAATATAGCTACAAACTCACTATTTATGGAATAATTAGTAAACTAACTCGATTAATTAAAAAAAAGTAAAAACTCATAAAAATATATAGTTTCATGTCTATTTATTATAAATATTAATTTAGCCCATGAGATATAGTTCCCAAATTATCAGTTTTAGGTCTGATTCTACTAAATATTAGCTTAAATTAGTTTAATAATCAAATTTAACTACAATATCGAAACTGAACACTTTAAATATCATTAATAAGTTCTAGAAATCACTTAAAGTGGAATTCATCAAGAAATTATTTAATCCTTAATTTTTTAAAAACTGCAAAACAGAGCAGATTATTAAAAATAAATACCAAACATATACATTATAAAGAAATTTTATTATGAGAATTAAATATAGTTTATTAAGATTCTATAAACCAAGAATTAGTTTAAAACAACATTGTTTAGTATTTTTAAAAATTAGTATAATTTTCACCTAAACAAAGTTGTTACTTAAGGAGCATATATTTCCACTCACAATTTCATCAAAACAAAAATACCATGATAAAGTACATGTAAAATAACTTAGAATACAATTTTTCAGATTTAATTAAGCTCATTTGATATTTTTAGTAAAATTAAAAACTTATGGGTGGAAATTGAACTGGCTGGTTCGCTAGCCACTAGAGCTTCGTAGGTGGCAAGTCTATGTCGATTGGACTCCTCATGGTGGCCATCTTTAGCCACTAAAGCCCCAACATGTTAGATTGAAGCTTGCTATATGAACCTTAGTGACTAAGCCACTTCCCTTGTTTTTTTTTTTTTTAATATTTTCTAGAAATCAAATTTAATTTTTTTTTTCTATCCTTTTCCTACTAATTGCTAATTGCTAAAATATTGAAAATGAAGTGGTGCTAATGTATTTATAGGCTTAAGGTCGGTTAGGATCAAAGGGGTTATGCCAAGTGTATGGCATATGTCGATTTTCTTTTTATTTATAGTATGAGGTAGCATTTTCTTGTTCAATTATTTATGAGTCACTATTTTGGATCAATCCCAAGTTGTAATGATCTAATTTGGATGGGCATGATGATTTATCAACTAATTTTTAGATAATTTTGACTATTTTTGCATTAATTTACCTATGTTTTATAATTTTATATTAATATATGTGCATATTAAATACATACTATGTATATTTAATATAAATACATTTATATAATATACAACTCAACTTCATTTATTATTTGCATAAATTAAATAACTTATTTCTAAAGTCTTGTTATATATCGAAACTCAAATTTTGAATTTTCGATAAATAATAACTTTATTGATAAATTTATGCTTTTATTTAATTACATCTTTTACGTACTTTATTTTGAGAAATTAACTTTACTAATTTACTTCTAGTTTTATCATAAAATTTAAACTAAAATAGATAACGTTACTAGATACCCTAAATTTAGAGGCTCAAAGCCTAGGGTTATCATAAGTATTTACTGATCAAATTGCAAAAATATAAGTCTAATGAACAATCATATGATTTATCAACTTTTATGCTATAAAACATGAATTTAGTATATTTTGACATTATCCATAAAATTTATTGCTTATAAAATGGAAAGCCTTCAATTAAAATACATGTATGGATGTAAGTTTTTTTCTTTTTATCATAAATTCTCTATTAAATAGCAAAATTTTAGAAAACCTCATAAAGATAAAATGATCTATGATTGCATTATTGTACAATGATATAATAGTATTATAAAATATATGAAATGACTTATAATTTATAGAATAACTATATTGCAATGATGATATTATGATATATATAACATGTAAGACTATATATGACTTATTGATAATGGACAAAAAATGGAAATAATAACTATATAAATTATAAACACAATTGTTTAATGTTAGTGTACACAATCACTAAATGAATAGCAATATAGATACAATTTAACATAATGATACCATAGAGCCATTAATAAAAGTGAATCAATTAAAAATAATAAACATAATTTAAAAGTACAACCCAATATGTAACAAAATCATTAAAAGAATAGCAATAGAGATAGGACATCATTTTTGTATTATAACATAAGTGATGGTTTATTAATTGATATATAATATTGAGAGAAATAAAGTGAAAGAAGTCAAATAATAATATAGAAAAAGAAAACCACAAATATGTAATGGGTTGTACATAGAAAGGTCAAGAAAATTCTTTTCTATTAATAACAATATTTCAGCAGAAGCACCTAAAATTTTATAATGACAACAGCATAACAACTTTAAAGTATAAATAGCATGATGACATAATAAAACATTATAGTGTTAGACAATGTTATGATAGTATTCTAGTATAATTATATAATATGGTACAGATTACCAATATATATAACGTTGATATAACAAGGCAGTAGCACATAGCGACTATAATAATGAGAATCAACTTAAAATGCCACAAAACAATGCACAACATAACATTCTATAATTTGTTACAATCTATAGTATAAAAACATGCAAATAGCAACATATAATCAGTCTGATAATGCTAATCATGACGTAATAAACAATCATAGTAAAATAAATATTAATGATGCCATAATATTACTAACTAATGGTATGTTGATATATACATAAAACCATAACTGTAATATTGACATTCTAATAATTTAATTACAAGACAAAAAAATATATTTCAAATGCCTTTTCGTTTTTATTTGGAAAAAGAAAACCCATCTTCATAATTATTTATTCTTTTTTATTAATATACTTTTTATTTTAAAAAGAAACTTTCACTTGCACATATTTGTTAATTCTCAAAGTACACAAAATAATTTATTACTATTATTGCAGTAATAATTAAATTAAAAAAGGGTATTAGACTGATTGACTTGGTGTGGGTCGAATCAGGAGGGGTTTGGATTCAGGTTAGTCGTGGGAATGAATCTGGGTCGCGGTTTCAGGTTCAGGGCGCGGGTCATAAGTTGGTTCAGAAGACTACAAGGACTGGCAAAACTTCCGTATGATTGTCGTCAGCCACCATCTGGTGTAAGCAGTTGAATAACAGGAGGCGATTTTGTGGTGTTTTGGAGGATGGCCATCGTGGCTCCAATTTTATATCTTCTATTTGAAGCTTGGGTTTGTGGCTTTCGACCAAAGGATGTTACTTTCCTAGTGTTTGAGAGGTGTAAAAGCTACTGGGGTGTTGATTTGAGTAAAGGGGTGGCTGTTTTCTTCAAAAATCTAGAGAGAGAGTATAGTTATAGGAACTCGACTAGAGAGAGAGCTCGAATTCGAGCTTGTTGGAGTGAAATCGAGAGTTATTTCTTGATCCAAATGAACTTAGCATCCTCACTATTTACAGAGAAGCATGAATCATGGGTTTCGGAAGTGGAAAGATAAGAGGTCGAGCTTTTGAAGGGAGATGTGTTTTACCTTTAATTCTCGAATTCCTCCTGTTTTAATGCAATTCTAGAAGCTTTTATCTTACAGAATGTGTCTCTGCCTTCTATGAGCTCGATTCTTCAAAAAAAAAAAAAAAAAAAAAAGAAGGAAGAATGGAGCTTGAAATCAGCTCTCCCATGTCAGACCAACTAAAGGTAGGTGATGAAGTGTCATGTTCGCGTGTTTGTGAGCGAGACACTTAAACGACGACATTAATAGGATAGCCCCGACCATGCAACTTTTCCTTTTTTTTTGCTATATATATATATATATATATAAAATATAATATAATATAATATAATATAATATAATGAAAAGAAGGAAAATCCCCACATGAGGACTCGAACTCTTAACCTTAATTTTAAAAAACCTAAGCTTTGTCACTTAGCCAACATATTCAAATCATTTTATTAGTAGAACTAAAATTTAATTTAATCAAAACAAAGAACAACTATTGGACAATAAACTAAAAATAAAACCGAGGCATTGAATTGACTCAAGCTTTGTCACTTGTGAAATTTAAATTTAAAATAAACCTAATTTGATAAAAACCTATGATCTAATCAATAATGGCCCGACTAGTTCAAATCTTCAAATTTGCATATCTTGACTGATTTAAGTCCAACTGAGACATGGTTTAAACCTGCTGTCTATTTTCTTCTTTCATGTGCTTAAAGCCAATTTGAGTGTGAATAGAAAATTTATTATTATATAAAATTGTTACGCCTTGCTTTTTAAGGTGTTTACTTATACTTTTCCTTAACATTTTGTGCCTAAGAGAAGGTTCGTTATACAAATTTATATGCTCAAAACCCAGCCTAGCAATATCTTAAGTTGAGAAAGCTTAACCTTTAGATCCAATTCTTGTTATGCTACGAATGTATTCAAATAACATATTTAGCTTAGCCAAGTAAGGGTTCCGAATCAAACCCGCCAAGTATAGTTTCCAGTGTTAATCAAGTTAAGTACAAATTCTGACCATATATAGAAAACCAAGAAAAGGGAAACCAAGCCTAACTTTAGCCTAGTAGTTACATATTACAATTGCATACATGGCATAGTATAGAATCACAACTTTTGCATAAAGTCAAGTCATCTCGGTATTTACTCAATATCATCTAGGAATTACTAAGTCACAAGCTTAATATGATCAATCATCATACAAGGCAAATACTCCTGTTAGCTAAGTACAGTTGCATCACCAAGGTCAATCGAGTTACATTTCCTATGAATCATAATTCATTATCAAAAGCACAAAACTTTAGAATTATAATATACTAAGTAAAGGTTTATCATAATTCATATCAATTTGGAGCATAATTACTTCAAGCCATATAATATACTTAAGTGTATCTTATGGTTGCACATAACAAACAAGCGGGTGGTTTATGTTTTTGGCGACTACATAACATTGAACAAGTAAGTGGGGGTACTCACTTGGGCTTAGCACTTATTCCACTATTCGATATGGCTATTTTCACTTGAACCAGCAACCTTCGGCCACCCTTTGGTTACTAACCATTGTTAGAAAAGCTCCACTTACGGTGACCCTTCAGACCCCAAAGTGACTTAATGTCAAGTTGTGGTTTGGTTTGTGAATTGCACTTGATTAGTCCTTGCTCTGTTTTTGTTCCATTTTTGTAATTATTTTTTAATTTTTCCTAAGTTGTTTTCTTATGTTTCCAAATGTTTAAAATGTTGTAAATGAAAAGTAGATGTCCTATTTATAGATTTGGGGTTAGATAAGTGGCTTAGTCATCATGCCATGTATCATTTTGCTCACTTAGGTGTCATTTTTGTATTTATCCATTAATGCTAGGTCCTGGCTATTGACTCATCATCTTAGGCTATTCCCAAGTTGCCCACCTCATGCTGATGCCTGATTAAGTTACTTTTTAAATAATTATAATCATTTTTGTACTATTTTACCTAATTTAATGTATTTATATCAATATATATAAATATTTAAGACATATTATGTATATTCAACATATCACATCTATATTCTATACAATTTCACTTTACTTTATTATTTTTATAAGATAAATAATTTATCGATAAGATTTCGTTATATCTTGAAGCTCTCATCTCAAGTTTTCGATAAATATCGGCTTTACCAATAAACTAATGTTTTTATCAAATTAAATCATTTAAATACTTTATTTTGAGAAATTAACTTTACCATGTTACTTCTTCTAACTTTGTTGGCTTTGTAGTGAAGTTTAAACTTAAATAGATAACATTGCCTGACACCTTAAATTTAGGAGCTCGAAACCTACGATTATCACATTATACCCCACTTATAAATAGTTTCATCCTCGAAACTATTATAATCTAGACTTTATGAGTTCATAATCTATTACCCCACTTCTACTATGCAACTCTAATCTCACATTGTACCACAATCATCAACTTTTGTTGAGGTTGGAACTTTGCTAGGGTCATTCTTTAACAAGATCGTTCATATTTCCTTACTTACCCTCTTGCTGTAGTACATTTTGCATTCTCTAGATACTTACTCTTGTATCCATTATCTTTTATTGCATACAATTTTGCATGGCATAAGCACAAACAAAAATATAAATTATTCCCTATATTTATTAACTTCAATCTCTGATCATATCTACTCTCTCATGGTAGAAGCACAAGTGGTCTCTATAAACCTTGCAAATTTCCTATAATAGGGGTTGGAAGTTAATAAGTTCTTTTAAAAGATACCCTTAGTATTGGCAAGATAATTAACCCTGAATCTGAGAGGCTACACTCAAAAACCTTAATGCAAACTCCTAAAACCTTGAATAACAGTCTTAGCCATAGTTTCACCCCTACACTCTATTATGCCTCAAAGCGGCAAAGTCATAATAGCCCCACCGTATAAACCATTCTAAGATAGAAGTGGGCCTTACAATCACTATCCTAAACTTGATTTACATAAGGCATCTATGACTAACCCGTTTTGAAGTAAACAGTTCGTAATTTAAATAAATCATTTATCTAAGAAAGTAAGAATACATATATATATATATATATATATATATATACACACACTAGAATTCAGTTATTATAATTAACGTTTACAATGTTTCATTGTAATTTATTTCCTAGTTAATACATTATTCAGAAATAAAAAATTCTAAGATAAGAGCTTAAACCTTAAAAACATGTCTATTTTTCATATGTTTTTCCTCACTCCCTAGGATTCAGTAATTGCTGGCTTTAGAGTAGTTGTAAGCTACTTCTTAGTTAGCACCTGCAATGATGTCTATAGGGATGTAAGCAACTACAGCTCAGTAACTTAGGATGGAGGACTTAAAACTATGCCACAAACATAAACAAGGTTATCAACCAACTTATTAGGTGTAATGTATGTTCAAGTAAATGCCATCGCATGACGTTGTCCGACCCGTCGTGAGATTAGAGAAATTGTGTCTACTTTAATTCGGGTTGAGAAGTTGCCGTTAATGCAACAGCTCCCAACTAAACGCAGGCTTGTGCAACAGAGATACCGCTTCTTCCACGACTACCTTCAAACCATTAACTTCACCCTTGTCGCGACCTCCTCACCTATCACTTAGTTTGATTAAGGATAAAGAAGGGATTCATTATGTAATCCAGTGCTATCCCTTTCGAAGGGGTTAGTATTTGGTCGGAGAATCCTAGGTTTCCTTTAATGGGTTGCTATGTAGGTTCGATTTATGATTACAGGTTATATATTTGATTAGATCTAGTTTAGGGCGATCAATCATTTATACAAATCATACAATACAAGCCAAGCAGCAAATTAAATCATCAGCTCAAAATAAGCATAATTAAGTACAATTTCAAGCCACCAAACTACAACACTGTATTAATCCTAACTTACCTATACTCCTTACTCACTCGAGGTCCCGCTCACTCAAGCCATCGCCGATCATTCCCATAACACAAATGTGGTTTCAGTTTTTCATATAATTATTATAGGTTGGTTTTATCCTATAATGTTTATTGTTATCTTTTGTTTAGAGTTTAATATATCTAATTATCTAGGTCTTAAGTTTTTTACAATTCTTCTTGAATCGTATTAAGTTCTGTTTCAGTTTTCGTATCGATTTTTAAATTAAGTTTTTAACTCAGTTTTTGGTTAGAAATTTATATGTACACCGTAAGAAATCATTCTGACCCATAATGTGAAATTAATTGCATTATCTTCAAATATCCTAAATATTGTTTTTAGTCTCTAACTAGTGTTTTAGTTCGTATGGTACACACAAATCCTAATTTAATTATTGAATTTACCCTCGTTATGAGAAAATTTTATATTTTTCATATAATTACCCTAATTTAAGTTTCCTATCAGATTTATTGTATATTCCTATTATTATCGTAATATCAATTCTAACCAATATTTTCCTAATTATTAATTTCTCATAATTACATATTACATATTATCACCTAATGTGCACAAAATGAACACATTTAATATTTCCATCACTTCAAATATCATCTCCCAACATTAAATAACATTCTAAATATGTAAATTCATCTCAAGTCAGATTTTGAATCTAATTACCCTAAATTACTAAATTAACTCAAAATTTCTCTTTTTTTTACCTATTACATATTTACTACACAATATGCTAATAATTACATCTAACACTCTAAATGCTACAAATAGCATACCTAATCAGATTTCAACATCCTAAAACGTATAATTGTGTATCAAATTAGTAATTATCCATTTAATTACTTAATTAACTCTAAATTACTCATTTTATGCCTCATTTTAATGCCTAAAAATTATCTAAAATTTTTGAAAATTCATTTTTGAAAAAGGGCTTTGTGACACTATTTTATATCACTTAAGTAGTCTACACAAAAATTTTGGGCTCAAAACTACACTCCTAAGGTCATTTGTTTCTAAACTGAAACATGCTTGATTTTACATGATTTCTTAAGGACTATATATCACGAGACATATTTTCATCAAAATAATTTTTTTCCTAAAAACTACATACTAAAATATTTCAGAATAACAAAATTCATAATTTTCTAAGAATATTTACTATTTTTATAAAATTATACAAAATTGGCTTATAAATCGAACTTACCGGTTTGGGTGACTTCGGTCGGCCTACTTGGGCGCTGCCACCACTGTGTGTTGGTGGTGGTCGTTCACTCTCAGCTGCTCCTCGGGTATGAGTTCTCCTTAGAGGCCTAACTATACAGATTTTTGCTAAATTTTTGTAAAACCTTAATTTACTTTTAATTTTGCCTCTCTCTAATTTTCTAAGCTTCCTGACATCCAAAATGAGCTTCTAAAAAATTTGGGGTATTTATAGAGATCTTGGGGAATTATTGTGCATTAATTTGATTAGACAATTGCTTTATTTTCTTCTAATTTTCCTTTTGTGTTCTAATTTAATTGACTAATTTTTTCCTTATTTTCCCTAGCTGCCAAGACCTAAATCTAGATCATTCCTTATTTTTTCTTATTTTTTTTATTTTTTCTTAATTAATTATGAATTTTCTTTAATTATTTAGTATTATTTTAGCACATTTCGCGTATTTTAAGTAATTATGCATATTTTTACCTATATGTAAATTCATATATAGTATAAATAAATATTTCTAAATATTTTTTAGGTCATTCTATTATTTTTAGTATATATATAATTTATCTTTAACGATTCGTTAGTTATCGGAATGTATTTTACGTATTTTCAATAAATAATGAGTTATATACTTAAAATTTAGAAATTTTATATTCTTTTATTTTATTGCTTATTTTGTTAAATTCGAACTTACGGGATCACTTTTATTAATATTTCTAACTTTATTTGATAATTTAGACTCGATCAGATCCTTTAATCGATCGCCTTAAATTTTATGAGTCAAACTTTAGATAGCTGATTGTGGGTTTTATATACTTAAAGCCCTCAAATCTTGCAAATAAATGCGAATAACTAATGTTAACTCCTAAGGTCAACTAAATCTAAAGAAACCAACCCCAGACCTCAACAGAAAAAAACCCGATAGTTGAAGCCTATGAGAGCTCCTTTAAACTGATAAAGGGTAAGCTAAGCTAAAAATGAATATCGATATATATAACCCTAATAATGAATTCAAAATCTTAAAATGAATACTATAACTCTTAAATGAACTTTCCAAACCTAAAACCCTAATTAGAACCTTAATACGTACAAACCCTTGAAGTGTTTATAAAACCCTAATTTAGTGTCAAAAACCCTAATCTTTGTCCTCTAATTATATAGTAAAACTATTCATTAATCGGAGACTAATCGCTTAATTGTCTTAAAATCCTAATCTACCTTCTAAAACGTACTTGAATAGCAATAATTGTCTCAATTCCTTAAACTAATTAGACAAGATGACCTAATGGGTTTAACTAACTTAATTTGACACATTAAGCCATAAATTGCACCTAGTTAGTATCAAATGTACCAATAATCAAGACCAAGAAATTAAATCATGCATTAATGTGCTAATCAGGTTTTATATCACAATTAAATACAAATTAAGAATGATTAATCATATGAAATCAAAATAATTATATGAAAATATCTCCTTAAGAATACCAACGTTATACTTAGGGGGACAATATGAACCCCGTAAACTTTTAGATTGGAACTCAGAGTCAGATATAGTAATTAATAGGTAATCCCTAGAACTACTAAAGATATAATAATAAATGATATAGTAATAAAATCCATAAATAAAATGATTGAAACTTAAACAATAAGCCATAAACCCTAAATAATCATTCAAAAATCCCTAAAGAGAGTAAAACCTTAAAACATTAATCATACATATAAAACCCTAATACGTAGGAAACCTTTAAACAATTAGAAAATATCAATAGATTGACTAAAACCTTAATTAGAAGTCTAAGACCCTGATTCAACTAATAAACCTTAGGTATCTCTCTAAACTATTTGCAAAATGCAAATAATTTCTTCAATTGCTAGAAAACCTTAAATTGCCAGTCTTGTACATGGTTCGAAAACCCTAATCGGCTCTGAATAATAAAGGACTATAACAAATGAAGTAATATAGGTCAATGAACTTAATTAAAATGATAAAATATGACAAGTCCTTAGTTATACCCTAATTAGGCTTAAATTGCTTAATTAAGTACAATAATGATTAATTAGCTTAATTACCCTTCAATCAATTTGCCAATTCTCATTACATCTTAATTAGTAACAAGTAAAACTCAATTAAGAATAAAGGACAAGATTAATTTGGAATTAAAGGACACTTGTCTTTTAGGAGACAAAATCCTCTCTCATTTAGCAAAAAACAAACAAGGTACAATAGTATCAAGAGGGGATCATATACCCTTATTCCAAAATAGCCACATCTTGATCCCCTTAATCTACCTTCAATACCTACCATTTATCTAAATAAAACCTTTATTTAACCTCATTCTTCACCATTAGAAGACCCTAGGAAATACTCTTAAAAACCTAAACAAAAACTAAAGGAAACAGGGAAGAAAACAAAAGGAGCTATTGGAGGTCCTTATGCACATCAACACCTTTTGGTTTTACTACAACACACGTCTCTAAATCACAAACCACCACCATTAAAATGTCACAAACACTCCATATTTTCTTGCTGACAAACCTTCTCTTCTAAAGGAGCACGTTTTGACTTTATTTTTAAGTGAAAAAGTTGGAGCTTATGCAGATCGTTCTAAGGTAAAACTCACCTAACTTAAATTTTCTATTAACACTAGTTATACCTATAATTTCTTGAGAGCTTTGGATTATAAATACTAGCTAAACACGTTATAATTATGTACATGTCATTCTAGAAACATATAATCACACATTCATTCAAGTACTTAGCTAATCTGTTACTTGCATTCTAGAAGTGTAGAAGATAGTTTTATGCAGATAACTTAAAAAGAAGTTGATAAAACTTCATGAAACCCTAAGTACCATGCATGTCACCCCATCCATAATATGTATCTATCTTGTTTTCACCACGTTATGTGATATTATTAGCTTAAAATAAGTAGAAATGTGATTAACAACAAGGAAAATACGCTAGATTAAGTGTTGAATAGATAAAGTTGAAGAACTATAAATTTTGATTAATTAGTGTAATGACATGATTGTTTAGTGTTAAGTATGATTTAAGATGTAATTAACCAAGCTAAGTAGGGTAATGATAAGTTAATGGCCTAAACTAGTTAAGTTGGTGATTAAGGCCTTATGAATAGTGTTAGAAATCTCATCAATGAAACGAACCAAATCTGGAACACTTAGTCAAATGGGTTATTTAGTGGACTTAATAGGATATTTGGCCCATTAGAATAAGTTAGAATCAAGTTTAAGGTCCTAGAATGCAAATTAGGCATAAATTAGCTTAGTTAGTGATTAAGGCCTTAAAAATATGATTAGGGGCCCAATAAATGAAAAGAACCAAATTTGAATCTTAATAGAAAATGGACTTATCTTAAGGCCTTTAGTGAACTTAAGCCTAACATAATAAGTGGAGTTGGGCTTAAGGCCCTAAAATGCAAGATAAGCCTAAAAACCCTTAAAAGAACCAATAATAGAGTCCAATAACTTAGTGATCATATCTGATCCCTAAATTAAAAGGCTTATAAAATAAAATATAAAAGGTCTATTAAGTTTAAAAGCCCACTAATGTTATCTCCTATAGGCTTCTCAGTAGGCTAAGGTTTTAAACTAGTAAAAATGGCTTATTTAGGCCTACAAGAATAACATTAAGGCCCAAATTAAAAGTTATGGAATTTGATTAGAAAATTAAACTTAAAATACCTAAATAAAGGCCTAAAAGGTTAAGCATAAAGCCCAACATCCAAAATTAAGTTCAAAGCCTAAAATTAGGCCTAAATCTTAAAGTAGTCAAATCAACACCATTGACCAATGGACTTGCTCAACACAAAATGAATTATTACAAGTCCAAACACCCAAAAAGGACCCCACCAAATGAAAGAACACTCGAAAACAATAAAAATTAACTATAAGAATGTGAAATTCTGACTTAAAATGAGAAAGTTATAACCAAAATATGAAATAAGTAGAAATAGGGAAATTATAGCGAAGCTAGCGAATATATTAAGTTTAAGATAAGTCTTATTTACTTTAATTACCTTAGGTGATTTGAGGTATCATGTTTGAGACTATCAAGGACTACTGGGAATATTAGACTTTAGGCTGAGCGAGTATATCACTCCCTATTTTACTTTGCTATGTGTTTGTAGTTAGTGCATCATCTAATTATATCTAATAATTGAACTTGTTGCATGTTGAGGTATATGGGAACTTATATTTTTGGTTGACTCTTGCTTATGAAATATCCTAAGTTATTTCGAATATCCTTGCTTGTTGCATTAGAACTCAAGGTATTGGAGTATCTAAAACATATTTACTTGGTCACTCCATGAATATGAATAAATAAATATTTGGCTTTTAATTAAATTGGACATGCATTGCATCCTATTACATAAGCTAAAGGCATTTGCACTACATAGTAGAGTGGGAGATCATGCATAGATGGATCCATATTGATATCATATGTTGTGATTATTTATCATACAACATATTCATGTGACGTGTTCTTACCTCAACCTTTATGATCTACTTAGCTCTAGAGAATGCTACCTTCTACTTGAGGTTGAGATGTGTCTACTACTGAGGGTTGTTATATTGCTAAGAGAACTCATATTGGACATGGATACCTGGGTCCTCACATGCCTAAATGCTTCATAACTCGGGTAATGGTGGGCGTAAAACCTTGCTGTATGCAATTATCGGTCGACTGTATACATTGTTTGCATTGGATATACTTGTACATGCATTCATATATTTGGTAAATAATTTGCTTCTTATTTTTTGACTGTAAGGTTAGACGGTTACTCATTAAGTTAGATGTAGCTTACCCCATAATAGTTTCTTTTGTAGGTCTTAAAACGTTGGGGCTAGGCTAGGATTCGAGTGTAGAGTGCTTCATCGGGTTGAGGAAGTAGAATGATAAATTTAGAAAAGTAAGTAGGATAGTTGAATTAAACTTTTAAAGTGTCTAGTGGCTTTATGATTGTCAGAATTTAGATATCCTTTCTTATTGTTTGGTAGGTTATTTCGACTCTCTATAGTTTTGGTGACTATGGATTGCTAGATCAATTATAAATATATATGTGTGTGTGTGTGTGTGTGTGTGTGTGTATAGTTAAGTAGATGTATATAAAATGAATAAGCACTCTTAGAAACTTACTAGTTAGAGCTTATAACCTCTAAATTGTAAGCTAGTCTTTATATCATAGGTGTACATGTGATATGAAGATTTTAAATAAAACTATTAAGCTCCCTTATGAGGAGTTTCAGTCTCAATGACTATTCAACTCACCATTGATTTATGATCCATGATAGTATCCTTATTTCTTCATTATTGTTTCTTTTGATCCTTGGCTAAGGTTGGAATTGGACTCAAACTTGGTTCTCCTTAGTTTCTTCATTAGGCATGGTTTACTTGCATCTTACTGGCATAATCAAGGCATTTCACTTTACGATGGCCATTTTGACTTCTATATTGACTTTTAAGTCCTAAGCTTTAGAATGGTTATTTCGAAAAGCCTTTTACTTTAACCTCAATTTCCTCGTGCTTATAACCATTAAGCTAATCTAATTTTCTACTTTAGCTTCTATGCTTTGAATTCAACATAGTTGAATTGGAATATCTTTCATACTATCCTCTATGATATTTTCTATAATACCCTCTACATTTCTCATTCTTCAAAGATTACTCCAATTAGTCTTATTGCTTTGTCCCAATTAGTCAATCTCTTAAGTTCAAATTTGAATACTATAATAGTCGTATAGGTAATCTTATTTTGTCCTTAGTTGTTATCCTTCACTTCTTTCATATATTAAGGGCTTATGAGCTTCTTAGTCATCTTCTGATCACTACTCTAATTAAAGTTTCCTATTATATTCCTTATGAAGTTCTTTCGACCTTTACTTTATTTCCTACTTACCTTAATCTCACAAATGAACCGATCCCTATGAAGATATATCACTATCTCTTCTACTACTCTTTACATCATAATTTCTAATACCTCCAATTAACCTTTGCCATAGCTACCAGCTTCTCTTTACTTCTTAAGTATGTTGTCTCCAACTAGGCCTTCAAATGACTCCATCATCCTTGATAAGCTTACGAACGATTATACTTGCAAACTTTCTCATATCATCTTATTCAATCATCACTTTCATTATATAGGTACATACTTGAACCTATGATCTCCAATTGATTTTATGGTCATACAGTTGTAGTTCTACGCAATAGTAGCAACTCATGGCCTTATCATCATATCCTTCTAGTCTTTCTCGAATAAGATTTGAAAATTTTCCTTGAGTTTACCTTACTTTTATGATCAGTACTTGATTTGATTGAGAACTTAAGATTTTCCACTTTAGCTCGTACTTTGAGTTTCAAAACTATTAAGTTGAAGGACCTTTTATACTGACTTATATGTTTTAGATTTCAAAACTTGTCATTTCAACAAACTCTCTTCTTCAATCTATAAGTCTTCATGTGTACAATTATTGAGATAATTTTATCTTAAGCTTTAACTTTTATATATATCAATACCTTCTACATTAGCTTCCGTAGCACCCTCTACTTGATTAGATTGTTTGAAATAATTAAGCTCACTCCTTTGTCATGATTAGTCTATCACTCTTTTATATCTATATATAAATACACTAATGATCATATAGGTGATTCAATCCATCTTCTTTCCCCATCATCAAAATCTTCTTTGATGAATTTCCAAGCCATTCTCTAATCATTACTCTATCTAGAATTTCCTATTTTTGTTCTTTTATGAAATGTCCCTATTCCTTACTTCATTTCTGTAACTAACTCAAATGTACCAATTGACTAACCTTTACTAAGATTAATGACTACTACCTTCCGGCTGCTTCAATTAAACTTGCAAAAGCTATCGTCATCCTTTTGTTTCTTTTTTTTTTTTTTTTTAATTCTTTGTCAATTTAAGATCCCTTGATATAACATACTTGTTTGATTCTCACAATACTGATAGGACTTGTTAACTTATCCCTTTTCATTATTCAGACTAAAACTCTTTATTCCCTTTCACCAACAAATTCTCTTTATTTCTTACGTCGTTTCCTAAATTTCTTATTCACCGATTTCTCATTGTGATTTGTAGTTATTGCTTTAGTTGCTATCTATTTAGCCATTTTTGAGTACTTTGGTTAAACTTGTGAAATACATTATCCTTTGCACTATCAATGCACCACCCTAGATTTATCTTCCTTGTAATCCTATCATCTTTTCAATTGTCCCTGCTAATACAAGAAAGATGAATTCTTCACATCTTGCATAACTAATAACCTTTCACTTGAATTCCCTATTTGAAAAATTAGTGAATTTAACCTTCTTAATACTTATTCAAACTAAGGTTCCTAGTTCTAGTTCCCTTTCTTCCATTGCTTCGACTAGCTCCAACAAATAAATTAGCTATTCTTTTCTACAACTTAATCACTTCCATTATTACTTACATTACTTTTGGATGGCTTTGGCTAAATTTGTAAAGACCATTTTGTTACTTTGACAGGACTTTCATGGTCGAGCCTCTTTGATCTAATCATTTTCTTTAGCTTTTGCAACATATGTCTAGTTGACTTATTACCTCCCATATATTCAATTACTACTTGCTTGAATCTCCTTTACAAAACCTTTGATACTCTATTATATATCATTATTATTAATTCATGGCCTATTCAGGTCACATTAGGGGTGTTTTTCTTTACCTTAGTAAATCCATCCTAGCCACTTTACACAATCTTACATGCATTTCTACCCTAAATTTTTCAACTTCAGACAACATTTCCATCTCATAAAATTCTTTGATCCTTTTTCCTAGATCCTTATCTATTCATGTCACTTAAGTCTTTTCTTCAACCATCCTTTGATCTATAGCTTTCCTAAGCTCATACTGATACTATACTTAAAATAGCCTTGATCCATCGAATACTCATGCGTTTCACCAATATTCTTTTAAAAAATTACTTTAATCCATATTATTCCATAACCATGCTTTGATTAGTATTCTCAAGTAAATATAATTTTCTACACTAAACATGCTATCATCAAAATCCTTAGCCTAAACTTTTGATTCTTAGAAATGCTTTAATTATCATCTTCATTCATACTTTCATTCATTAGATTCACAAAAATAACTAGATCCTTCAATTTATCATATTTTTTATCCTTATCCATAGATAAACTATGATACTCTGAAGCCCACTCCTCAAAACAATGCTTAAATACCTTTCTCAAAGTGATTACAATCCATTAGGTTCCAAACCATGCTCTGATATTATCATGTAATGCCTTGCTTCTAAAGGTGTATACTTATACTTTTTCTTAACATTTGGTGCTTAAGAGATGGTTTGTCATACCATCTCCTGTTGTTGTTGGTTTTGGTTAATTGGAATTATCTTACAAAGAAGAAAAAAACTCTTGGTACCAGGGTCAGTCCAGTGCAACCATTCTTATGCTTAAGTTAGTAAATGTGAATAGGGAAAGTTAAGAGTAGTAAAAAGTTATCAGATGTCTCTTATAGTGTTTCTTTCCCGTATTTATATGCGAGTGTTGTGTTTGAAGTAGTAGTTATTGGAATGGTTAATGGAGACACGTGGAGGCCTCTTGATTAGACACATTCTTGAAATATAGGGAGAGTGGGAAGTTATGTAATATAACCGTTCCAAGTGATAACCATTCGTACTACTTCCCTTGAATTCAAATTAGAAATGAATATGTGTTTTTTAGCATTAGTCGAGAATGTAGACTACTCAGCATATCGATAGACAAATGGATGAGTGAACAAAACCTAACTATTAGCATTTGCCCCCTAACTCCCGTATTTAAGGATTTAACTAATGGAGTAAATATTTAATTCTCTAAAGGCCGGGTGGAGAACTGTTCCTCAAACATCGAGTAGGTTAAGAAGACGGATCGCATCCTATCTGAAAGGTCACAGTTTTCAATTTTCCCACCTGTTGAAAAGACCATAGTGGAAAGTACGATAGCTGTCACCTCGGTCATCATTACGTAGTAGGCTTAATAACTGTTAGAAACTTCATAACCATTGGATTTCTATCTCGAAACACGTATCAACAATCCACGCCATTATCTAAATAGTGCATCATTTCAGTTAGAGATCTATTACAGTTACGATGGTAATTCATCTATATTTAAGGAACCTATCAAGATCGAAAACAAATTTCTTTAGTTGCATTCATAAGCTATCATTATTTGCTTAACATCTTGTTTCATTTTGAAATCCTTCAAATTCTGTATCATTCACTATAATCAATCAGGTATGGTTCGCAACGTAATTCATCGACTTATCCTTTCAGATTCTAAAGCAACCAAGTTTGAGGCTACTTTTCCCCCCTACAAAAGGAGCGAAACGGCATGTTCCTCAAGTAGCTTAGCCAATAGTGTTGTGGAGCGGTGGGATAAACTCGCTCGAATCAATTCTCTTATGGTAGAAAATTATCCAGAAGACAAAGAGAGAAGATCTATGGCTAGGTATCTGTACAATAATATAGTTTACTTATGTGATTCACTAGACGGAGTGGCCAGTGCTATCGACAGGGTCCTTGTTTCAAATTATAAAGAGTACTGGCAAGACCTTCCTAGAGTGTGGAATCTTAGGAGGTTGAGAGAAGAGGAAAGGGTATGCTTTCTAAGGGAGCGCGAGTTCCATATTTACTTAAAATATCCCGATTTTAGGTTACACTTCCCATTCTTGGCATTTGTTAAGTAGTTCTTCAATTATTTTCGAGTTGCGCCGAGTATGCTCTCACTAAATACATATCAGCTTCTAATGGTGTTCGAGATAATCTGTGAAGAGGTTTAAGTCAGGGTTACGCCTTAATTATTTCGGTATTTCTTTACGATTAAGAGGCAACTTAACGGTTGGTACTTTTTCATTATGAGGCATGGGTAGAAGTTCATGGATTGATTAGAGTCCCAGATCCATTAGTGGCACAACAAATTCTGGTCTATCATTTCAGATGAGGTGTTAGATTTCTAGACTTAATAAACTGAGTTAATCCGCATTAAGGACATAGAGTTGATGCTAAATGATGCTACTGTAGTAAAGAAGATCTAAGAAAGGAGGAAGAACAAAATGTTCTTTTAGGACGCTAAGAGAATAATAAGGCGTTATGAGAGCGGAGAGCCAATCTTTTTCGAAAAGGAAGGTAAATTAATGAGTAATCACTGTATCGAATATAGCTACAAGAGGAAAGCCGTTCTTATGACTTGGGGGAGGACTTATTGCCTGTGAGCCTTGCTCGGTATGGAGAATGTAAGTTCTTTTTTATTCCTTGCATTAATATTAATATGTCTACTTCATTTTGCAATCATGGACATTGGTAAGTGAATCCTACCAAGTTATTGGCCCAAGCCAAGGCTAAGAAGTCAATGGCTAACAAGTACGTGGCCACCATTGTTACTACCACTCGGCTAACTGCTGTCAATAAAGCATCAAAAGATGGTATAGTAAAGTAGGCGATGGCCCAGAAGAAGACCTCCTAACTAGCTGAGAAAAGGAAAGGGAGCAAGAAGTTTAGGTTGGTTAAGCTTGTACAAACTGAGGCACCTCCAATTGAGCATGTTCCATCGTAATAGTGTCGAGAAAGGGTGGCTAAGCAATCCAACCACACAATGACGTTGAAACCACCATTGTCACTGATGGGTCATCAATCACGATGGAGGCTACATCGAGTACTAATAAGAGGAGTGGGAAGGAACTTATCAGCTGATAACTTTGATTTTAAACATATTTCACATGGTGAATTTATAGTATTTCCCTTACATTTTTTGTTTTCTTTAAAGAAATTGATACTTAATTGAGTAAAATTTTGATTTCAAGGTTTGAACGCGTTCTAGGATTGAAAACGAAGAAAAGGAATCAAGTTTCACTCAATTCGGAGTTCAAATGAATGAGTTATGAAGTTTTGAAGTTACACAGTCTAGGACATGGCCATGTCCCCAGGTTGTGTCCATCCAGAAAAATTTGCTAAGGTCAGAAAGTTACACGACTTGAGGACACGGCCATGTCCCAGGCCGTGTCTGGTGACGAAAATAGGATCCTTATAATACATATATAAAAGGACATATGGGGGTTTCAAGAGAGAAGAGACATTAGAGAAGATAGAGGAGACACTAGGGAAGAGAAGAGACTTGAGGAGAAGGAGAAGAAAAAGACGAAAGTAATAGGCGAAAGTAATACCAACTTCAAGATTGGAAAGATTTTTCATCAACCAAAGGGTTTTTTCATGTTTTATTTTATGTTTTTGATGGAACTCGTTTTTAGATTCATTATGATAGCTTAGAATTCGTGTATTTAGGATTATGGAACTAAGGGTTTCATGTGACTCTTGGGTTGATTTATAATTTTCAATAAAGTTTCTATCTTTTCCTGATTCAATTATGTTGTTTAATTGTTGATTGATCATTCTAGAGTATCAATATATGATATTATGTATGATGATTGAGAAATTGCATGTGTAATTAGATCTTGGCATAATTGGAGAGAATTACATGTATGCGTAGAGATAAGATATGTGTTTCTTCCGAAAAGTTGATTGTTTGTGTGGGAATTCATTACACATTAATGCAATTCTAAGTTATATTACTAAGTGAAGAGATTCCGATAAATAATTTAGGATTAGGGTTAATATGCTTGAGAAAGGTGTTAACTTTAATTGTGAATCCCTCCGGTCAAGAATAATAGAAATTGAATTGAATATATTTTAAGCGGTCACATGTTAAACACTAGGGGAAATAATTCCTAAATACATTATTGCATACTTGAAGTCGTTCTTAGTTTTATTACTTTCTAAATTGCTTAATCAAGTCTCATAATTAGGTTAGTTTGTTAATTTTAGTATTTTTAATTCATTCAACCCATCACAATTTTCCGGTTAGATAATAGAGTTAAGGTTAATATTAGTACTCGAAATCTCTGAGGGAACGACTTGGACTCACATCCGCTATATTAAAACTGATAGGTGCACTTGCCTGATATCAAGTTTTTGGCGCCGTTACCGGGGATTTTCAATATTAAGAACACTAGTTGGTTTATTACTTTGACCATTTTGTTTTTTTTTTTTTTTTTGTTTTCATTGTTTATTTTTTTTATTACCTAGAGCTGCAATTGATTCTATATTTCTTGCCCTTGTAGTGCATGACCCGAAGCAACCCGGAAGATTTAGTAGAACTTGATCCTGAAATTGAGAGAATTGCCCTTCAAAATTTGAGATCGCAACCTAGACAAATTGTGGCGACCATAGACGACGAGTCAATTGTTGAAATCAAGGAAGAAGGTAAAGAGGCCAACACTCAATTCATCGAGCAAGAAGATCCACCACACATGGTTAACAATGGGAATGAAGCAAATCGGACCATGTCCAACTATTCAAGGCTTATACTTATTGGAGCTGACTCTAGCATCGTAAGGCCAACCGTCGCGTCTAATAACTTCCAAATTGCACCTAACATCATATAAATGGTGCAACAATATGTTCAGTTTGATAGTTTCCAAGATGATCCTAATGCCCACATCTCTAGCTTTCTAGAGATTTGTGATACATTTAAAATCAATGGAGCCATGGATGATGCCATCTAACTGTGGCTATTTCCTTTCTCCTTGAAGGGTAGAGCAAAACAGTGGTTGTACTCCCTACCAAGAAATTCAATCATAACTTGTAATGAATTGGTAGAGAAATTTTTGGAGAAGTATTTCCCACCTGCAAAGACCGCTAAACTTCGGAATGATATTTCTTGTTTTGCTCAACTGGAAGCGGAGACACTATATGACACTTGGAAGTGGTTTAAGGACTTGCTTAGGAGGTAGCCAAATCATGGCCTCCTACTATGGATGCAGATTTAGACCTTCTATAATGGTCTCAATTTATCTACGAGACAGATGATTGATGTATCTGCAGGAGATACTTTGAACATAAAGACACCTGAGCAAGCACAAAACCTGATTGAAGGAATAGCGATGAACAATTATCAGTAGGAAAGCACTAGAGCCAAGCAAAAGGCCATAGGAATTTATGATGTGGACTTGACCACTGCTCTGGTAGCCAAGGTAGACCTATTGAGTAAGAAGATTGATGCACTCTTTGTTGGCCCTCAATAAGTACAACCGGATGTAAGTGACTTTGGCATGCAGGGTTATGGAGTACAAGAACAACTAGAACAGGTAGATTATCTAGGAAATCTACCCATGCAATAAAATAACCCCTACAACAACACTTATAATCCCGGATGGAGGAATTACCCTAATTTCTCATAGGGAAATTAAAACCAAGGCCAGCAAAAGACCAACTTTGGCCCACCTGGATTTCAAAGACCATTCACACCTCCTCTTCCTCAAGAAAAGAAGTCTAGTGTGGAAGAACTTCTCACAAAATATATTCAAGGCAATGAGGCTTGCTTATCTAACATTGAATCATCGTTGAGGAATCAAGAGGCTTCAAATCGCAACCTTGAGAACCAAATTGGTCAACTTGCAAAGATAATCTCTAAAAGACCATAGGGAACACTCTTAGGGAATACCGAGGTCAATCTTAGGGAACATGTTAATGCTGTGACCTTGAGAAGTGGTAGAAAATTGCAAGTGGAGAAGAAGGATGGTGAGGAAGTAGTTGAGAAAGAAGTGGAAGTCCATCGAAAGGAAGATGCAAAGCCACTAAAATCAAACGAAAGTATGGAACCACCGAAAGTGAAGGAGTACAAGCCTCCCATCCCTTTCCCGCAGCGCCTTAAGCAAAGTTACACTGATCCGAATAAGGAATTTGGTAAATTGCTTGATATTTTCAAACAATTGCACATTAACTTACCTCTTGTTGATGTTATCTTGCAGATGTCAAAGTATGCGAAATTTCTAAAGGATCTTCTATTGAATAAGAGGAAGTTAGAGGAGCTTACAACTGTCACATTGAACGAGGAATGCTCAGCACTTCTCCAGAAAAAGTTGCCACAAAAATTAAACGATCCAGGGAGTTTCACTATTCCTTGTATGCTTGGCAATTTGTTAGTAGATAATGCTTTGGCAGACTTAGGAGCCAGTATAAATTTGATGCCATATAAATTGTTCAAAAAGCTAGGGTTAGGAGAACCTAAACTAACGCGTATGAGTCTTCAATTAGTTGATAGGTCTATCATATACCCTAGAGGCAACATAGAGGATGTTTTAGTGCAAGTAGATAAATTCATCTTTCCCATGGATTTTGTTATACTTGATATAGATGAAGATATTGAGGTGCCAATCATTTTAGGTCGACCCTTCCTAGCCACCGCTAGGGCTGTTTTTGATGTTAGTGAGTATAAGTTGATATTATGGGTCGGGGATGATGAAATAGTTTTTAAAACTCTAGAGGCAATGAAAAAATTTCTTAACTCAGATGACACATGTCGCAATGTTAATGCCACTAATGCTGTTATATCTACATGTGTGCAGGAAACGCTTGCCAAGGATTCCTCAAGGTATTGCTTGCAAAAGGGAGATGAAAATCTGGTGACCAACCCCAATTGTGCAGAAGTGGTAGCTCAAATAGAAGTTCATGAATCTATTGTGGACAAGAAGGGGATTGATCTACTCCACAAGCCAAAGGATCTTAGGTTAAAATCTTTCAAAGAGAAGCCACCATCTTTGGAACCAAAACTGTCAAGAAACCATTTGGAACATGTCCTTATGGTGAAAAGTTCAAAACTTTCAATGACAACCGCATCTAAGCTAAAAGCGGACAAAATGAAGAAGTTTAGGCTACATGAATTTGATAAGTGGCATGACAAGGAGAGAAACTATGGAAGTTATGCACTAATGAAATAGAATTGGCAAGGTCGATGGCCTAAGGCTAAATTTACACTCGTACGGAGGGTTCGAAAGCGAGATACAGGAGGATTCTTATCTCCACTTGGATGAAGAATCATGAATGAGAAGACGTATCCTGTTGAGCTATTGATGTTAACTATAGCGCTTCTTGGGAGGCAACCCATGTCTAACTTTGCTTACACTTTAGTTCTTTAAGTTTATTTCATTTTATTTTTCTTTTATCTAACTTTGCTTTGCTTCTTTTATTTGTTTCAATTTTAGTCATAGGCTTTTCCCTTTAAGTTTCATATCTTATTTGTCTCTTTAGTTTTCTTTTTCTTATTTTTCTAGTTTAATTACTTTTATCTCTTTAAGTTTCCTTTATTTTTCAATTAAATTCATGAAAAAAAGGAGAAAAAGGTTATACGAGCGAGGGACACGGTCGTATACCAGCCTGTGTCCATCTAGGCCTTTAATCTACCCCACCCACAAAAAGTTACACGAGCGTGGGATACGATCGTGTCCCAGTCCGTGTCCGCCCAGATTTTGATTTTACTCCGTGGGTATAGAAAGTGACACGACCGTGTTCCAGCCCGTGTGCGCTCAGTATTCCCACCCGTGAACAAAGAGTTATACGGGTGTGGGACACGGTTGTGTCCCAGCCCGTGTGCGTCCAAACTTCACGATAGAACTCAGCAAGTTACACGGGCGTGGGATACGGTCGTATCCCAGCCCGTGTCCGTCCAGTTTTCATGCACAGGAACAGAAAGTTACACTGGCATGGGATACGGTCGTGTCCTAGCCCGTGTGCGTCCAGAATCCACGCAGACATACAGAATGTTACACGGGCATGGGACACGGTCGTGTCCTAGCCCGTGTCCACCCAGGTGAGACACGATGACCACAGGAAGTTAAACGGCCAAGGGACATGGTCGTGTCCCAGCCTGTGTCTGCCTAGCCTTACACGATTTTGCACACGCCCGATTTATTTAAAATAAACACACTCTCTCACACACTCACAATCCAACATATCTCTCTCATATTCTCTCTTCTCCCCATAATTCTTGACATTCTGAATCCTGATCCAAGTAAGTTTCCTTATTGATTTTGCTCTATCTTTCTCATGATTTAGGCAGTTTGCTTACTTGAAATTTTGCTCTTGTGTGCACTAGTTCTTACATTTGGACTATAACTTTATTTTGTTATTTCATAAACACCATGCACCATTGCCTTGTGTTTCTTGATCTTATATGCCTTTATGATGCCTCATTTAGTTAGATATTCATTGTGCTCTCTCCATTCCGAATTTTGTTGGCTACTTTGCTAATTCTTATTCATTTATGCTAGTTAGGGTTACAATATGGGAAAACAATTTTGGGTCATTTAGCATCTTTTATATGTTGGGACGCTTGTGTTTCGAGCAAATTGTAGCATAGTAAATCTATTGTAGATTTAGTTGGATGCGTTTGCCACTTATTTCTTTTCCACCAACTAGTTTTCTAGCTGCACTCCTCATGTTTATTTAAATGCCCTAATGAGAATTCTATTAACATTCTTCACTATTACTCTTATTTTCCTCTGCCTTCTTGACCTATGTGCAACAAGGATGTACGTGTTTGATTTGGTTTGTTGATTCTTTTCAGGTATTTAAATGGTAAATCGCGCTAAGCTTACCGTTCACCGGAAATCAAAATTTGCAGCATCCTCTTCATCACAATTAGGAGCAATAGTTGAACCACTAGCTACTCTCCTCCCGATGGAGCACCCAATGCTCCAATTTAAGGAAGACTACTAGGTGCAACGAAATCATTTACTTTAGAATAAGCCTTTCAGCGAGACCCTTCGGCTGGATTGGGATGTTCTCGCTCAATTAGAGCTCACCACAAAAATGAAGGAGCTCTTGGATGGTACCATTTGGGAGCATTTTTTATCTCTTGAAGCTCCAATTTATAAAGAGCTGACCTTGGAGTTTTTGTGTACTTTCAAACTTGATAAAGAGAGTGCTATTGGCATGGGCCCCAAACGCAAATTACATTTCACCTTGAGTGGCCACCCATTCCACATGACCATCGCTCAACTGGGCAGATATCTTGGTCTATATGAAGAGAGATATATACGGACGGAAGAATTCCAACGTCTCTCGTGTTGTTTTCCCCGTGGCGTCACAGCAGGGTCGTTTTGGAATGAGATTACTGTTGGCGATGCCTATGATCCAGCGAGGAGTAAGGCCTCTCAATTAGTCAAGCTTGAATATTGGGTTCTTCACTGGCTCTTTTCGCATACATTTACTGGCAGAGGCCTCAGTACCGGGGTGGTTTCCAATAAGGATTGCCTCTATCTATACAGTGTCATTCATAAACATCCCATCAATCTCGCCATCGAAATCATTGAACTTTTCAGCCATCAAGCCACCACTACATGGAAGAAAGGGCATATTTGTTGTGGCCCCAACATCACCTTACTTATGCAAGCCATGCGGACTAAGGTTGTCGTTTGGCCTTTACTTACCTTGGTCAACTAAGTCACTCCTATGCGCCTCAATTCATTCCGACTCATGAACCTCTTACCAACAAGACGTCAAGGTCTACACTCTCGCAGCAGCACATCTTGAGGCTAGACGTCTTTAGTTAGCTTTGAAGATAAATTTGATATGTTGCTGTCTGAGGTTCATTATATAAGAGAAAATGTGGATAAACTTCATATCCGCTAGAACAAAATGGAAAAATTTCTCAAAATGAAAGAGTTGGCTACCCGTGAAGAGGATAGTAAGAGTGAGGAAGAGGATGATGAGGGTGGTGAGGAAGAGGCTGATGAGGGTGGTGAGGACGAGGCGGCTGGAGGAAGTGATGAGGATGTTGAGGGCAGTGATGACGACGATGATGCTACGATGGCTGAGGCACCATTTGATGAGGAGGATGAAGAGACGGATTCCGATCCCTCTTCTTAGTTCATAATTTTTTTGTATTGTTTTTTGTTGGCCAAGGCATGTGAACTGTGATATATAATGATGATGCTTCTTCGTTTTGAACTTCTTCCCCTAATTTTCGACTGGCAGGGAAGTATTAGTTTCTTTTCAGTACATATGTTTCCTTTTTCCCTATGCTGATTTTTCTTATTTCATTTCTTGCTGCTATGTTTTCTTTTTTTTTAGTCGTACATTGAGGACACTGTACGTTATTAAGTGTGGGGAAGGGATATATATAAATTTGTTACTATTTAGGATACCAATTATTCACATTTGACCCAATTAATTTTTAAGTTAACTTGCAATAGGTGATTAACTGGTATTAAGCCAAATCAACTATGTCATCTTGATCATTATTGATCTTATTATACTTTACTAGAATTGATTAGTTAAATCTGTGGAGGGCAAAGTTACGGGTTATTTAGCTTAGGACTTTAAGACTTGAGATTGGACCAACATCACTAGTTGAGAGTTAGTCATAGTTATTTTTAAATTTACTTTTATGTATACTTTTCTCTTAGAAATTTTTTAGAGCCCTATAATTTTTAGTAAACAAATAAATGAAATTCTTCTTTTGAGAAACCTTTGAAAAATCACAATGATTGGAGGTCAAAAGTAATAACAAGTGTATGAATAGAAAAATTGATAAGGATTCGTCTTGGTCCGTCAGAAGAGCGAGATTGAGTCCCAATGCCAATTCTAATGAAAAAAAATTGATATGGATCAGCCTTAGTCCGTTAGAAGAGCAAGGTTCTTTCCCACTATCAATATAAGAAATAAGTTGGTATGGATCGGTCTTGGTCCGTCAGAAGAGTGAGATTCTTTCCCTCTACCAACGCAATTGTGCTTAAATAAAGTAAATTCAAAAGACCTCTCAACAAAAGCATGAATTAAGGGGATGATCAGAGGATGAGTGGATGTAAAATGTGTTTATTTTAGATTATGGTGCTTGGTGAGATGGAAGAGAGAATTGTATACACTTTAGTTAAATGGACAAAATTTTTATGACTCTTTCTCGGTTGGCGAGATGTTAAATCTAATTTTTAATTTAAGAATCCTTGGTTAAATGACTTGGGTAAACTTTGATTTTCATAAATTAACTAGTGAACTCTAGTATTAAGTATTGTTGGAGCATTCAAATATGGTCAGATAAAATTGGTTGACTTTATTGTTGCAAGTTAGCTGAGAATGATTTTCTTACTTTTCTTCGGGTCAAGTGTATTCGTTCACTGGTTTCCTAAATAGTGATAAATTTTGTTTAGCGTTTCTTATCTCGAAAGTTTGGTTTTGATTTATTTGCTTGAGGACAAGCAAATACTCAAGTGTGGGGAAATTTGATAACTTTGATTTTAAACATATTTCACATGGTGATTTTATAGTATTTCCCTTGCATTTTTGGTTTTCTTTAAAGAAATTGATACTTAATTGAGTAAAATTTTGATTTTATGGTTTAAACGCGTTCTAGGATAAAAAACGAAGTAAAGGAATCAAGTTTCACTCAATTCGGAGTTCAAATGAAGGAGTTATGAAATTTTGAAGTTATACAGTTTGGGACATGGCCATGTCTTTAGGCTATGTCCATCCAGAAAAATTTGCCAGGGTCAGAAAGTTACACGACCTGAGGACATGGCCATGTCCCAGGCCGTGTCTGGTGACGAAAACAGGATCCTTATAATACATACATAAAAGGACATAAGAGGGTTTCAAGAGAGAAGAGACATTAAAGAAGACGGAGGAGACACTAGAGAAGAGAAGAGACTTGAGGAGAAGGAGAAGGAGAAGAAAAAGGAAAAAGCAATACCAACTTCAAGATTAGAAAGATTTTTCATCAACCAAAGGGGTTTTTCATGTTTTATTTTATGTTTTTTATGGAACTCGTTTTTAGATTCATTATGATAGCTTAGAATTCGTATATTTAGGATTATGGAACCTAGGGTTTCATGTGACTCTTAGGTTGATTTATAATTTTCAATAAAGTTTCTATTTTTTCTTGATTCAATTATGTTGTTTAATTGTTGATTGATAATTCTAGAGTATCAATATATGATATTATGCATGATGATTGATAAATTGCATGTGTAATTAGATCTTGGTATAATTGGAGAGAATTACATGTATGCGTAGAGATAAGATATGTGTTTCTTCCGGAAAGTTGATTGTTTGTGTAGGAATTCATTATACATTAATGCAATTCTAAGTTATATTACTAAGTGAAGAGATTCCGATAAATAATTTAGGATTAGGGTTAATATGCTTAAGAAAGGTGTTAACTTTAATTGTGAATCCCTCCGGTAAAGAATAATAGAAATTGAATCGAATATATTTCAAGCGGTCACATGTTAAACACTAGGGGAAATAATTCCTAAATACATTATTGCATACTTGAAGTCGTTCTTAGTTTTATTGCTTTCTAAATTGCTTAATCAAGTCTCATAATTAGGTTAGTTTGTTAATTTTAGTATTTTTAATTCATTCAACCCATCACAATTTTCCGGTTAGATAATAGAGTTAAGGTTAATATTAGTACTCGAAATCTCTGAGGAATCGACTCGAACTTACATCCGTTATATTAAAACTGATAGGTGCACTTGCCTGATATCATCGGCTAACCCCTCGCTAAGAGGTCTAAAGAGTTGGATAAGAGGACAAAGGAAGCCATGTGCAACAAAGCTCTCGGCATCAACAGTACTGAATTTGTCCCCAACATGGATGTTGGCAAATACTTCGTCCCGTGTTAGAGCCATAACGTCTTACAAATCGACTCGACCTTGGGTAATAGAACGCAATCCTTAGCCTTGATGGAAGGCATTATTGCTCCCAAGGACAAAGATAGAGTGAAGAAAGACGTTGACAGGGTTAGTGGTTGTAATAAGACTCATATCGCGGCTAAGCTATATGATGTAAGTACCTATTGCATCCTTTCAATTGTTAAATTCGTTTGGTTGCTAATACTCTTGTTTGTTTTTAGTTAAGAAGCCAAGTTTTGACAGTTTTGGATGAGGCCGACAAAGAGATGAAGAAGGTAATAATAATAATAGTCTTCCTATATTCTACCAAGTCATTTGGAATATTCACTATTTTATATTGACTTGTTGTAGAAAGTTGAGGATGTGTACATCTCTTCAAAAGCCCAAACTGTTGTTGTCGAGAATGCAAGAATAAGGGTCGAGATGGAGGCTAGAAAGTATCAAGAAGAACTAGATGTTGAGAAGTTGGTATACTCATTGGTTGCTAATGAAGTCTTGAGCCTCAAGGCTAAGGTTGAGGAGTAGTACAAGGAAGCTAAGGGCCTAAAAGAGGAGTTGCAGAAGAAGAAAGAAAAGTGCTGGGGTTTGGGCTAGATACTTAGTTTTATGAGTGATGAGGAAGATATGCTCTAGATGTAGATTAAGGAACTGGAGACTAACAACACTATGTTACAAAGTGGTGTTGCCGATTTAGAGGAGGCTATGAGGAAAGGACCCTCTATTGAAGAGGCACTCAAAATCGTCGCTCCTAGTCGACAATACAAGAGACTATTACGGAAGAAGTTGTTGGAGGGGGTTTAGGTAACAAGAGAAGAGATCCTTAAATTTCACCCTGACTATGATCTCCCGTGCTTGGATTTCGCCAATGTTGATGACAAAGTCAGCAACTATGACGAGGGAGATGGCAAGGATCTAAGTGCCAAGATCATTACGCAGGATGAAGATGAGACTCAAGTCGAGGATCCTAGAGATGACGGAGATTGTCTATCTAAAGAAATTCCTTATGAGTGTAAAGAAAAATCCATCTGTTCTTAGACCCCAAGTGCCGGAAAGAAAATATGCTCTGGGAAGGCCCTTACTTATGATCAACAAAATACTTTTGCTCAATCTAAAAATAGGTCATAGGATTGTCTCGTAGTTTTATCTTTTGTATGAATTGTACTGGGTTGAAAGGTCGAAACTTGTAATTGTTATTGTTTTGTGATGAATGAGAATTATCTTTTGGCATAGCTTTGAGTATTTCTAGCATGTTTTATTTCACTTACTTTGTTGTCACTTGGCATATTCTATTTTACATGCCTAATTCTTTTAGCATGTTTTATTTCACACGGTTAACTCTTTCGACATGTTTTATTTCAAACACCTAATTTGAGCGTCTTATTTACATTATCCATTAGTTGTTGAGACGTGGACTAGCCATTTTACTAGGTTATAGGATTGATTTATGAAGTTCATTAACCATGATAGGCTTGAACTTACTAACTTGTTAATCATAAATTGATCTATAAGGAAAATAAAACTTCAAATATAATTTTCTCACAAACAAATAGGCTGTCGCCTTACAAAACAAATATAAATAAACATCATCTAAGGAATCAATTAAAATAGAGTTTGAAATTCTCGACATTTCATGCACGAGGGATAATTGATCCATCTAATCTTTCTAGTCGATCTAACCTTTCTAGTCAATAGGCTCCCTTACTAACGACTTCTCGGATCATAATAGGATCATCCCAATTTGCGCTGAGCTTTCCTTGACTTTCTCATGCACCAATTGCTTTTAGCTTTCGGCAAACCAAGTCCTTAGGTTGAAAAACCTTACGCTTTACTTTTTGATTATAATACTTAGCTACTCTATGTTGGTATGCCACAACCTTTGCTCTTGCAATATCTCTAATTTCTTCAATTGTGCCTAAATTTGTTGTTAATCTAATTTGATTAACCATCACATCAAAATTCTACGTTTGTAGATTACGCAGATCCAACTCAGTCGGTAAAATAGCTTCTATACCACATGTTAACTTGAAGGGGGTTTCCCTTATTGTGGTTCTATGGGTGGTTCGGTACCCCTATAAGACATTTGGTAGTTCATTAGCCCATTTCCCCTTAACTTGATTAACTTTGCTCGTTAAGCCATACAAAATGACGTTATTGATAGCTTCAACTTGGCCATTCATCTGAGGCTATGCTACAAATGTGTAATTCAAGTGAATGTTGTATTTTTCACAAAATGTTCGAAACTTGTTGTTGTCAAACTACGGGCCATTGTCCGTGATTATTATAAAAGGAACTCCGAATCTCAATATTATGGATTTGAAAACAAATGCCTCCACTCTTTGCTTGATGATCTTCGCTACTGCCTTAGTCTCTGCCCATTTCATAAAATAATTTGAAATGTCGTTGGGTCGTCGACTTTGGGAATGGTCTAAGAATATCCAACCTCTACTGGGCAAAAGGTCAAGGACTAGATAGTTAACATAGTTTAGTTGAAGGTGTGTGACATGGAGCCTTATGCTTTTGGCACTATAGACAATGTTGAACAGCTATCCTTGTATCTTTTTTCATGGTTGGCTAATAATATTTGAGTTGTAATGCTTGGACATACAATGTCTATACTTTCACATGGTTATTGTATACACCACCATATAGTTTATATAATACTGGTTGGCCATCTCTTGGAGGAATGCATTGAAGATAGGGTAGTGATATGCCGCGTTTGTACAGTTGACCATCTATCAATGTATAATTCACAGCTTGATAAACTAATCTTCATACTTCTTTCTTATCATCGGGGAAGGTGCCATCCCTCAAATAATCTACAAGATGATCCATCTAAGACTCCTCTCTCGGGCAAGGAGCTAATTAGTAGCTTTGCAAGACAGTGGATAAACTTTTTTGTAGGAGAAATTCGACAAAAAGTTTGTTGCTTAGGTATGGGAATGCCATACTGGCTAACTTGAACAATTTATTAGCAGTAATATTCTTACTTCTTAGCACCTTGTGGATTGAGAAAGATTGAAATTCTTTTGTGAGCGTTCGTACCACCAACAGATACTTACTCATTTTTTTTTCCCTTGCCGCATAACTTCCTATGACTTGATTCACCACTAATTGTGAATCAGAGAACACTTCGAGTTTTTCGGCACTGATCTCTTTTACCAGTTTAAGTCTAGCAATCAAAGCTTCGTATTTTGCTTCATTGTTGCTGGCTGGGAGTTTGAATTTTAATGCATAATTAACCTTGATGTTGTGGGGGCCTCGAAGAATAAGGCCAGCACCATTTCTTTCTTTGGTGGAAGAACCATCCACATAAAGGTATCATACAAGTTTCTCGATAATCTCTACACTATCTTCTTCACCAGTGAACTCGATAAAAAAATTTGCCAACACTTGAGTTTTTATTGCCATTCTGGGTTTATACCGTACACTATAGGCACTTAGCTCTACAACATATTTCATTATCCTCTTAGAGGAGTTTGGCTGTTGCAACACTTGCCACAATAGTTGATCAAGGAGGATTACGATCTGGTGAGCCTCGAAATATGGTTTCAATTTCCTTGCTGAGAGAACCACTACTAAAACAAACTTCTCAATTTTTGTATACCGATATTTTGGCCTTGTAAGACATGAATCATGTAATAAACGGGTCAATGCTCCTTGCTATTAATTGGGACCAATAGAGAAGAAAGAGCTTTGCAGCTAACTGATAAGGATAAATATACATTCTCTCTAAAGATGGGTGTTAAGAGTATCGAGGGTGATGTAGGGAATTCTTTGAGATCATTGAAAGCTCTTTCGAAATTATCAAGCCATTTGAATTCTTTCAGATTCTTTAAGATTTTAAAGAATTCTGCGCACTTATTCGTGCTTCTCGACATAAACCGATTAAGGTAGGTTATTCGCCTAGTGAGTTCCTATACTTCCTTGATCGTATGAGGAGATTTCATGTTTATTGTCATCTCAATCTTTCTCGGGTTGGCTTCAATGCTGTGTCGAGTGACCATGTATCCTAAAAACTTTCTCGAAGTCATGCCAAAGATGCACTTCTATGGATTAAGCTTCATGTTGTATCTCCTAAGAGTAGCAAATGTCTCCTTAAGATCAGCAACATGCTGATCTTCTATCACGCTCTTCAGAATCATGTCATCAATATATACTTTAACATTTCGATGGATTTGGGGTTTGAACATCTCGGTAACATATTTTCTTCCATTAATGCCACAAAACCCCTTAAGAATTAAGATTTACAACCCTAAACTCAACAACATCAAATTTAAAGAAAAGTTAATAATTGCAATGATATGGGCATCTTACTTGAAATTTTGGTGAAATCACACTCTAATGTAAAAGCTAAGCTTCAAACATTGCAATAATGGAAGCCCTTTGAATTTTAAACACCACCTATCAGACTAAACAATAATCTAATAAGTGACCTACCTAATTTTTTTTGTAAAAATTTGGGAATCAATGATTAGACCATGCAAGCTAGAAATACCTTTATGTTTTTTGGATAAAGAAAAAGATTTATCGATTTATCTCCATATCACTAATGATATATATCATAACTCTGACATCCATTTCAAGTGCATATCTTATTTTTGTACAATAGGGTTATGAAAATCCACTAGAGGCGATCGAACATATTGTATGTGCTGATTGCCATTTAGCTTGACAAAGAACTTACCAAGAACTTGCCTTTTCTAAGTTTTCTTGCAAAGGAATGACCAAAATTGAGTCCCAATAGCCCTATACTATAAATAAACGAGATTACTTCATGTTGCTTTCATTAACCCTTAAGAAAATTAATTTCTTTACTTAGTACAAGAAGAATTGTAATACCCCAAGATTCTGAGCTAGTTTAATAACCTTAAGATTTGAGCCTCTAAATTTAGAGCACTAGACTAAGTTATTAGTTTTATTTCAAACTTCATAGTAAAATTAGAAAAGTTAGATGAAGTAATTCAAGTAAAGTCAATTTTTCAAAATAAGCTATATAAAAATATTAATTTGAGAAAAACATTAATTTATCGATAAAGTTGATAATCGTAAAATTCAAGCTTTTAGATATAGCAAGATATTGGAGATAAGTTATTTAACGTATAAAAATAATAAATGAAGTTGAATTATATATAATATACATATATTAACATAAATTTTTTATAAATATACTTATAATAAGAAATTATTATTAAAATAAGGAAAATTAATATAAAAATAAATAAAAGGATGAGTCATCATACCTATGTAGCAGCCCAGGATTAATTTGGATGATGAGTCAAAAGTTAAGAAATGAGGAATTGACACCTCATGCATTGAAAATTAAAAAAAAAATGACATGTGTAAGCTATATGTCCAATTTTTATAAATCTTAATCAATTTGGAAAATATAAATAGGGCATGTACACTTGAAAAACAATATTTCTAAAGTCTAAAAATATAAGAAAAACACTCAAGAAAAATTTGAAACAAATTAGAAAAAAAAAAAAGAAAATTAGAGCAAAAATAGGATACGAAATCTAATCAGGCTGGTTCAATAAACTATTGGTGTCTAATTGTGGTGGCCATTTATGGTCAAGAAAAGCATTGTTAGAGGAGGTGTTTTGATAAGGTTAGGTGGTCGATTCAAGTGAACTAAATTTTCGATCGAACTTTGTAATTTTTCTAAAAATAATAAATGATATTATTTAATTATGAAACTTGGTTTTATAAAGTTATTTTATGTGAAGATTAATTTCATAATTTTATTTTAGTAAAATAATTATTGGAAATATAAGTTCCTTAAGAAATGACTTTGTTTGGACAAAAATTGAATTAAATTTTAGAAATAGTAAATAATGTCCTTTTAAGTTGGAAATTTGTATGTAACATACTCAATATATGTATTTAATTATAATAACAAGAATTTTTGAAAATAATTATGTTTACTATTTATTGTAATTATTTTGGATAAAACTAACAATTTTGCTATTTTAGTGAATTAATTAGTTTTTAACAAAATCAAAGTATAAGCCCTATGTATTATGATTTTTAGATGTTCATAATGATGTTTGGGACATTTGAATTTTATCTTGTGATTACATTCACTTGTTCGCTTAATTTTTGTTAATTTTAAGTTAAAATTGCTATTTTCACAAAAATATATAATAGCTAGTTTAGTATAATTCATGGTTAAATTAAACTACATAATTTTGTGAGTTTATAGGATTTTTCATGGAATTAATTGGGCTTGTATACTATTTATTATGTATTTTCATAATATAAACCTATATATTAGTCTAATATATGATATATTAATTAATACTAATGTGATACTTATTAAACATGTAAAAGATTTGCATTCTTAAGTACATAATGAATGCTGACTAGCTTAGGGAATGAGGAATTTTATGACTTTTAATTTAGATTTAGGATTTATTTTGAGTTAATTACAAAGTTATAATAATGTATAGTCGAATTGGTAACACGAAAAGGTATTTTTAGGTTTTTGTAAATATTGATCAATCTTGTTTCTTAAGATATCCTAATAGGACTCAAAATAACAATTGTGATGATATAAAGTTTACTGAAATTGGATAAAAAATAAGTAAGATACAATCAAATGAAGTTTAAAAATGCGGAAATAAAAGCTTATAACAGTTTGGGTTCGACTTATACTTAATTTGAAGACTGTGTTATATTTTTATACGTGTCATGAGTAAGGAAGGACAATATGGTAGAGTTTAGGATTTTACGCTATCAGTAAGCCTAGGTAAGTGGATCTAACTCATGCTTGGAGTAGATATATTGTTACTCATAACATTGTGTTATTTGATGTTGTGTTGATTGAATATCGGCATATCTTGGTTGAATTGATACGCTACTACAGTAGATGCTGATGTGGTGATTTTGGATGACAGTAACTGTATTTTGGTTAAACTGTTATGTTGCCATGTTGGGTGATGATTTGTGCGTACGAATGATTGCGCTAACCGGGGAAGTTAAGTGATTGCTAATTCAATATTCTAGGTATTCACCTAAGTGAACCTTAAGTAAGATACTAGTATTTAGCTAGGGAGAATTTGAAAATTAGAATGAAATAATTAGGTTGAATAAAACTTGAAGATTGATTATGTTGATTAATATCCTTGAGTTACTATTGCATATTATGGCATGTCATGGCTCAAAAAGGGACCTACGGGTTAAAAATTTTAGAATGAGGCTTCCAAGTGACTATGGAAAAAGCATGACTTTATGAACTTAGTTTTTGAAAGCATATAGATTGCATCGCCTAAATATTGTGACTATTTTGATAGTCAGATTTGGTAGACTATAGTGTGTGATCTAATTTGACAGTATTGCCCCTTTGATTTGGTGAACTATAGTATGTACTCTAATTTTGTAAAGTTAGGGGTCTTACTCCCAATCAGCTCTTTATTGCCCTTTTTGATAATGGTAAACTACAATGTATAGTCCAATTTGGTGGGGGTCCTACTCCTAGGTAGCTCCTTATTGCTTTAAGTTCCTAGACGTTGTATTTAGATGCCTGACAATGTCGACTAACTAGAAGAAGTTTAGAGGGCACAAGATATCGATATAGATGCATGCTACGTGCAAGAGCATAGCATGCTGCATTGCTAGTAGTAAATGCCCGATTAGGCGAATGCATATATGAAGTTGAACTTACGGGTTATGATTGAAATGTTTCAGTTGTGATATGCAATATTGTCTATATTAAGTTATATGTTATCTACTCTCACTTAGCTTCAATAGCTAAGGGGGTAAAATGTTTTATCCTCAAGTTAACTGTATCATGAAGGACCCAATGCTAAGGGGGGATATATATATTGAAAGAGTGAGTCGGAGTCAGTGACTTTTGTATGGAGCTTGTACTAAGTCAGGAATCCTATTATTGTGAAGATGGAAAAGGAAAAAGTAAGTTCATGCTTTGATGTAAATATTATGTTGTATACATAAGTTATAATAAGAAATCCAGTTGAACTTCGATGTAGAAAACTCCTTTATTATGTAAACAATGTTGTCTTTTTATAAATGAGCAGGTTAAGTTAAGTTTTCAACAGGTATTCTTTTGTGATGGTGCATCCTTTGCTATGTTGGGATGTGATAAGAACTTACCCAAAACTTTAGTCTCCTTATGTTTCTTTACAATTTATTCAATTCTTGAAGCTTAAAGCTCTCAAATACGAATTTAGAGTTGAGCATGAGAGGGTTCTTAGGTAATTTCTGGTTGTATAAAAGAAAAATATAAAGGAAAGGAGTGAGGCAAAGTAGGCATCTCAAAATATGTTTTGTGGAATAAGTGGGATAGTTGGGGGAGTTCATATATCTCTTGGTGACAAAAATACCCTTACTATCTTTAAAATTTCATGTAATACTAAACCCCCTTTAAAACCTTATTTTATATTTTCCCTTTCTATTATTAATTCATTACTTTGGTTTTTATAGCTCTTTCCCCATTGACAAAACTTTCATCCTTGAAAGTTACATACTTGTAGCCTAAAACAACTTTAGGTATTTCCTTCTAATCTCCTTAGTTGCTGCACCTTAGTATCAACTATCTTTATAGATCGCTCTACTATTAACATGTCTGGTTGCTACTCTAATGGCTCAAGATCAACTATCTATAAATGAGGCTCTTCCTCATGATCTGGGCTGGGCTTCTTATACTTAGTATTGATACATGGAATATGTTGTGTATACCTTCTAGCCTTGGAGGAAGTTCTAGCTTATAGGCTACATTATCGATCTTCTCTATGATTTTGAAAGGATTAACATACCTCGGGTTTAACTTCCCTCTCAAACCAAATCTAAGTGTTTCTTTGGATGGTGAAACCTTTAGCAATACCTCGTCTACTACTTAAAAATCCAAAAGGCAATACCATTTATCAGCATAACTCTTAAGTTGGCTCTCTATAGCTTGCATCCTCTATCAAATTAACCTGACCTTGTTTCTTGCTTCCTATACTAAATCTAGTCCTACTAATTGTCTTTTGCTTACTTCATTTGAATGAATAGGCGACCTGCACATTCGACTAAATAATGTTTTAAATGGGGCCATTTGCATAGTCTTATGGTATCAATTACTATATGTGAACATTGCTAGAGCTAAATGTTCATCCTACTAATTGTTTAAGTTAAGCATACACGCTTTCAAAAAATCCTTAAGGATTTGAATAGTATGTTTTGACTGAGCATCTATGTGAGGATGGGAGGTGGTGTTGAACCAAAGTTTCATACCTAATGCATTTTCTAGACTCATGCAGATGCTACTAACAAATTGGGTGTCCTCGTTGGAAGTGATTGTTCGTAGCACTCCGTATAATCTTACCACTTTTAGTATGTACAACCCGATAAGTCTTCCCAATTGCTATCTGATATTAATGGGAATAAAGTGAGGTGACTTAGTCAACATGTCCATAATCACTCATACCGCATTATGTTTTTCTAAGGTCTTAGGTAGGGTGGTGACAAAGTCTATAGTCATATGCTCTCACTTCCACTCAGGTACTAGCAATGGTTATATAGGTCACTAGCCCGTCTCTAGTGCTTAAATTTGATTAATTGGCATGTTTGACATTTGGACACATATTTTGCTATCTCCCTTTTCATATTGTTTACTAGTAATGATCCTTTCAATCTTTGTTTATTTTTGTGCTTCTTAAGTATATAGTATATGTTGAGTAGTGTGCTTCTTTCAATAACTCACTTCTTAACCCTAGGTATACCAACATACATAATCTACCTTTAAAGGTTATAAGTCCTTCGACATCTATGACAAACCTTAGAGCTTTCCTTTCCTCCATTTTACCTTTGATCTCCTGAATATCCTAATCTTTAGTTTATACAGCTTTAATTCTATCAATTAGAGTAGACTGTACTCTTAAGCTAACCAACCTTGTACTTACCTCTAGTTAAAACTTCCAACTTAAGTCGGTACAGCTGCTCAAGTAAAGGTTGCTATGAAGTAATCAACCTTACTAGATTTCCTTACCTCTTCTTGCTTGGTGCGTTAGTTACCACATTAGCTTTCTTTTGGTGGTACTAAATGTCTAAGTCATAGTTCTTTTTTAGCTCCAACTAATGTCTTTACCTCATATTCAAATCCCTTTATGTGAAGAAATACTGTAGGCTTTTATGATCTGTATACAACTTACACTTCTCGCCAATCAAGTAGTGCCTCTAAAATTTTAGTACATATACTATAGCTACCAACTTTAGATCATGTGTCGAATAGTTCCTTTCATATGGATTGAGCCAATGGGAGGCACAAGCAATCGCTTTTCCATTTTACATGAGATCTATGAATGTCGTTGGTGCATTTGCAAGGCCAAATGGCATCAAAAGGAACTCATGTAGCCTATATCTAGTCCTGAAAACTGTATTTTGAACATCTTCTAACTTGAACTTCAATTGATAATAACCTAAGTGCAGATCAATTTTTGAGAAGACTTGTGCCCCTTGGAGATGCCCAAAGAGATCATCGATCCTCAAGAGGGATACTTGTTCTTGGTAGTAACTTGATTCAAGTCGTGGTAATCAATGCACATTTGCAAGCTTCCATATTCTTCTTCACAAATAGTTTGAGACTCCTTAAGGAGACAAGCATGGCTTGATAAAAACCTTATCCTATAGCTCTTGTAATTGCTTCTTTAGCTCCACTAGCTTAGTAAGTACCATTCAATAGGCCAATTTTGAAATGGGAGTAGTTCTTGGCACTAGGTTTATTCTAAACTCCACTTCTCTATCATGTGGCACCACCAGCACTTGTTCTATGTTTAGCTTGACTTTACTCATTTTTGCCACTAAAGCTACCAAGGTAAACCTTTCCTACAACTTATATGTGGGATACTAGGTCAATCTCTACACTTTTAATTGATAACTGAATATTTCTTTTCTTAAGGCTTCAAAGAAAACCACCATATTGTGGTGATCGATTGTGGCATGATGCTTTAACAACCAGTCCATTCCAAGAAAAATATCAAAATCTAACAACTCCAATACTAACAAATCAATTGGTAAAACCTTCCCCCTAATCTATATCTTCACATAACAACATACTCGATTTAGAACCGTTCCACTCCCTAAGGGCAAATTAATAGTTAAGTAAGCATTGAGAATCGAAACGTGTAAGCTACACATATGCTCAAAAGATTTAGCCACATAAGAATGATATGTACTAGTATCAAAGAGAGCGTAAACACTTTGGAATAGGGTTGACAACATACTTACCATGGTGTCTATGTCATAAGTAGTGTCATGGTGTTAGAGAGTGAAGACTTTGGCTGGGGCTCTCTAGCATAGACCCACCTGTTGAGGACATGTTGCTCTATGAACTACTAGGGATCTCTTAATTGGTGCCCCTTGAGCTACCTGGCTCTTTGTATCCCTTTCCCTAAAATTAGCCACCCTATAGCCCCTCTAACTACACCTATAACAAAAGTCGTAATGGGGTATAATAGTTTCTCTAGAATCCTTACCTAAGTACCTAGTCTTACCGCAAAGGAAGCAAGCCCTTTTAGTTCATTTATAGGCTAAGACATCACGGGTCATAAAGCAGCATGTGCATTGACTATTGGTGTACAAGTTTGGTGTAATTGACTAATGCCAACACTATAGATTTGGGCTACATCGCCACTAGCCTATCTCTACCATCTCTGATTGCTATCCCAAGAGCTGGTCTCTTCGTCCTCTTAGGCACTGGCATAGCATATCTTGGCATTGGTGTCTTCCCTAGGGCTTTCTTAGCCCTGCAAGCAATTTGCTCTTGGTTTTTCCTCATAAACTGCTTTAGGCACTTGGCCTTATTAATTGCCATAAAATACTTAGTGAGCTGAAATGTTGTAACCCTCTCTTATAGCTTAAGTCCATGAATGAAATGGTTGACTTGTGACCTCTCATCCTACTTAGAAGCCTTTAGAATGAAGTGGGTTGGGGGGTCTAATTTTACTTCATATGTTGCTATAGATCAGTTCCTTCGTTGGAGAGTTTGGTAAGACAACTGCATTTGCTCTTTGACAATACTAAGGATGAAGTGCTCAAAGAAGATATTTTTGAACCTTTCCTAATCCAAGGCTCCCATGTTAAGTATTGTATTGGGGTGCTATCCTACCACTTCAAGGCAACCCCTTCTCAACATAAAATTAATATTTTCAACCTTCTTATCATTTGGCACCTCTACAGTGGCAAAAGCCTTCTCTATCTTTGCTCCACTCAGCAGTGATAGCATCATTTGGCTTAGGGTTAAACTCCTTATCTACTTTGAGGAAGTCGTCCATACCTGGTTGTGTGAACCATACCTGGTTGTGTGAACGCTTGTCTCACTTGTTATTAAGCCTCAACATTAGCTTGGATCATCTAAACATCCTGCCTGATTACCTCTTATTGCTATACCATAACTCTAAATAGATTGTTCATAGCATTCAGTAACAGTATAGCATCCACCTACATTGGCATGTGCCCATTACTAGGCTTGCTACCAAGTACCATGCATACTAAGCAAACCAAATCCTCCTTATTCACCTTAACTACCTTACACATTCTCATCACCTTGAACATTCTTTATGCTAGCTGAGAGGTCTTGAGGTCATGAGGAATTGGAACCTAATCTCCTAGGCGGCATATTGAAAAGGAGAAAAGAAATTAGAAAAAAGAACCAGTGGAAAGTTAAAAAATGTAGTAGGCAAATTAAATACTAAATGTAGAAAAATAAACAAAGAAGCATTGAAATAGGTAAAAGCAAGTTTAAGAATAACACTTTAAGTTATGTAGCTAGTTTCACATTCAGATTCAAACCTAACCTTTAGCTACTCATGCCTCTCATATCTCACAATCCTATAGAATACCAAGCTAGTTTCTAAGGATCTTGAACCAAAGCTTTGATACTACTAAAAGTTGTAACGCCATGAAATTCGAAGAGCCATAGCTCTACTATGTATCAATTATAAATGTGGATACGCTAAGGCATCTAGGATCTTGTAACCTATCTAACTTCCATAATTAAATATGAAACCCACTAACTCACATTGAAATAACTCCAAAATGTATATATATACAAGTGGTATAACCCCATCAACTCCTAATAAGTGTGAATTTACATATATATATTTATTGAGGCATTTTATAGTAATTTTCTTCCATTTTGACATGGATTTTATTGATTTTTGATACTTAGATAAGTAAATTTTTTATTTCAAGGCTTGGAGGACTTATTAAAATAAAAAGAATGAAAATTGCCTATGTTCAAGAAGAATTCCACTTAATTTAAGGAACCGGTCAAAGATAACAAGCTTAGAAGTAGATTTTACTAAAGATCGAAGTCTAGAGAACAACACATCCAAGAACATGCCCATGTTCTCTAGTCATGATCCCTTCATCAAAGAATTTCATGAATTTCTTGGAAGAATATTGCAAAAAGAACATGCTTGGAGTATAATCCTAAGTACACGTTTGTGTTCCTAGGGTGTGGTTAAGCTATGATGTTTAAAAACTTCCATATTTGGGTAATTTTGACATAATCTTATAAATAAGAGGTGAGATACTCATTCAAGAGATAGGAGACTCAAAAGAGAATGGGAGAGAATGAATATAAGGCTATTGTGCTTAGGATTTTCATTTATAATTTTAGGATTTTATTTTTCCAAGTATAATTGTGATGTAAGTTGTAGATATTTAGACTTGTAAGTCCTTAGATTGACATGTAAAGTGCATATTGTGCTTATTCTAATGAAATTTCCTATTCCTTATTAATTCAATTGTATGTTTTATATTGAATTAGATTGTTATTTCTAGAGTCTCAATCTAATTATTTGATATTGTACATTGAAGTTGCAAGACTTGATGTGTAATTAGACTTGCCACAATTGATGGGAATCTTTTATAATCTTAGCAATAAGTTATAGGGTTCTTTTGGATTTTATTATAATATTTATAAAGGAAATTCTTATTCTTAGTATTATCTTAATTTACTCTATCACAAAAGTGATTCGGATAGAGTATAATTAGGGTTAAGAGTTAATAAGTGATTTGAATCCTGTTGGCTCACTTAAGGATGCCACCGAGAGGATCTTTATAGGGTATCCAACCTGCTCAACTCGTTAAAAACCTTATAGGGTTTTGAGATGAGTTTTGGGAAGGGGTTCAAAACCCTTTAAGATTTTGGGATGGCTTTAGAACTTACTAAACACCTGATGGGAAAAGTCGAACCCATTAAAATTAATTAATATATAATTTGTGTTATACGTTTAATTGCCTTGCTGGGAAATTAAAAAAAAAAAGGAAGAGAAATAAACTAAAGAAAAGAATAGTTTAAAGTACAAACCCTAACCTTCTTTACTCTTTCTCTCTTCCCCTCCTTACTTAACACAACGCATAGTAGACACTACACTAGTGCCTCCCTTCTCTGCCTTACCCTCACAAGTCATGACCATCACCATCTAATCACCTTTGTCCTCATCTTGTCATCACTTAACCATCAACCTAACTCTAGGACTTCACTCCACAATCAACAATAGACACAACCCTCACCATAATCAGTGGTGCCTCTGCCTTATGATCTGGTCTATGACTCCACATATATGCTACACCACTTGTGAATTGTTGGTACCATGGTCAACCATAATACTCACTATAGTCAACTATCATTACTCACCCTTACAGCTTTTATCTACGACAAGTCGACGTTACTGTGTTAGTGTTGTATATTTGTTTCTTTTTTCATCTTTTTTTTTTTTCTAGTTCCTTGTTCTTTTTCCTCCATGTACTTTAACGTAAAAAGGTTAATCAAATAACTTTGCATATAAACATAAAAAGGTTAATCAAATGACTTTGCATATAAATAGATGGCCATGGGCCTAAGTAGCTTTAATTTGAGAAAAAATGGAAAAACCTAAATTAGCTTTATTATTCTTTTACAAATCTCATTTCAATCTTTAGACCTTTTAATCAAATTAAGATGGTCGTGTATCTCTAAAATGTATAAATTTTACAAGTATGGATTTTGAGATTTTCCATGTCATAATCTTTTAATGAACAATTATTTATTTAATTATAATATTAACTTAATTGTAATGTAGTGTAAGAGGAGTATTTATATAGGAAGTTTAGGATTTGTAGCTTCGATGTAGTAATAAAAAGACCATCTTATCATTTGCATAAGAATAACACAAAAACAAGCATATCCAATAGTAGTTAACACCATATTAAGTATTGTATTATTCCTTGTTAATATGTGTCTAAAATGCTTTTCTATGAGTGTTTTACTAATATAGCTTAAGGGTATTGGCTTGATGTGTTGAATAGATTAAAATTTTACATAATATTCTCATTAGTGAGAAGTTAGTAATAATTTAGACTAATGATAAATCAATTATCTTGTAACTACTAATTCATTGGAATCTTAATAATTATTAGTACGAAAATTAAATTGCATTGTGATGTGATGCGTAAGAAATTTGATGGAGCTTAATTTTGACTCAATTGTAACAAAGGTGATGCTTTTTTATTATTATTATTATTACTATTTTGCATGTAGCAGTTTGAGTGGGATTTTAAACAAGTTTTACCAAACCTTATAGATATGGATCCTAGGATCAGGATAAAAACTAATGAGGTTCTAGGATAAGTTTTGGGATGCCCTATAAGGTAATGGGACTTGCAAAATCCATCACGAGCCTGCCCTATTGGCATCCCTAAAAACAACATCAATTTATTGTAAAAATATATGAATTGTTGTGAGTTTCATTTATTATCTTAAATCAATTTTGCTGCTAAAGTATTAAAAGTTGCAATGATGCATAGAATCAAATTTTTTTTTTTATTTCTTTATGCTATTTAATTAATGAGCTTTATTGGTCATTGATAACCCTGATTTTAAATATATTTTACATGGTGATTTTATAGTATTTCTCTTATTTTTGGTTTTCTTTAAAGAAATTGATACTTAATTGAGTAAAATTTTGATTTCAAGGTTTGAACGTGTTCTTGGATTGAAAACGAAGAAAAGGAATCAAGTTTCACTTAATTTGGAGTTCAAATGAATGAGTTATGAAGTTTTGAAGTTACACAATCTGAGACACAACTATGTCCCCAAGCTGTGTCCATCCAGGAAAATTTACCAAGGTCAGAAAGTTACATGACGTGGGGACATGACTGTGTCTCAGGCTGTGTTTGGTGATGGAAAAAGAAACCTTACAATACATTATAAAAGGACATACTAAGGTTTCATACAGGAGATTGGACATTCAAAAAGTGAAGAGACTTGAAGAGAAGGAGGAGAAAAAGGCGAAAGCAACACCCAACTTCAAAATTGAAGAGATTTATCATCAACAAAAGGGGTTTTTCATGTTTTATTTATTAATTTTGTTGGAATTCGTTTTTAGTTTCATTATGATAGCTTAAGATTCTTGTATTTAGGATTATGGAACCTAGGGTTTCATGTGACTATTATATTGATTGATAATTTTTAATAAAGTTTCTATCTTTTCTTGATTCAATCATGTTATTTAACTGTTAATTGATATTTCTAGAATATTAATCTATGATATTATGCATGATGATTGAGAAATCACATGTGTAATGAGATCTTGATATAATTAGAGAGAATTACATGTGTACTTAGAGATAAGATACATGTTTCTTCCGGAAAGTTGTTCTTTTGTGTGGGAATTCATTACACATTAATGCGATTCTGAATTATATTACTAAGAGAAGAGATTCTGGTAAATAATTTAGGATTAGGGTTAATATGCTTGAGAAAGGTATTAACTTTAATTGTGAATCCCTCCGGTCAAGAATAATAGATATTTAATTGGATACATTTTAAGCGGTCACATGTTAAACACTAGGGAAAATAATTCCTAAATACATTATTTGCTTTCTTGAAGTTATTCTCAGTTTTATTGCTTTCTAAATTGCTTAATCAAGTCTCATAATTAGGGTAGTTTGTTAATTTTAGTATTTTTAATCTATTCAACTCATCACAATTTTCCGGTTAGATAATAGAGCTAAGGTTAATATTAGTACTCGAAGTTTCTGAGAGATTGATTCGGACTTACATCCACTATATTAAAATTGATAGATACACTTGCTTGATATTAGTCATCTTTTAAATATAATGGATGCACTAATCTAATAAATGAAATTTCACTTAAATATAAAATTAGGTAACTTTAATTATGAGACGTAAAATTTAATAAGCAAAATATTGTTTGACACACACACACACACACATATATATAATTTTAAGTACTAACTAGTTGTTTACATAATTTGTTTATATTTGTAGCCATACATATTTAAAATCATGTTTGGCATATATATAGATAAAATAATTCAATAAGTACTGAACATATATAAGTCAAAGCTTAAGCAAACTAGATGCATGCATATATTCATAATATGTTTAAGTATACAAACCAAACTAGACTATTAAATTTATTAAATTAATTATTACTTAATATCCTTATTTGTACATAGCATGTATAGTATGGTTATGAACAAGTTCAATTAAGTTAAGATGCTAATTTATAGCTTCAACTCATTATTTTATAACACGACGAAAAGCTTATGTTATGTTTGATATAAAGGAATGGTACATAATAGAATGGAATGAAATGGGGAACATAATGTGAAATCTTTTCTTATGTTTGGAGATTGCCACATAATGGAATGGAATGGAATGATAGTAAATGCTTAAATGATATTATTTATCGAAAATATAATTAATTATTGTATGTTATAATTACTTTAAAGGTTACAAAAGTAATTTTAATTAATTATAATTAATAAAGTAGAAATAAAATCACAATTTTACCTTCTCAAAGGTGGAATCACATTCCCTCCTTAAAGTTGGAGCTATTGATTATACAGAATTATGATTCCAGTTTTAAAATGTACTTCCAAACAAGGAGAATAGGAATGGAATCTACAATCTAGAATCTAGAATATAGAATCATGATTATATTCTAGCCAATTCTAGCATACCAAATATGACATTAGAGTTTTCTAATCTAACTAGCTTGAGATAGTCGTAAATGAGATTGAGTTTGACTTGATTAAATTGATTTATTCTCTTTCTCTAATTAAATTAGTATTACTATCTAAGGTCAATTTAAATTGACTTTCATTTAAATTCACTCGATTTCATCTAATTAGACTTAGAAAGTTAGTTTTTACAGAATATCATTATGTTTGAACCTAGCTCCATAAACTATTTAAATAACTCAAGTTTGAGTTTGGCTTGATAAACTAAATGCTTGACTAGTGCCAAATTGAATTGGAGTAAATATTGAATAGAATTTGAACAATTTGTGAATAAATTTAACTCATTATGCCATAATTGATGGTTAAAGAAAACTAAGTTTTGCTCACATTGATAAAGTGATATATGTGCAATATTGCACATTTATCCGTACTTATAGCACACATTTATGCATGTATTAACACTTTTACATAGTGAATTTTGACTAAGAATCAACAAAATAGATGTTTTTGGATCAATTGTGTAAGAATCCTAAAATGGATCATATTATAGTATAGAATGGCTTTGGATCAATTGTGTAAGAATCCTAAAATGGATCATATTATAGTATAGAATGGCTTTTGTGTACTCAGAAGTTTTAATGCAAGCAAGGCATTTCCATGTTTCATAAAGAGATAGCTGCTCTGATAAAATCCGGATGCCTTGCATTGCGTTGAATGAATATGACAGGAGCTTGGGATATAAATTGGCGGCCAAATTTCAGCAGATGGGGCCGAGCAACTCCTAAACCTCATGTGAGCTTTATGCAGCAGGATATCCAAATTCTGCTACATTTGTAGATTTAAACCAAGTGAGCTGCTATCTTGAAGCCGAACACAATCAGGTCCTTGCACTATCCATCTCCATGCAAGAAATTCAGCAGCTAGATAATTAAAGAGTAGGTGCTGAATTAACAATTCAAAAGTGTGCCAAGTTCCACATGCCGAGTTGTTTTCCATAGGAAAATCTGAGTAGCAGCTGTGACATTCCATGAACTACAGCCGAGGGCTTTAACAAACACAATGTGGAGCCGCACATTTACTCTTCCTAAATGCCTAAATCATTTTTCTATCTTATCTTGGATGCTCGCATCAGCTTATTACTTCTTTTGCTTGTTTGACTCGTTTTATGGGCGTTAATTGTGAGAACCGAGTAGCTTAAGCAACAGCCCAAAACAGCAACTGAACTGAGCTTCTTGAACACCTTGTAGCAGATTGGAACAACCAGCTGCAAGTAGCCAACCAAGCTGCTTTCTATGAGAAATAAGAGCAGCTGCTTCTTGAGTGACTGAAAGAATTAGGCCGTGGACCTCATGTTCAGCAGCTACAAGGCCGAGAAGTTCTTCAAAGAAGCAGCTCACGCCCCTCTCAAAACACACAACAGACTCCCAAGTCCAAGCACGCCTGAGATCCATCCTAATAGCAGCTGCAGCTTGATGAAGCCAACACCACGCAGCAACTGCAACTTGATTGAGTTCCACACATCAGCAGTAGCTATGCGCGCAACTTCACCAAGCCGAGAACATTTGTCCGAGCATCATACTTGAAAAAATAAATTAAATAAAACTGCAATAGACTCGAGTTCCACCGTAGTAGCTCCTTGAACCGAACGTAGGATACTTGAGCCTACTCTAACAGTCAGCAAAAAACACGTGCAGCTCTTTTGAGCTTTATCAGCAGGCCGTGTAGTTGGGATTTAAGCAGCTAAAATTCAACGCGAAACAACCGAGTTAAGGCGGGCACTCCAGCAATCCACAGCAGCAGCCACGGCACATCAAAATTGCAGCAGCAGTATGTACTATGGAGCACCACGTGACAGCTAACGCCTCTCCAAGCAACCAACCAACAGCAGCTTCTTTGCTTGAACGAACAGAGCGCACACAAGCTGCTGATTTGAACATAACAGCAACTCCAGCTCCCTACTTCAGGCACGCATAACAGTTGCATTTGAACAGAAGCTAAGCTAAGGCACAAGTTCCAGCTTCACCAGCAGCAACTAAAACTTCATTGCCGAGCAACAACTATGGACAGTAGCAGATTTTGCGTGCCACTATGACCAAGCAAGCAAGCCAAGAACACCCCAAGACAGAACTGAACTAGTCTAAATGCACACACGCGGAGTTCATTTCCAAAACAAGTAATAAGCCGATGGACATGAAAGCCCTGTTGAACGAGGAAAAAGCAACTAGAGTAATATATGTTGATCGGCTTGGAGCTCAACTGGTGTTGTGTATGGCATATTCAAGTGGGATATGCTGCACTTAGATACCCCTTTCATGCATGTCAACTGTACAAGCCCAAATTGGAAAGAAGATGTCAGCCCATTATCATACCCAATAGTTCACGTGGACAGAGACTGGCACAGCATGACAGCATGTTACAAGAATGGTATTTTTTGTTAGAAATAATATCCAAAGCAGGAAGAAAATAAACTGAATATTCATGTGTGGGTCATTTTCTACTTTGGGGCCTTTGTCCATTTGTACTGCTGTCATCTGGGGATCCAGTTTGTAGAAGAAAAAGAGGGGATCTTAATCGACATATTTAAATCCAACACTTATACAAAATCAACATTCGAAAATTCCTTTAATAAGCTCTTAAAATTAAAGAAAAAAACAATAAAATTAATAAAATAAAACAAAGTTTCTATTCAATATTTACTACACAAAATGGATTGATGTATTTTATAATTTATTCTAATAATATTGAGTATTTAGCTATTTTGCTATTATATTTATCGTCTAGTTATTTAGTATTTAATCATCACTTTTTAACTAGATAAAATTATAGAACATTCAGAAAGATTTTGATAACTTGTGATAAATATAACTTGAATTTTTAAAAAAGCTCGTAATAAAAATATACGGGTTTTAATTAAATTTATGAACTTATGTACTTAATGTGGTTTTTAAGTATGGTTTGAATCACAAGGATGTACTTAAACCATATATTTAACTAGAATAATAATTCTGGTATAAGTGGACAACTATTTAACTAATAATTATAGATAAATCATCTTAATGGATGGATTTATATTATAATTAGAACTCCATTTAATTAAATTACATTTAGTCAATTAATATCAATTCAAAATATCTCATTGATCCGATTATAATAGATTTGTGAATCCCATTTTGATTTGTTTTTATTTCTTAGACTTGAGACCTTCATAATATAGTTAAAATATTCGATTTAGTATTTACTTTATTAATTAGTTTTTACACCTTTTTAATTGAATTATTAATAATCTAGTTTAGAGAAAAACTCAAATGATTTAACACTTAACACTTACTTGTTTGAGAAATATGATCTCGACTCAACGTTTATACTATTTCTACCATCTAATTCACTTATCTCATGGAACTACAAACACGAGAGCAGCCATAACGATAGGATCCTTTTTGAACTAGAGTTGCCACCACATTAGCCATGACGGCTCTGACGTTTGCAACTCCACATTTCCCCTTGTAGAAGAAACCTACTTGAAGCGCTTCGTAGGACGGTGTGACAAAGGTGGCAAGGACAAGACTGAAAAGTAGAACCAATGCACCTATGTTTAAGGACTTTTTTTTTTTTTCTTTTTTCCTCTTTTGTTTGGACTTGAGAGGATGCACTGGTTATACAAATGCTAATAATTGCTCTTCGTGATTTATAGGTGAAAATGAGGTACCATGGTGCCGTTGACGAGTATATCGACCAACATGTACTAGTTGATAATGTTGTGGATATTGTTAAATCTCTTGTTGAAGTGATTGCTCATACTTCGTAGTTGTCGGAGATGTGTACTCATTTTATGACACATTTGATTGCGTCCTATAATTTGCAATTCAACCTATTATATGGAATAAGCCTTAAGAAATTTTGGGCGTATTTGTTTCATTGGGAAATGTTTTTTCTTCCTTTTTTTTTTTTTAAATTGATATTTATTATAAACAAGTTTTTTATTATCCAAATTGTATTGTCACAGTAGTTGCAAGAAGCTATCGTTACTAATAGCTTCAATTAAAAAATAGTGATAGGAGGCTAAGATAGCAGCTGATGGTCAGTGATGTAATTAATTATCATGGAAAATATAATGAATAACAAGAAAAATTATTTTCATTTTAAAAAGAGATTTTTTTTATACTTATTTTCCATCACCATTTTCTATAATAGTTAATCATCACCACTTGTTCTAGGCACTATTGTCATCATCCAACCATTTATCACTAAACACCAATAGTTAGTGAACTTGAGAATACTATAATAATATTTCACAACAACAAAGTTTTGCTTAGAACAAATGCAAGAACTAGTCTAAAAAACAATTTTCGCCTTAATGTCTATTGTTTATCATAACAATGTAAATATTTAGTTTAATACATATATATTTTTTAAATCAAGATTTAATACTTAATGGATGAATTTCTGTAACCTCCTGTTAAAGGATACTATATAAAAATAATTTTATAACTAGCATATGCCATCACAAGTACGTGTAACTTTAGCATATTATATACAATCAAGATGGACATGTATTGTAATATAAAAGAAATCAAACATAGTATACATTAAAAATATAAAATATTTGAAAGAATTAAAAACATTTTTGATTTACATATCCTAGTTTCTAAGCTTTCGATGGCTACCTAACGTATTTTTTCTATATCTATCTATCGATAGCCTTAATTTATGATAAATCATCCTTAATTTTATTAAATCATGCTTATCAACAGTAAAAACAAAACTATTTTGGAATGAAAAGAGCCCAACCATAAATTGGGTTAAGACACAATGCTAAATACAACCTCGGTTTTGAACTCAAATCAAATGAAAGGTATCATACAAAGGCATATTTTAAGGAATATTTCGAGATGTTGGGGGATAAAGTCAATTTCCACCTTACAACAAATCAATATAGATTCCTATTTAAGGAAATGATAACATACTTTAAAAAGGTACGAAATAAAAAGAGGCAAATTATATTCTACACACTAAGCTTTAAACACTTTGAGAGTTGAGTGACATCATGGTAAGGATTTTAGACTCATTCCTTAAGGGAGGCTCATTTTTAATTTAGTATGTAGATCAAAATGAAGTTAGGCAACTATTTTTCATGTCCCAACACGATTATCCTTTGTTAACCTTGTTGAGATAATCAAGAAGTGTTTTCAAAATTGTTACGCCCCAAAGTCATAGAGTCGCAACAGTCCTGCCGTATAAACCATTCTATGATAGTAACTGGCTTCACAGTGCCTATTATAGACAATATCTACACAAGGCGTTGACGACCCCTCGCTTTGAAATAAATAGTCCGATTAACATTTATACTACAATAATGATAAATATTACAAATTTCTAATAAACATGTATAATTATAAGTAAGTCCACAGAGTTTCCCAGGAAGTTTTACACAAACACAACAATTCATTAATTTACATAATAACTGTCAGTCTTTCATCCTTAACTATAAGGATACCCTAGCTACACATCATTATTAAGTATTTTGATCCTCACACCCCCGGCTTCAAAAGGACTAACCTCTGGGTAATTGTAAGGCGGCATTCTACTTGAATTGTTCAGAGATCAGAACCTGCAAAAGGATTTATAAGGGTATGAGCAACTACAGCTTAGTAAGTTGAATTGGAGACTCATGAATGCATTCAAGCACAAAAAAAATTATCAATAAATTATTTTCATGCAATGCAACAATCAAGTGTCATCGCACTACGTAGTTCGGTTCGTTGTGAAATCAGAGAAATTTCGCCTGCTCTAATCCGGGTTGAGGAGTTCCATGTTATGCAGCAGCTTACAACCAAACCCAGGCTTGTGTAATGAAGACCTTGCTCCTCCTGCGACTACCTTCGAACCATTGACTTCACCCTCACAGCGACCTCTTCTCCTGTCACTTAGTTCGACTGAGGATGAAGAAAAGACCATTTTGCAATCCTATGCTATCCCTTTCGAAGAGGTCGGTATTTGGTTGGAGAATCCTATGATCCCCTAACGGGTTGCAATGCATGACATTCTTGGTTCTTAGAGTGGAATAAGATTAAATTTCATTTAGGGTGTTCAAACAATTTCACACCAATTCAATCATAACACAAAATCACTCACATTACAATTTCAGCACGAATTCAGATACGTCAAACACATGCGTAAACTACTTACAATCACAACCATATACAAACCTAAGTCTCCGAGTACCATAAAACCAGTACTCTATTACAATAAGCAATAACCCAACTTACTTGGAATTGTTTGATCGCTCGATCCCTTAGTCGCAAGTTGATTTGTCTCTAGGTGTCCTATAATACAAATAGGTCTTTTTAGTACTTATACTTTAAGGATTCATATTCTAATTCATAATTTAACTCATTTTTCCATGTATACCTATAACGTACTAATGATTCGTTGTACTCTATTTCGGGTTCGAATCCTAAATTAGCTTTTAATTTTGATTCCTAAGTCTTAAATATGCTCGAATCCTAATGTGACATTAATCCCATTAAGCTCGAGGCTCGAGTATCTAAATATCCTATTAGGTCTTAATTTAGTATTCTAAACTATTTGGTACACGCTAACCCTATGCAGAGTGTCAGATTTATTCCCGATGTGAGAAAATCTTACGTTTGGAGACATTTACTTAAAATTAAATGTTATTTCAAATTTATTATTCTTCTGATTTCTATTATAATATTATCTAAATAACCCTATTTTTTTAGATTTATTAATTTTCAATTTCACATATTACTAATTTCTTACATTAACTACCTAATTTCCTAAACTACCCATACTTAATACTTCAAAGGCTAGGATTAGGTTTCCACATTAGAGATTAGCATCCCTAAACATCTAATTACCATCTAAATCAGTAATTAGTATCTTAATCACCTAATTAACTCAAAATTACCCAATTTTTCCATCATTTTAGGGCTAAAAATTAACTTAAAATTTTCAAAAATTAATTTTAGAAAAATGGCATCATAGAACTGTTCTATATCACATGAGCATCTTATATAAAAAATTTGAGCTCCAAACTACACTCCTAAGCTTGTTTATTTTTAGTTTTAATCATGCTCGGTTTTGTTCAATTTGTTAAGAACTCTATATTTTCAAACATGATTAAACTAAATCACTATTTTTCCCTAAATCTACATACAATAAAACCTCAAAATAACAAGTTTCATAATTTTTTGGGCAGAATAACTATTTTTACGAAATTATACAAAATAAGGACAATTATGGGACTCACCCGGTTTAATGCTTTCTGGTCGTCCAAACCCCGTCCAAGGTTGTCGACCGGCCCAGACGATGGGTCTAGAGTAGGGTGGTGGTGGTGGTGGTGGTGGTGGCGGCTCGGTCCCAAGTGGTGGTGAGGTGTGGGTTTGGCTCACTTGCCCAATCTGCACAGTTTTATTTTCTTTTTCTTTTTTTTTTTGTTTTCTGAATTTTCTCTCAAATTTTTGAGTCTCTCGATTTTTCTCAGATTCCTCACTGCCCAAATGAGTTCTGGAAATTTTTCCCCTATTTATAGACGATTTTTGTAATTATTATGCATTAATTAGACATGACTTTGCCCAATTTCCTTGATTTTTGGTTTTTGTGTTACCTAATTCTAATTGGTTGATCTTTATTTGGCAGATCCTGACATGCCACGACCTGATTTGGATCATCTTATCCTCTTCTGATTTTTTTTTAATTTTTCCATAATTAATTTATAATTTTCTTTAATTATTTACTTAGTTTTTGGCTAATTTAGGTAATTTCGCGTATTTTTATCTACATGTAAATACATGTAGGGTACACGTGAACATTCCTAATTATTATTTAGGTCATTCTAAAATTTTTAGTATACATATAATCTATCTCTAGTAGGTTATTAGTTATTAGATTACACTTTTCGCCTTTTCTGTAATTAGCAATTATTATGGTTAAAATTTGAAAATTTTATAGTCTCCTATTTCACCACTTATTTTCTTAAATTCAAGTTTATAGGATCATTTTTTACTAATATTTTTCTCAATAGTTTATAATTTAGGTTTGATCGGATTCTTTAACCGATCGCCCTAAACCTTGTATTCTAAGTTCAATCCTACAGTCACTTGGCTTAGCGTTAGGGCTTACAATTCCACCCCCCTGCAAAAAATTTTTGTCCTCAAAACTTCTGTATATCTAATTTGTACTTAAATGACTAAATATAATAATTTGCATATTTTTACTAACCTGAAAGTTAGAAAAGCCATTATACTGCTCTATCATCACGGCTTTTAGTTCTCAAGTCATCTCCAAGTCAGGACCTTCATTCCATTGAATCTTCACGTACTCCATATCTCTATTCCTTAACTTTTGAACCCGATTGTCCAATATTTTTATGGGTTATCTCACCAGTTGAAAATTTCTGGTTAACTCTACTAGCTCTATTTCCACTATCGCATTCGGGTTTTTAATGAATCTTCTCAACATGGATACATAGAATACATTATGATAGCCCAATAGACTTGGAGGTAAAGCTACTCGGTAAGATACATTGCCAACTTTCTCCAATACTTCAAATGGACCAATGTATCGTGGGCTCAGTTTTCCCTTTGAACCAAACCATCTGAGTCCTTTGAATGGGCTTATTTTAATATAAATATGATCACTAATTTCAAATTCCAAGGGTCTTCTTTTCAAATCAGCCCAACTCTTATAACGGTCCTGAGCTTCTTTCATCCGCTGTCGAACAATCTTAATCTTCTCACTGGTTTGATTGATTATGTTTGTTTTAATCATGGTATACTCTTCGTGATCTTAATACAGTGGCGATATGCACTTCTTCCCATATAATGCTTCATAAGGTGTCATTTGTATGGTTGCATGATAACTATTATTGTAGGTAAATTCTATCAACGGTAAATATTTATCCCAATCACCTCCAAAATCTAACACGCAAGCTCGTAACATGTCTTCTAGAGTTTGAATTGTTCGTTCAGATTGCCCATCTGTTTGTGGGTGATAGGCTGTACCAAATTGCAACTTTGTACCCAAAGCTCTATGTAAACTCTCTTAGAATTTGGATACAAACCGACTATCTCGGTCAAAAACAATACTCTTAAGAACACCATGTAGCCTTATTATTTCTCGGACATACAGCCTAGCCATCTTTTCCATTGAATCACCCATCCGATAGGGTAAGAAATGTGTACTCTTCATTAGTTTATCCACGACTACCCAAATGGAATCATATCCAACTTGAGTCCTTGGTAATGCTACCACAAAATCCATAGTAATATGATCCCATTTCCATCTCGGTATTTCTAAAGGTTATAATAATCCACCTAGTCTTTGGTGTTCTACTTTAATTTGTTGGCATGTAATGCATTCCGATACATACTGTGCCACTTCTCTCTTCATCCCATTCCACCAATACATGAGTTTTAGATCTTGGTACATTTTATTTCCTCCCGAGTGCACAGTATAACCTGTAATGTGTGCTTCATCCAAAATTTGCTTCCTTATGTCAGCATCTTATCGTACACATATTCTTCCTCTAAACTTTATTAGACCTCTATCATCCACCTTAAAGTCAGGGTCCTGTCCGTTACTTAATTTCTCTTTTATCTCCATTAGACCCTTATCTTCCTCTTGCTTTTGCTTTATTCTCTCTAATAGAGTAGGTTGCAATTCCCAATTCATCAACTAGCTATTAGGTTCACACCAATCAAACCCAATTTGCATCCTCTCAAATTCATGCACTAATTCATGTTGAGGTGTTAACAGTAAGGTAACCTGTTCATAATTCTTTCAACTTAATGCATCCGCTACCAAATTGGCCTTTCCAGGGTGGTAATTTATATTCAGATCATAATCTTTAATCAATTCCAACCACCTTCTTTGCCTTAAATTCAACTCCTTCTGAGTAAAGAAATACTTCAAACTCTTATGATCAGTATACATCTCGCACCATTGTCCATAAAGATAATGTCTCCAAATCTTTAAGGCAAATACTACAGCCGTTAACTCTAAATCATGAGTTAGGTAATTCCTCTCATGTGGCCTCAATTGTCTTGATGCATATGCAACAACTTTTCTATCCTGCATCAATACATAACCTAATCCATTCCGTGAAGCATCATTGTACACATTATAAGGCTTATCCGGATCAGGTAATGTTAATACTGGTGCTGTAACCAGTCTTTTCTTCAATTCTTGGAAACTCCTTTTACAATCTTCACTCCATTCAAACTTTACATCCTTCTGGGTCAATCGAGTCAACGATTTGGCAATTTTGGAAAAATCCTTTATAAATTATCGATAGTATCCAGCCATATCTAGAAAACTCCTTATCTCAGTCACTGTGGTTGGTTGCTTCCAATCCATCACTACTCTCACTTTATCCGGGTCTACCGAGATTCCTTCACTAGATATAATATGACCTAAAAAAGAAATTCTATCTAACCAAAAATCACATTTACTTAACTTGGCATACAATTTATTCTCTCTCAACTTCTGTAATGCTAATCGTAAATGCTCTACATGCTCCTTCTTGGTTTTTGAATAAATCAAAATATCATCAATAAACACCACAACAAACTTATCTAAATATGGTTGATATATGCGATTCATCGAGTCTATGAATACAGCCGGAGCATTCGTTAAGCCAAATGGCATCACCAAAAATTCATAATGACCATATCGAGTTCTAAATGCAGTCTTATTCACATCTTCCGGCTTAACTCGTAATTGATGATATCCTGATTTTAAATCTATTCTAGAAAACACAGTTGCACCTTGTAGTTGGTCAAACAAATCATCAATGCGAGGTAACAGATACCTATTCTTAATGGTAACCTTATTTAACTCCCGATAGTCTATACACAATCTCATAGTACCATCCTTCTCTTTCACGAATAATACCAGTGCTCCCCATGGTGAAACGCTCGGTCGAATAAACTTCTTATCCAATAGCTCTTGAAGTTGCTTCTTTAGTTCCTGAAGTTCCATAGGTGACATCCGATATGAAGCTTTAGAAATAGGCTCAGTTACAGGAACTAACTCTACATGAAGTCTAACTTTCGGGATGGGGCTAAACCTGGTAAATCCTCCGGAAATACATCTGGAAACTCATTCACTACCCGTATGTTTGCTACCTTGGGTATTTCCTTCTTTGCATCCACAGCAACCACCCAACAAAATTTCCAATCATTCTCCTTTCCTTTTGTCTCAATTTGTTCATCACATATCTCCATCACTAATAAATTCAACCTACTTCCACCAGTTTTTCCTTGAAATATCGTTTCTCCCTCATTAAGATTGACAATTTTATTCCTACACTCCACGATGGCTTTATTCTTAGATAACCAATCTATTCCAACTATTACATCATAACCTTGTAAAGGTAATATTACAAGATTTATAGGATACTCCTTCTCTTGAATTTTTATTCTACCATTAGCTACTACTTCTCGGGTTGTTACTTTCTCCCCACTCGGAGTTCTAACTTTATAAGTTGTACTGATAGTAACCACACTAATTTCTTGTTCATGTACAAATTTCTGACTTGCAAAGGAATGAGATGCACCAGTATCAAATAACACAAAAGCAGGTTGTCCATTTATCAGCACATGTCCTAAAATATACTACTATTATGATTACTAACTACACTAGCATTCATAAATCTTGAAATACAAATACTTTAATTTAATTCACACCTAGAAATATCATTACAATAGATGGTCTGAGTACGTACCAGTTACAAGTCCTTCATCATTCTCTTCTTCAACTCCCATGATTTCCTCAACATCATCATGGTAGTATTCCTCCATAAATTCTAAGAAATCCTTGTCCTCTTCAACTCCTATATCCTCTAGAGCGAAGATACGAGCAGGTGCAGTGGTATTATCAAAACCTTCTGTTCGCTTAGCTCCTTGTACAAACTGTGGATAGTACCTGGAGAAATGGCCCTTTCTACCACATTTATTACACTTTACTAATTTCATCTTAGGGCATGCCTTCAGCACATGGTTCGGGTCCCTACATATAAAACATTTTCCCTTAAGCTGAGCACAATTTCTCGGAAAATGATTTGCACCACACTTCCAGCATTTGACATTTATATCCTTGTCATAAAAACTCAAACTAGGCACTGACTACACTGGGCTACTAGCCAGAGTTACTGGTATCCTTCTCTTCTACCCAGAACTACTACCAGTGGCACCAAGATATGATCTCTTAAATGATGGACCAGGTCGATATCCTTTATTGATCTTTTTACTCCACATTGCTTGCATCCTCACATGATTATCTTCCAGTTGTCTTGCCTTATCTACCAATTCGTTATAAGTGGTAAAACCATAATCCAACAGCTTGCAACACATTGTGGGGTCAAAGCCGGTAAGAAACAAATCTTTCTTCAACTCAACATTATCCCGGTATGAGTCAGGCACATATTGTAACAATCTATTAAATTCAGTCTCATACTGGGTTACACTCGTACTTCCCTTCTTCAATTCAAACAGATCTTGCACCATTCTATTTTGCACACTATGAGGAAAATACTCTTTTCTAAATTCCTCCTTAAATTGTTGCCAATCAATGTTATTTCCAAGTTGCCTTGCTCTCGAGTCCTACCATACTCTTGTAGCTAACTTTAATATAAACGTACCATAAGATAACTTTTGAGATTCAGGAACTCTGAAAGCCTCAAAACTTCGTTCGATTTGGGCTAACCAATCATCAACTGTATCTAGCCTACCCATCTCCCCTTCAAAGTAATAGTTAGCTTTTATAAACTCAGGAAGTTTATTTACCTCTTGAGGTCGCTCCATTCATTGTTCAACTTCTTGAGGTCTCCTATTTCCCATATTACCACCAGTCAGAAGATGTTGAATCAACATTCCTTGCTATCTCATCATCGTATGCATACTGGCAAGTATTTGTCCAATAGGCATATTCTCCTGTGAAGGAGACAGAGGTAAATCTTGTCTATATTGTTCTCTTGGTGGCGATGGTGCTCGTGGTGGAGGGTTTTGATTTCCTTCAGTTCTTCCTTGACTACTCTCGTTTCCAGCTTCAGCCATAATTGCTTAATAGTTTAACTTATAATCCTGCATTCATATCTATCTATAAGTTATCCCTACTTTTGTTTAGAGAATGTTTATAAATTAATAAATGCTTGCAATATGTACTCATATCAAATAGTAATGACAATATCATTGAAATCAACATACTTAGTAGTCTAACTTTCACTATATATTTCATTCAACCTTACATCATTACTATTACACTTCAAAACAAAAGATACAACTCAATAACTTTCAAATGCATACATCAAATTTACAACTCGATTACATCATTACTTATATAGTCTAATACAGACTCGATCTTTACAACTGTACAAGACAAAAGGTTACATCAATCGGCTACATCAAACTTAATTACAACGTACATCTCACTTGATCCAGAAGTTACAAGGTACATCAAAAGTCAAAATACATCAAAAGTCAAAATACATCAAAAGATCCTAAAATACATCAGTTTCCATCAAAATCGCTACTGGATCATATCTAAAAATCTGCCTAACCAAAACAAGTTAGTCATCTAACTAAGCTAATCCTCCTCTGAATTTGTAGTAGCTACTCCATCAAAGGGATCGTGATCCACATATCCTCCTACCGAGTGATCTTCAGGCTCGCTATCTAATGTAGAGTCTACAAACACTATCTTTGGAGTCTCAAGAATCACAATCACCTCCTGCACATCATCATCATCATCTGACTCAACTGTAGCACCAGCTCCAACTCCAACTATCATGGTGTCTGCGATCACCTGCATAACTATAGTATATATATCTATATCGGGCTTATTCTCATTCTCTTGCTCCTCCTCAGGGTCTTCTTCTAGCTCTTCTTCTTCTGGGTCCTCCTCTAGATCCTCCTCTAGGTCTTGCTCGGGGTCTTCCTCGACATGAACTCCATTCACTTGGGGTTCAACTAGAGGTGGGTTTTTCGGTAGTGGTTCTGGTATTTTAAACTCAGGTTCAGGGTTAGGGTTCAATGGTATCTCTATACCATCCCCAGCAGGCTCTGGAAACTGAGGAAACCAATTAATGATCCCTGGTGGGTACTGTCTAGGAATGTATGGAATGTCAGCAGGGATGTGTGCAATACTAGCACGGTATAGTCTCCCATCCTCCAACCTAGCTGGAAAATACCGTAAGGGCATCATCAAGGTTATAATTCCCTCTTTCTCCAACCATCTTTGCTCAAAAGTTACTATAGCAATGTATCTATTATACTGGGGTTCTAAACTCATCTCCATCCATGCCTACTCATTCTTCCAACTATAGCACATTTTATCATGAAACTTATCAATAATCTCATCAACCGTTCTAAATATATTCCAATAAGCTAATTCCATCAATAGCCACTGTAATTTAACCCTATAATCAATAGGAGATACTTCTCCATTCCATCCAAACCGTATCCAACTATGGATTAGTTCTCCCCTTCGACCCTGTAATTATAATTAAACCAATTAATATTTCCTATGTTAAAGATTATGGTTACTTATGTTATGCAATCTTTTATCGTCCACTTAATATTACCTACTCTCAATATTCCTATAATGTCTATTTCTTTTTAAAGTATGACACTTCAAAGCGAGTTTACTAAAACTACGCTTTGATACTAACCGAGAACTGTTATGCCCCAAAGTCGCAGAGTCGCAACAGTTCCGCCGTGTAAACCATTCTATGATAGTAACTAGCCTCACAGTGCCTACTATAGACATTATCTACACAAGGCGTCGATGACTCCTCGCTTTGAAGTAAATAGTCCGATTAACATTTATACTACAATTATGATAAATATTATAAATTTCTAATAAACATGTATAATTATAAGTAAGTCCACACAGCTTCCCAGGAAGTTTTACACAAACACAACAGTTCACTAATTTACATAATAACCGTCAGTCCTTCATCCTTAACTACAAGGATACCCTAGCTACACATCATTATTAAGTAGTTTGATCTTCACACCCCCGGCTTCAAAAGGACTAACCTCTGGATAATTGTAAGGTGGCATTCTACTTGAATTGTTCATAGATTGGAACCTGCAAAAGGATCTATAAGGGTATGAGCAACTACAGCTTAGTAAGTTGAATTGGAGACTCATGAATGCATTCAAGCATAAACAAGATTATCAATCAATTATTTTCATGCAATGCAACAATCAAGTGTCATCGCACAACGTAGTCCGGTCCATTGTGAAATCAGAGAAATTTCGCCTGCTCTAATCCGGGGGTTGGAGTTTCATGTTATGCAGCAGCTCATAACCAAACCCAGGCTTGTGCAATGGAGACCTCGCTCCTCCCGTGACTACCTTCGAACCATTGACTTCACCCCCGCCGCGACCTCCTCTCCTGTCACTTAGTTCGACTGAGGATGAAGAAGAGACCATTTTGCAATCCTGCGCTATCCCTTTCGAAGGGGTCGGTATTTGGTTGGAGAATCCTATGATCCCCTAACGGGTTGCAATACATGACATTTTTGGTTCTTAGATTCGAATAAGATTAAATTTCATTTAGGGTGTTCAAACAATTTCACACCAATTTAATCATAACACAAAATCACTCACATCACAATTTCAGCACGAATTCAGATACGTCAAACACATGTGTAAACTACTTACAATCACAACCATATACAAGTCTAAGTCTCCGAGTACTACCATAAAACCAATACTCTATTACAATAAGCAATAACCCAACTTACTTGGAATTGTTCGATCGCTCGATCCCTTAATCGCAAGTTGATTTGTCTCTAGGTGTCCTATAATACAAATAGGTCTTTTTAGTACTTATACTTTAAGGATTTATATTCTAATTCATAATTTAACTCATTTTTCCATGTATACCTATAACGTACTAATGATTCGTTGTATTCTATTTCGGGTTCGAATCCTAAATTAGCTTTTAATTTTGATTCCTAAGTCTTAAATATGCTCGAATCCTAATGTGACATTAATCCCATTAAGCTCGAGTATCCAAATATCCTATTAGGTCTTAATTTAGTATTCTAAACTATTCGGTACACGCTAACCCTATTCAGGGTGTCAGATTTATTCCCGAGATGAGAAAATCTTACGTTTAAAGACATTTACTTAAAATTAAATGTTATTTCAAATTTATTATTCTTCTGATTTCTATTATAATATTATCTAAATAACCCTATTTTTTTAGATTTATTAATTTTCAATTTCACATATTACTGATTTCTTACATTAACTACCTAATTTCCTATACTACCCATACTTAATACTCCAAAGGCTAGGATTAGGTTTTCACATTAGAGATTAGCATCCCTAAACATCTAATTACCATCTAAATCAGTAATTAGTATCTTAATAACCTAATTAACTCAAAATTACCCAATTTTTCCATCATTTTAGGGCTAAAAATTAACTTAAAATTTTCAAAAATTAATTTTAAGAAAATGGCATCATAGCATTGTTCTATATCACATGAGCATCTTATATAAAAAATTTGAGCTCCAAACTACACTCCTAAGCTTATTTATTTTTAGTTTTAATCATGCTCGGTTTTGTTTAATTTGTTAAGAACTCTATATTTTTAGATGTGATTAAACTAAATCACTATTTTTCCCTAAATCTACATACAATAAAACCTCAGAATAACAAGTTTCATAATTTTCTGAGCAGAATAACTATTTTTACGAAATTATACAAAATTGGGACAATTTTGGGACTCACCCGGTTCGATGCTTTCTGGCCGTCCAAACCTCATCCAAGGTTGTCGGCCGGCCCAGACGGTGGGTCTAGAGTAGGGTGGTGGTGGTGGTGGCTCGGTCCCAGGTGGTGGTGGTGGTTCGGTCCTAGGTGGTGGTGAGGTGTGGGTTTGGCTCACTTGCCTAATCTACACAGTTTTCTTTTCTTTTTTTGTTTTCTGAATTTTCTCTCAAATTTTTGAGTCTCTCGATTTTTCTTAGATTCCTCACTGCCCAAATGAGTTCTTGAAAAATTTCCCCTATTTATAGACGATTTTTGTAATTATTATGCATTAATTAGACATGATTTTGCCCAATTTCCTTGATTTTTGGCTTTTGTATTGCCTAATTCTAATTGGTTGATCTTTATTTGGTAGATCCTGACATGCCACGACCTGATTTGGATCATCTTGTGCTCTTCTGATTTTTTTATGATTTTTCCATAATTAATTTATAATTTTATTTAATTATTTACTTAGTTTTTGGCCAATTTAGGTAATTTCGCGTATTTTTATCTACACATAAATACATGTGGGGTACACGTGAATATTCTTAATTATTATTTAGGTCATTCTAAAATTTTTAGTATACATATAATCTATCTCTAGTAATTTATTAGTTATTATATTACACTTTTCGCCTTTTCGATAATTAACAATTATTATGCTTAAAATTTGAAAATTTTATGGTCTCCTATTTCACCACTTATTTTCTTAAATTCAAGTTTACAGGGTCATTTTTTACTAATATTTCTCTCAATAGTTTATAATTTGGGTTTGATTAGATCCTTTAACCGATCACCTTAAACCTTGTGTCCTAAGTTCAATCCTACGGTTACTTGGTTTATCTTTAGGGCTTACAAAAATTAAACCCTATATAAAATCACCCTATAATGGGGTGGTTTGGAGGTTAGAATCATCACATTAGGAGAAAAATTTAGAAACCAGTTTATGCTTTTTTTAGTAACAACAATTCAAGGATAACCTTTGTTTTTGATAATTTATTTCCTTTAAGAGAAAGAAGAGCCAACACAGACCTCACCCATGCCCATTAACACAGAATCCATGGATTTAGTGTTACGCCCTGAACAAGAAGAGTCATAACAGTCCCGTCGTGTAAACTAATCTAAGATAGAAGCTGACCTCACAACTGCTATCGTAGACGCAGTTTACACAAGGTGCACAACTCAACCAGCTTGAAACGTCTATTCTAACATCTGTTAATATCTAAACTTGTAGTATAGTTTTTATAAAATACTTGTTCTATACAATTTGCTGTTTAGTACCACAACAGTAATTATATAGACATTTTACGTCTAAGGGTAAAGTTTACAATCAGAGTTTATTAAAAACCACAGGTTTTACGATCTATATACAATAAGTTAGAAAACTAGTAGGCTCCCAGGGAATTCCCATTTAGTTTTCTTCAAAACTTAAAGACAGGACAAAAGCTCAGGTTCAGTTAAATTCCTCGATCCTCACTTTCCCATACAGCAGCACACTAACCTGAGAACAGTGGTACTTGAACATCTTTACCTTCACTCAGCACCTGCAAAAGAGTGTAGGGGTGTGAGCACAACTAGCTCAGTAAGTGGGGCGGAGTCAGAAGAGTACTATACAATCACAAATAAGGTAAATAATTATGATAAAATGCAATGCAATCACTCAAATGAAAACATCGCACAGTGTTAACCGGTCCACTGTGAGGTTAGAGAAATTTCATCCGCTCCAACCCGGATTGAGGAGTTTTATAGCGACTCAAGTCAAACCAAACCCGGGCTTGTGCAATAGAGAACACCCCCCTCCCAAGACCGCCTTCGAACCACGGCCCCCAACCTTGCCGCGACCTCCTCGCCTATCACTTAGTTCGATTAAGGATGGGGAAAGGACCATTTCAGCTATCCTCATCGAAGGAAGTCAGTGTTTGGCCTAACACTCTTAATTGTCTCCCCTAACGGGTGATTATGCATGACCATTTATACTTTAGTCGAATAATCATTAGTGATAATCAGGGGTGACCAATAAATTCACACAATACAGAATCCATGCAAATATGCAGAACAGCATACCAAGGAGTCGAACTCCTGTCACAACAGAGTATTATTCATACACATAGCATGCGCATAATCATCTAACTACAAACACAACCAGAAGTACTCTTGGGTCTTCGGGTACTTTTAAATAGTACCCAAACAGTGGCGAAGCTACCATCCCAACTTACTTGTTTAGATGTTCGCTATTTCTGACTTGAATTGTCAACCGTCTTTGAAAGGTCCTAATTACACAAAAAGTCTAAATTTAGTTTTCGTAATAATTACGAAAACATTAGGGTTTAATCTAAAATGGTTATATATATATTATTTCCATAATATGCAGTCATGTTATTACTATATATCGAATTAAATTATTAATTATTGATATTGTACATCATATATACTATTACGTATTATATATCGTCTTGATCGTACCAAAACGTACTTTTTATTTATTAATTCACGTTTTGATTCCGGTAAGGTTACCGAAATGTGTATATTCTTGAATATGTTATAGTTATAGGCTAGATTGCTTAAGGTTATCCGATTTCAACAAAACTAGTGTCATTGAGTTCGTATAGACTTAACGACACATCTTACGAGTCATGTTCCTAGAGATGGATTTTAACGGGTAGTTTGAATTTTTAATACAATTATACATAATTATATAAAAACGATCGTATTATGCGAAATTTACAGTTTCAAATTATATTTTATCCAATTTGTCCTTATATTGTAACAATATAAGTATTATTCAATTCTAATACACCTAAAGTACATCCCGATCAGAAAATATTAATAATTATAATAAAAATCTCTATTTAACCCAATTCGATCAGCAATCTTATATATAGGTTTTATTTAACTATTTAACTCATTTTAGTTTATTAATATTACAAATACACCCCGACTTGTAATTTGAGCTATTTTACTTAATAAATTCGTAGTAAATTGTTTGGATTACCCAATAATTCCCCGAAAATTTCTATAGACTTCTAAAAATATAGGGAATTCAATTAGCACTTGGTTTCAAGTTTTCGACCTATTGCCTATATTTTCGTATTGACGATTTTACCCCTAAATTTGATAAATTAACCAATTATAATTCTTTTAGCATCCAATTAATTTCAATCTGACTCAATACCATTATTATTTATTATAGATCAGTACATGTCCATTTCATCAATTAATTTTATAATTTCCTATTAAATTCATAATTTCAGCCTATTTTCGAGCTAATTTCAGGCCTAAAAATTCAATAAATATTAAAATTATTCAAATAAAAATTTGGGCTTCGTAGTAATTACCTATATATCATACACATCCTACACAAAAATTTTCAGCTAGAAACAACATCATATAGTACATTTATTTCATAAATATATATTCGGACGAATTACAGATTTCTTAATAAAGTATATTAAATATTACGAATTTTTCAAAAATAAAAATATCACATGAAAGCATGTCTAAAATAACCTAAGTGTAATTTTTTTCATAATTTTCTAGGTGGATTTACTATTTTTAAAAAATTATTGAAAAACAGGGCATAAATTTGACCTTGGTGTTCTTGGGTGCTCTGGTGGCCGACGGCAGCTGGGCGGTTGTCGGACGGCCGGCGCAGTGGGTGGACCATGTGGGGTTGGCTGGGTTTCACAGCAGATCTACTATAGGTTAGGATTTCACACTTTCACTAATTTTTCTGTTTTTTTCTAAATTTGTTTTTTTTTTCCACGATTTTTTCTAATTTTTCTTTCTGATTTTTTCTGATTCCAAATTGCTAAAACTATCATATTTGATGATCTTGGCTTTTTATAGTGCCTCAAAGTCGGTTTAAGGATTTTTTTCTTTAATTAATTCATATTTTCTTTTCCAATTTCTTTTTTTTTTTTATGCATGAGGTGTCCAAATGTTATAACTTCACATTTTGAATCAGCAATGCAATTTCCATCCTCTTGCCACGCCTCCTTCCAATGTTATTTAATTAATTTTTCTTTTTCTTTTATTAAATAATTACTTAAATATAGATATTATATGTTAGAATTAATTATTTTAATTAATATACAAGGTTATACCCTATGTAAATAACATGTGAAATATATAACTTTACTCATATAATTAAGTTTCTAGCATATCTTTTATTTTTATGATACATTCTAAGGTTAATTCCATGAATTCAACACAATATATATATAATTACTCAATTTTAAGTTAATTTACGAGTATAATTATTATTTATATCGGGTATACTAAAAAATTACGTATATTTTTTTATAGTAAATTATACTACATTATTTCATTTTATAGCTCAATTAACTTATCTCTAAGTTCTCGTTGCAATCTAAGTTCAATTTTAGGAATTTTGAATATTTTAGGGCTTTAGTAAATATTCCAATTTCTAAGGGCAAATTTAGGATTTCGGGTCATTATTACTAAAATCTAACTTCACTGTAATATCTCGACTAACTTTTTCCTTCTAGTCACAAATTTTTTGGCTCAATTGGATAAGTTACCCTAAAAGCCCTAAATCTAAGCTCGGTTATCCTAAACTCAATTTTGGAAGCTTACATTTAGGCCTTGAATCTTTGAAAGACAAATATTTAGCGATAAAGATAATTACTTTTGGGAAAAGAGAAAGGAGTAAAATTTAAAAAACAAATGGTGCAAAATAATTAGAAAAAAAAAGAAAATAAAAAAGAAAAAAGAAAGAAAGAAAGAAAGAAAAAGGAAAGAAGAAAAAAGAAAAAGAAAGGCTAGAAGATCCAACTTAGCCCAAAAATGTATACCTTATCCTAACAAGAGCAGCAAACGTGAGTCATGAAAAGAAGTTAGAATTGAAACCCAAAAATCCTCAAAAGCACAAAACACTCATACCCATTTTGAATCACTTTTTGATTCCCAAAACATAGTCTTCAAACACAATCCAAATTCCAAACATAAAACCTCCTTACTCATCTTGATCCACAAACATAAGACCTTCTCACCCACAATACGATTCACACTAAATAAAAACTCTTTTAATCATGAGGAATAATTTATCTTAAATAAAAATTGTTTATGAAACTAGAGCAAACACACTTTTAGTTTTTCATAAAGGGTTCTTGACTTGTAAACCTAGGTCGAATAATAATTCTTTCAAATAAGTCCTCTCCTTAATCCTTCTTGAAACCATTTGACCAAAAGCTTGATTCACAATAGTAAACCAAAAAAGACCTAATAGATTGATTAAAGTGTATTACTTGCAAATTGGACCATAATTTTTAAAACGGTAGTCAAGAACAAAAATTAAACCGAGGATATGTGAGGAAGACCTCCTTGACTAAAAACTTAAGTTATCATTTCCATATGAAAGAGATACTTAAGTCACAAGACCCCACTGAGAAGGTTAGTATGCTACTGAATTAGCCAGATGATATTAAGATCAAGGGATATTTTTCGAGACTAAAAAGAATATAAAATGCCCCATATGTTTATCAAGGAAAATAATGGTTTAGTACAAGGGTCATGCTTCTTAATAATAATTTGTACTAGTTAGCAAACTTTCGAAAAAAAAAAGAGGGAAGCTAAGTGCTTGCTGTAAGTTTTCTAGCCATTTTTAAGTCTGTGTCAAAGCTTTCAAATCAACTCGTTTGCTTTCTTCCAATATGATCACACCTTTTAAGTTGACCTTATGGGTTTGAGTCATTCTCCCTAATGTCGTTTTCCTCATGATTGATGTCTAATAACCTTTCTTCCAAATTAAGGGACCTTATCCTAAATGCCACTTTTGTCATAAATGTTTTTCAATCAATAAATTCCTTGTTTGTAAAAATTTTCAAGTCAAGAGGTTTTTCAAATTGGTTACATTCCCCCTCTTTTGCTTCTTTAATTGCCATTTAGGGTCTTGGCTAGCCCATGTTCTCCTCTAAGATCTTAAGCCATCCTATAGGGTGCTTTTCTTCTTTAATTTCTCTTAAGGTTTTTTCCTTCATACATCTCCTTTAAGATTCTAGCTAGCTCATATAGCGCTATCCTAACTCATATTTTCTTTAAGGTTTTAGCTATCTTTTTTAGCGCTATCCTGACTCGTATTTTCTTCTAGGGTTTTAGCCAGCTAATAAAGTGTTGTCCCCACTCTTATTTTCCTTTAGAATTCTAGCCAACTCATAGATTGCTATCTTGACTCATATCTCTTTTAGGGTTCTAGCCAGCTTATAAAGCGTTGTCTCGACACCCATCTCCCTTATGTTTCTAACTAGCTCATAAAGCACTATCCCAACTTGCTAGCTTCTCTTAGCGTTTTAGTAAGACTATAGGGTGCTTCTCTCCACTAGTTTCTCTTTGGGTCTTAGCTAGCCCATAAGGTACTTCTCTTTCACTAATCTCTCTTAAGGTCTTAGTCAGCTCGTAATGCGCTTCCCCTTTGTCATTCTCTCTTTGAGTCTTAGCTAGCTTGTTGGGTACTTTCCCTTCCAACAATCTTTCTTAAGGTCATAGTGAGCTCATAGGCACTCTCCCTCACTCCAATAAGCTTTTAGGATTTAGTCAGCTCAAAGAGCATTTTTCAGACCTAGGTTAGTTAGCTTAGAGAAGCATGGCCAGGTTTCAACTTAATTCTCCTTTAAGGTTGCTAATCTTTTAGAGATGCTCTCACTTAAGTTAGTTAACTCAAAGGAGCATGACATAGTTTCAAATCAATTTATTGTTTAGGGTTAGTAGTCCCCTAGATATGCTCATGCCTAGGTTAGTCAACTTAGAAGGGCACTACTAGGTTTTAAATCAATTTTTCATTTAAAGGTTGCTAGTCCCTTAGAGATGCTTATGCCTAGGTTAGTCAGCATAGAAAGGCTACTAGGTTTCATATCAATTTCTCATTTAAGGTTGCTAGTACCGTAGAGATGCTCTTACTTAGGTTAGTCAACTTAGAAGGGCACTATTAGGTTTCAAATTAGTTTCTCATATAAGGTTACTACTCCCCTAGAAACACTTCTCACCTAGGTTAGTTAGCTTAGAAGGCTACAACTAGGTTTCAAATCGATTTCTCATTTAAGGTTGTTATTCCACTAAAGACGCTTTTGCCTAGCTTAGTCAGCTTAGAGGATCATGTCTAAGTTTCAAATCAATTCTCATTTAGGGTTACTAGTCCACTAGAGACGCTTCCTCCTAGGCTAATCAGCTCAAAGGATCACAACTAAGTTTCAAATCAATCTCTTGTTTAGGGTGGCTAATCCCTTAGAGACACTCCACTTAGGTTAGCCAACTCATAGAGCGCTTTAGTTTTAGGGTTCTTGTTAGCTCATAGGACACTACCTTCATTTTAATATTATTTTAGGGTTTTTGCCAGCTCTTAAGGTGCTACCGTCCATTTAGTATCATTTTAAGATTCTTGCCAACTCTATGGATGCTACCCTCCATTTAGTATCGTTATGGGTTTCTTGTTAGCTCCTAGGGTGCTACCTTCCATTTACTACCATTTTAAGGTTCTTATTAGCTCGTAGGGTGCTACTCTCCATTTGCTAGCATTTTAGGGCTCCTGTCAACTCTTAGAGTGCTATCCTCCATTCAATATCATTATAAGGTTCTTCCTAGCTCTTAAGGTACTATCCTTCTCTTTTCTTTCTCCAAATCTCTAGTGAATTAAGCCTAAGATAATTAACTATATGTAGAGCTTCTTAGTTCGAGTTTGTCTTTGGAGTAAAAATGGTGTCTCTTTTATTTTTATGGAAAAGTTTTACTCAAACTTCGCCACAAAGAACAGTAGCTATAAACACCCTATTTTTCTCCCTATAATTTAATTTTTTTTTTTAAAATAGGGGAAAAGGGTCCTATTTCAAAAATACAAAAAATTAAAAATATATAAAAATTGAAAAATTAGAAAAAAATATAAAAAGATTTCAAAAATTGAAGAATTCAACAAAAAAAATTATAAAATCTAAAAAAAAAGGAAAATAAAAAATAAAAGTTAGAAAGTATATAAAAATATAAAAAATTGAAATTTTAGAATGAAATAGAAATTTTTTTTTTCTCTCTAGTGGTAATAATATGTTAGTAATTTTTTTAAAGGAAAGATATGTTTTTTTTTTTTTTTTTTCATTTAGACCTAGGAACGTTTTTAGTTTAAATACATATTGTTTGCAAGAAACAACATGGCACTGGCTAACAGCACATTTGGTATTGCACTTGGTCTTGGTATTGGGATAGAGTATAAGGTTTTGGGTTCAATTCTAGCTAAATGCATGTTTATTTTATTTGCTTGACTAGGTTATGTGTCATGGCATGATAGGGCCAATTCTTTATCGTGCTACATAGCAACCAATTGTTGCTCTACATGGTTAACATGGTAGACAATTGTTATTCCTTATGGGCGTTACGTCAACATCCTCTTCCCTCTCTTTCCTTCCATTTCCATTTTTTTTTCTTTCATTTTCCTACATGTTCCTCACAAGGGTGCTTGGTTCAAGGTCATTTTGACCACATTTTCTATAGGATTTCACCTAGTGAAATCATATAAATTACTTTGGATACTATGAATTAGGACAAAAAACTCGAATTAACTCATTCATTTAATCATCCAAGTAGGTTTTGAAAAATTGGAAAAAATCATGGACCCAAGATTCTAGCTCTTGCTATAAACTTCGAATCCAAGCTACAATGGATAAGTTGAAGCTGTCTTTTGATCATTAGAGCAAGAATATCGTGATTTTAATTCACAATACCACTTTAATCATGCTTATTTCCATAGATTTGAAGACCACCTAAGCTAGATGATCATAGTCAAATCGACCATTTATGGGCGTTTCCATGTTTGTTCTAGGTTGAAATAGTACAAATAGGTACCCCCATTCCCATTCGTAGCATCAGTTCACTCAAAATCACACTCACTTAAGCTTATTCAACACATTCTCTCTCTATGCGATTTTGCTCTCTCTCTCTCTCTCTCTCTCTCTAGCTTATTACGCTTATGTAGCATGTTCAAGTGGAAATAACCATACAATGAACTTCTCTATAGCTTGAGTGTCCCAATTTGACAAACCTTACCTATTGTCGTAACCCCAAGTACCATCACCATCAACTTCCATCCAAACCCTAGCTGCCTTAACCACCGTTGAAATACAATACAACTACCGCCACCTAGGTACAAAATACCTACATTACGACTACCACTACCCTCGGAAATCTCACCCCGATGCCTTATACACTCCCGGTTGCCACTAGGTTAGGCTACGAACAACCTTCTCTCTCTTACCCAAATCGTCCAATGCCAATCACCTACCAAACGACCACCAAACGTTATGGCAATTATTGTACTCCTCCATTTGTCAATAAAAAATACATGACTCCAAAGTTGTTCGCTTGAAACTCACTCAAAATCTACTAAACCATCCCCTATGCACTACTACTCTTCCTTCCCTATTATGACTTGAATTAGACCCTTTAGCCCAACCTGGATCTAGATTAACCCAATCTACCTCCCCTGACCTACGAGCATGTCCCAAGGTTCAGTCCCCTTTCCCTTTTCCCTTTGTAGTTTGTATTTTAATGTATTTTATTTTATTCCATTGTATTTTATTTTTCATTTTCCTTCTCTTCTTTTCTTTATTTTTTTATTCTATTGTAAAAAAAAAAAAACCAAAAAAAAAAATCCAAGAAAGAAAAAAAGACAGGAAAAGATGAAGAAAAAAAGAAGAAGAGGAAAGCTTTGTTATTTTATTTTTTTAGCATAAAGTATGTTTTGGTCAAAAATAGAAAAAATTAAAAAAGAATTTGTTTCATTACTTTGGAAAATATTTTTTAAAAAATAAAATTCTAATTAACAACCCTTTTATGAAAATAAGATTTCTTGGAATTTCTTCGAATAAATAAACACTAAAAAAGAATTAGGACCCTTTTAGAACTTTTCATAAACGAAAATAAATTGGTAGAAATGTAAACCCAATTATTTTTAAAGTTAAAAGAGACCAATACGGTAAAGTTTTTACGAAAGAACTTTAGAAGTCTAATCTTAAATAGTAGGTATGTAAGTACTTGTAGGAAATTATAGGGCAACTTAAAATATGGAAAATTTTATTTTTCACCCTTTGTAAATAGTTACTTTTTTTTTAATTTTTTTTTTGTAAATTAATATAATTTGTTACTTCTTTATTTGTGAAATAGAAATTGTTCTTTCAATTTAAAAGTGTAAATTGAAAAATAAATTTAAAATTTGAAGGTTAAGGTGATACTTGTTAGCGTTTAATGGGTTAGCCTTAGGATAAAAAAACTCTGGTTTTCAAAGTTAGTTTTTTCGTAGACTGGTGGTTAAGTTATAATTAATTTACCCATTATTATGACTTAACATTTTTCTTGATATTGGTTGGGCGGCAATGCTAAAATCTTTTTTTTTTTTTTAACGAAAACTTCCCTAGTCAAGGGTTTATATTGAATGGGCTTAAGATTCAATATAAGTCAAATTAAAGAAAATAGTGAAAAACTAGAAATTTCAAGCTCAACAGTAGTTAATAGGGTTAATTGACAAATCATCAAGAAAAGTCCAATGACCCTTGTTTCTTACACATTCCACTACCTTCATATTATATTTCCAACATATTGTCATCACATTAGGTAGAAAAACCAACTTACAATAATTAAAAACATGATGTAGATCAAGGAAATGCATTAGAATGGGTGATATGTTGAAAATATAGCAAAAGCCTTAGAAAACCACCATAGCCGCCACTTATGGAAGGTGTAATGATTTGCAAATTTTGATTAATTAGTATTAAATATGATTTAAGGTGTGATTAACCAAGTTAAGTAGGATAATGATGAGTTAGTGGCTTAAAATAGCTTAATTGCTAATTAGAGGCTTAAAAATGGTATTAAGGACTCCATTAATGAAAAGGACCAGATTTGAAAATTTAGTTAAATTGGACCAAACTTGAAGCTTTAAATGGGCTTAGGCCTAAAATGATAAGTAAAATTGGGCTTAAGGCTTTAAAATATAAAATAAGTCCAAAAAGTGTTAAAATTAAGGCCTAACAAATTAGTGGCCAGATCTAAACTCTAAAATAAAAGGCTTATTAAGTCTTAAGGCCCATCTAAGGCATCCTTTGTAAGCCTCTTAGCAAGATAAGGCCTTAAATTAGTAAAAAGAGCCCGTTTAGGCCCACAAGAGTGGTAATAAAGCCTAAGTCAAAAGCTATTGGGCTTGGATAGAAAATTCAACTTAAAACACTTGAATAAAAGCTCAAAGAGCAAGTTTAAGGCTGAATACCAATAACTAAGCCCAAAGCCCAAGATTAGGCCCTAGGATCCTAGGGTAGTCAAACTAGCATCATTGACCAATGAACTTAATTGACCTAAACTGAATTCTTATGAGCCAAAACACTTAAAAAAAACCTCACTAAATGAAAGAACACTCAAAAAGGATGAAAAAAAGACTATAAGATTGTTGAAAATGGACTTAAAAAGAAGAAATTATGTTCAAAATAAGAAAACATTAAAAGTAGAAAGTTTAGAACGAGAAGGAACAACTAAGTAGTTTAGGATATAGAACTTATGTACTTAATTATGATCTTTAGGTGATGTGGACCCATGGATTGACTCAATTGAGGATTCCTAGGACTGCTAGATACTGTGGTAGAGTGAGCATACTGACCTTTATCTTATCTTGTATTTACTTGTAGTGTAGAGCATCGATCTATGTTAGCTCTTCTGTTTGAATGCATTCAAAACAATTTGCTTTCTAGATGATCCCCTTAGAATAGTGAATTGAGTAATCTAACAATCTTCTTAGTTACTTCGTTCTATACTTTGATTTACTAGAATCCTTAGTAAAAGAATTTTATTTCCACTAAGCTAAAAAAATATGTCAATGTTTTTAGTAATCTAAAGACATCTTTTAATAGCTATTTTGTTTCAATCTTTCTGATATACATAGAAATATACCAAAAATGGAAGTTTTAGATTTAGTTACAATTGGAAAGAAACTTTTCTATCTTGTCATAAGGTGTTAGGTTAAGTCCTGCAATGAGCTTAACTCTCATGTTTAGTTGCCACCATTGAGTTTGGAACTGTAAAATGTTTGTACTTAGGGACTGGATATTCCTATGTGCTTATATTGGTTGTACTTTGTGTTAAAATTCTATAATAAATCAAAACTGAGAATCGATTGCTGCATTAGTAGATAAAGCTTTGGAGTGTCAGTCATATATTTTGGTTAGTTACTTGTGGACTAGAATAGTAATTATTCGACCTTAATATGAACCAATCATGCATTACATGTTTTTGCCTTAATGTGAAATAGGCATCAACATTATGTAGTAGAGCAAGAGATCATGCATGTTGACCCCGTATTTATTTTATATTACTGTTGTATTAGAGAATGTACTCGTATGACATGTTCTTGATTTAACCTTTGGGATCTACTTAGCTTTAGAAAGTGTCGCCCTCTACTTAAGGTTGAGTTGTGTCTGCCTTTGTCTGATGATGAGGATGTCTAGTTAGAGGAGCAAATTCCAAAGATACATGTCCCATCTCCAATGGAGGTTGATACAATTGGCAAGGATTTACCTCAGAGGAGGATCCACCTAAGCCTATGACCCTTGTTGCATAAGTTGTTGACCTAGACCACTTGATAGAGCTGGATGAACACCGATAGCTATTTTCTTAGGTTCGATAAGATTGAAAAAAATTAAAATTGATAAAAATTCCAAATTGAAAATGCTAAACCTTGAATTTGTGTAACCACAAATTGAAATCATGAACCAATTAAGAAGCCTAGAGCTTAAAAGACATAAGACCTTAGATTAAAATCTAAACGAAAAGAAAACAAAAAAAAAAGGAAAGAAAATTAAACCAACCGTGTAACTTTAACTTGAATTTGTAATGAAATGAAATAGTAACTTTAACTTAAATCATGCTAAACTGCATAGATTCAATGCTAACTGATTAGAGATATTCTTAAACGATAATAATCAACTAAATTAAACCAACCAAAGTAATAAATTAATAAAATTACTATTTTATCTTTATATACATGAAAGTAGCACCTACATGTATATATATATAATATAAATTTTAATCGCAAATGCTAAAATATATGATATATCGAATAATATTAAATGATTAAATTTAAGACTATTAAATGTTAAATTAATGGAATTACACATTTGCTCCTAAAATGTACTTATAGAGTCATGTGTATATATATTACATATAATCTTCTTTGTACACTATATTATACAATAACGCTATACGTAGTATTTTGTGTACACTAAATTAAACAATATGCAATATATTTTACTAATGTATTTTACCAAATATAATGTCAATGTGACATACCTGAATAATTTAATTTAATTAGTCAATTTAGCCACCTAAAGACCTAGAACATTATATCTTATATCTAACCGCTTATCAAGACAAGACATGAAGAAAACAAAAATAATAAAGAAATAACTAAAATAATAATAAAATAATAGATAAAAATAAAAGTAATTTAAGATATTTCAAAGTATATGAATTAGTTTTCAAATATGATATGGAGTCTAACATAAAAATCGAAACTTGAAAATATTATGTTTCTATAATGAATGGTTAATTGACATTAGATAAATGTTAATAATTAAAAAAAAATAAAGTAACAATATGAAAATAATAAAATTATGTATGTTGTTGTATTATATAATTTATTTTAAGTTTACTTGTAAAATTTCATTTAAAAAGGATATAAAAATAATTTTCCATGTATATGAATTGTATGAGTAAATAAAACGAAATCTTGTAAAAATGTTGGGATTTTGCATGGAAAGTCAAAAAGCCAAAAAATCTTGCCTTATTCACACAAGACTAACAACAATTCGTTCACTCACTCCTAGCCATCTACATGTCACCATTTGGCTTACTATCCAAGTAAAATTGCTTGTAAGAAAGATAACAGGACAAAAATTACACTGTGTAGGGCTAATCTATACTTCTCTTTTTACTCTTTCATTTTTTTTTTTCCTAGAAAACTAAGCTCCAGCCTATTATTTTTCTCCTACATTTCCTTTACAACTACCCGCTTCTTCTACAAAATAAATATACATCTAAAGACTACTCTAAAGTTACTATCACTCCATCACCATCTCCTTTCCACTGCAAAACTACCACCTAATTATTGGAAAAGCACCACCAAAGTAGGCTAATAAAGCTAACTTTATGACTTAGTAGAAACTTCTAGATATTATTATATTCTAACTTTGATCTTCGGCCACCACTCGACATATCGCCACCACTAATGTGTTCTAGGCATGGAGAATTACTAGATGTAGCCATTGATGTGACCTAACTTCAATTGAATGGTAAGAAATCGAACCCAAAACTTACATGTTCCACTTTTCATTTTTTCACTTTTAATTTTTCATTAAATTTTTTATCTTTACCGAAAATATATGATACTAAATTGTATGTAATGAAAGTTAATACATATTAGAATGATATGATTTTCAACCAACTTTATTTAAAGAAAACACCTTAACACACTAGAAAAAGAAGATCAAAGTTGGATCTAGTCATTTGAGTTGGTCCTCTGATCTCATCAAAATGCACCCTAATTGAGATAGGCTTGTTAACCTAGCAACATGATTGCCATATATAGATTCATTAGTTTAAGCTTGATCAACTTTCTTTGAGGGTTTGTTGGTTTAACCTATTCTTTTCATATCCTAGTGACAAAGTATGGAGACAGGCTTTAGCTTATTTAGGGCTTTGTAAAGTAGGTAGGTTATGTTTGTGAGGGTTTAAGTAAATGAGGAGGTTGTGGGAAAGTCTTGTGTTTAGGGTTAGGAGTAGGTGAGGAATCTTTGCCTCTACTTAGAGTGAGTAGAAAGATGCCATGGAGTATACTATATTGGGTTTGAGCTTTTTGGTGGGTTATGTAAAACCTATAATTAGGTATTTGGGGTTCGATTCGTAGAATTTAGGATGATTGAGCAAATTATCCGATCTAGCTTATCGAACCCCATTTCGATTTCTTTAATTTAACTTATATTAAGCTTAGCCCGTTAATGTAAATTACTTGACATTAAACTAAGGAAATAATTTTCTAAAAAAAAATTAAAAATTAGAGTCACTAACCAGTTCAACTGGTAAAAAATAAAATTAAGGTTTTCGGCCATTAATTTGTAGATATTTTAAAAAAAAATTGATTTTTAGAAAATTAAACCAGAAAAACTGGTTTCGGGGACTAACCTATTATTAAGTCTAAGTCACCATGTAAAAATTAAAAAAAAAAATTGATGGGCTTTTATTTTTATAATTTTATAATAATGCTAAAGATCTAACTAATTGTACAAAAAATAACTAAAGTGATTTTTATTATTTTTTATTATTACGAATTTTCAAGACAAGGGAAAAAGTTTTTTTATTTTTTATACGGTTGCCTCGAAAGTACCTATGTACCCGCTATTCGCAATCAAACCAGCAGTAGTTCTCTTTTTTTTATAAAATTTTTGGTAAGTAGGTAATTTTTATAATGAAAATAGAGCTAGGTTTATGTATTTTATCAATTTATTATTTTAAGAAAACAAACTTAAAAAAATCTAATTTTTCCGAATTAAATAAAAAAAACTAACTAATTGAATCTTTTTGAGAAAACTCAATTTAGTATTTTTTATCTTTCAAAACCACTATATGTCAAAATATATATTTTTTTATTAAAAAAACATGATTTTAAAAAAAAAAACTTAATTCAACTAAATTTTATTGGAAAATAAAAAATTTGCAATAAGATTAAACAAAAATAAATAAATAGAAAACCCTGCACTTAAACATAAAAATAGTTAATAAAGAAAAAAAAAACATAACTAATAAAGTAAATTAATAAAAATTAACGAAATAAATAAATAATAAAAAAATTAATGAAAATTTACCTTACATTGGATCGTATCGGTGTTAGGCGGTGGATTGGGCGCTGTTGGGCGATAAGCTAGGCAAGAGATTAGGAGATAGGCTAGGCATTATTGGGTGATGTTACGTGACAAGCTGGGCGAGAGACTGTGGTTGTTGTGCAGTGGTGCTAAGGTAGTACTGTGTGGTGTTGCGTGTTGTAGCACGATGGTGTTTTGAGTAGAAGTGTGATTAAAAAAAGAAATAAAAAAGGTCCTTGAAACCCCCATCGTTGTGCTATTTATAAGCTCAAAATCAAATCTTTTGTATAAAAGATATAGAAGATTCGATTATGATTCTTTCAAGATTTATCCTAGTTTCTAGAAATCCTAGTTATTTCAGGCCTTTTATTTCTTCCAATGCTTAGCTCAATACGCTTCGCTATAATTTAGCCTAATTATTCCCTAATCTAATTTAAGTCCTTAAATTGGATGAATTTTATTCTATATTGGTTTGACCTAAAATTAATAAAGCCCATATCATCACTTAATCAGACAATCCAACTCAATTCAATTCAACACAATACAACTCGACTTATGACTCCACTTACCATGACTCAACTTGCTTCGACTCGACTCGACTTGACTTGATTCGACTCGACTCGACTCGACTCGATATAATTTGACTTAACTCGATACAACACAATTTGATATGATTCTCTTTTTTTTTTCTTTTTCAACTTTCCTTTTTCCTTTATAATATTCGTTTTTTATTATTATTTTTATTTTTCTACTTTTTGCTTATTTATTAACCTATCTTAATTAATAAAAAAAATTGTAAAAATAAGGTGTCTACAATTGTCCCTCTTTGTAGTGAAATTTGATTAGAACTTTGGTACAAAGATAAAAGAGATACTCATTTTTGTCAGACTTGACTTGGATAATTTAAAGAGGATAGATCTCTTCAAGATTAAAAACTCGTTTTGGCAGATTATCTGAGGATGATAAATCTCTTTCAAGATAAGTTGCTTAAAAGGATAGATCTTTTAAAGACAAGATGAGACAACACTCTTATGAGTAGGTGATCTTTTAAATGACTGGACGGCGCTCCTTTGAGCAAGCGATCTAAGAAAAGATTGATAGGATAGCGTTCTTAGAAAGGAATAGATAGGATAGCGTTCCTAGAAAGGAATAGATAGGATAGCTCTCTTATGAGCAAGCAATCTTAAAAAGGATTGGATAGCGCTCTACTGAGCAAGTGACCCAATGAAGGATAGGATAGCACTCTTTTGAGCAAGCGATCCTAAAAAGGATTGAATGGCGCTCCATGGAGCAAGTGACCTAATTAAGGATAGGATAGTACTCCTTTAAGCAGGCGATCTTAAAAAAGATTGGATGGTGCTCCCATAAGCGGGTGATCCTAAAAAGGATTGGATGACACTCCACTAAGCAAGCGACACAACTAAGGATAGGATAGCGTTCCTTTGAGCAGGCGATCATATAAAGGGATTGGATGGCATTCTACTGAGTAAGCGACTCAACTAAGGATAGGACAGTGCTCGTTTGAGTAAGCGATCCTACAAAGGATTTTGATGAGTTTTGACAAAATGATATGAGACTTGAGTTTGAAGGATTTTAATGATTCTTTGAAAATATTGTTCTTTGACAAATGTTTTTTTTTTTTTTGAAAAAGGTTTCATTCTTTTTTTGAAAAGGTTTTTCTTTTTTCTTCTTCTTTTGTCAAGAAATTCAAAAACACTTTTTGATAAAAAATTGTGTTGCTAACAAGTAAGAAAGTCTTGAAAACTCTAAAGACCACAAATAAGGGGTTAACTTACCCCTTACTCATTGATCACTCATTCTTTAAGTCTTGTTTCCTAGAGTATAATTCATGATCTTTGAACTTTTTTAGAAGCACTGATTTTTAACTTAGGATAAACGACTATTTGTGTTTTTGACAAAGTACTCAACTCTTTAATTTTCCACTAAGAGGATAGATATCATTACTTGAAATGTTTAGTCAAACTAAACCTCCTTGCACTCTCATAGGTCTATTTTAACTCTTAGCATCAATTCCAAAAATTGTAAACTATCCTATAAATGGTATATTCTAGTTAATCAATAGGTCTTTTCTGGGTTTGCAATGTTAAGCTTTTGGTCAATGGTTTAAGCAAATAGATATGAATGTGTTTTGGCCAATTTTAAGAAAAATCATATGCAATCAGTCTCGAGTTTACAAGCTAAGAACCTAAGAGAAACTAAACATGGGCTTACCCTAGTTTTATGAGCAAATTTCAGTTAAGATAAGTTGATTTCTTTAGTCAAAAGAGTTTTATCAAGAGTGATATAGTGGGTTGGATCATAAAATGAGGGCTTTGCTTTTAGGTTTAGGAATTGAAAGTATTTAGATTTTAGATACCATAACCAGTTAGAACTTCAGGCTATTTTTTGAAGGTGACTATCTTGCTAATATCTTCAATCTTTTTTTTTTTTCACTTTTTCTTTTTCTTTTTCTTTTTCTCCTTGTTCTTTCTTGTTTTCTCTTTTTCTTTTTTTTTTCGTTTTTCCTTTATTTTTTTGGGTCAAGGTGATTACCTTCTATTGTTGAGTTTTCACTTGATGGGATTTGAAGTACTAAAAGGTAGGTTCAAGGTGTATAAGCTTGGGAGCACATGGTTTTGTAGTGTTTGGGAAAGAATCTATAGACTCAATGTGTTTGAATAAGTATACGGGTTGAGTGGGGTATATATGGTTTGAAACTTTTCTTCATTCTAAAGAAATTGAATTATCTATGATAATATTTTCTTATGAATTGGGAAAAATAAGGCAAGCATGAGTTAGTCTTCCTTTTCTCTAAATTACTGATCTTAACCTCCTAATTGCCCTACTTTGGGGTGATTACTAGTAGGGCTAATTTTAAGAAAAATTCCTTAAAGGTTCAAAAGGATTTGTAAGGGATATTTGTATTTAAAGATAATGAAATGAATGTCTAATATACCAAGTTCAAGATAGGCCTCCTTTAAGGAATAAGCCTAATTACTCACCTTGATGGTGCTCAACTCTTACGTGTATCTAGGGTTAGTGTTTAGGACATGGGTTGCCTATTTTCATCCTCTTTTTATCCTAGACCTTTCAAGTAATGTGTTATTGTTCCCTTAGGTGGAAAGTTTTAAGTTTCGAGTTCACATTTTCTTTATCCATTTTCACTTATTCGAAATGCCTCTATTTGAATTGAGCTAGCTTCATAGCATACAAAGACAAGAAAACACATGAAAACTACTTTATTCAATAACTTATATCTATTACAAGCTCTAAAATGAAAGATAATGCATGAACTAAAATTCTTTCTTATTTCTTGCCCCTATTTCTATCACCTCTTGGCCCATTTAACTGAATTGATCTTTTGGAGATATACCTAATTGCTTCTAATGGCGAGCTACTTTGTCAGATGATAGTAGTAAACCCTTAATGCCTAATATTAGAATTTGTTTATTTGATGCTTCTTAAAAACTTAGGGAAGGAATACTACTGCTAATCGACCCATTAATCTCTAGAAAATTTGGTTGGATAATATTGGCATTAATCAAATCCTGCACCTTATGCTTTAATCTCCAACAATCTTTAATGGTATGCCCCACATTGCTTATATGATAGTTACACCATTTGTTGGGGTTACGATCCCTTGGCTTGTATTTCTTTGTTAGGCTTTCGTATGTCAGTAGTCTCACATATCTCAATTGTTTAAATACTTAAGCCATTGGAATCTTGAATTGCGTAAATCGCCTCTTCTTGTTATGGATGGGCTTGTCTTGATTATGGGCTTTCTCCATCAATACATTCGATCTTGATTTCTCTTTCATTGAATCATCTTCATGCTTGGGTTATAACTTCCTATTTGTATTAAGATGTATGTTTTCGAGCTACTTGAGCACATAACCCATTGTCATTTCCGTGCTAGTGAGCCTTTCTTCTAATATCACCAACTTTTCTTATAGGGTAACTACCCTTTCTTTTAGACCCTAATAGTAACATGTGCCCTGAACTTGACCATTCAAATCTATTTCTAGCAACTTTTCCAATCCTTGTATCATGTTGATAGTAGGCTCTGTATAGAAATTGGGCCTTAGATCCTTAACGAAGTCCAACTAGATTAATTTTTCATCAATCAAATCTTGGACTTTATTCTTCAACTCTCAGCAATCGTTAGTAGCATGCCCCTACTGACCCATGTGGTACTTACATTGTGCATTGGGATCGTATTTTTGAGGTTTATACCTTGGTGTTAAAGTCTTAGGATGCAGTAAACCCTCTTCTTTTAAGCAACGATAGACTCGAGAGATGGAATTGAGATATGAGTGAACCTCTTTCTAGGTGATTTCTGGCTTAGCTTATTTTTCTTGAGCTTTAGACCAATCCTTAGGGCACTAGGCTTGCGTATCATTAGATAAGGCATCGTAGTGTTTACAGCGACCTTTGAATCCAACAAACCTGATCCCTTCCTTATCAATCTCCTTATTCTAATAGCATCTTCATTGCAACTACTAGCTACAACTACATCTGCAAACGTAGAAGTAGTATGGCCTAAGAGGTGATTATAATAAGGTTCACCTAATGTGTGGATGAATATGTTGATTAATTCATTTTCTAGCAATTATACCATAGCTTGAGCAGATATGGATCGCCATCTCTAGGCATACCCCTTAAAGGACTTGATCAACTCCATTTTCATGTTATTCATACCCATTAGGGATGGAGCCACTTCTTCATTAAGCTTGTACTATTGATAAAAGGCTCAAGTTAGCTTATCTCAAGTATCAAGCTTAACTAAGTCTTGTTGGGCATACCAAATCAACATTGGCCTAGTTAGGCTATCTTGGAAAGTTTGAATTATCAACTACTTATGTTTAGCGAATTGGGCCATCTTGCAAACATAAAGCTTAAGGTGAAGTTTAAGATAACCTAATCCATCATTCTTTTCAAAATTTGGTACCTTAAACTTCTTGGGTAACCCATTGTCTTCAAAAGCACAAACACTGCTCAAGCCCAGATCGTGCTGCACATCATGATCCTTAAGAACTCTCATTTTCTCTTCAATTTTCTAGAAGATTTCTTCTTCCATCTTCATCAATTTTTGCACCAATTCCTTCCTCAAGCCTTTGTTGCTATTGTTGAGCTCATGAATCGGAAACTCTGCAAACTTGTTTATCTCAAATGGTATGTCAATAGGCCCCTAGGCTTAGGTATGGGCCATGGTCTTGACTTGCTTCGCATGCTTTCCCAAAACCCTTTCAATTGTGGTTATTCTATGTTTAAGAGCTTCAGACATCTTGTTTTTGAAAATGAGTGATTATGGGCTTTAGGTTGGGCCAGATCACTTTAAAAGCAATCTTTCAAAGCCTGCAAGAATCCCTTCTTGTTAGCAATACTGCATCGAGTTTTTAGTTTTGAAAACCATTCTTTTTTTTTTTTTCAGAAACTTTTATTAGAAAATCAATACTTATTTTATGTCATAGGAACCTAATACTAACATCGACGAATCTAAATAAAGAAAATATTAGGACTGACGACCAAGGACATAGGATGACGATAATATTACAAGGATGATATGGAGAAGCGAATATTATTTTACAACGAGAAACTTATTGAATAAATGACACAAGGGTGACTACTTATGGAGAAAACTCTATTAGGACCGTAACAACCTAATGGCTAAACACGAAAAATGAGAACTTAGACATTTATAGGATTACTAACCTTAAGATGGAAAATAATTCACAATGAAAATCTAATGATTAAATCTTTTTTTTTATTTTATTTTGTTAGTTCCTAACAATATGTTACATGTAGGGCATTACAATAGAAATCAACCAAGTAAATAATTATTATGAAACTGGTTTTTGATAATAAAATATCTTTTGAAATTTCTTTTTTTTTAAATGTTGGAAATTCTTTTTAAAAAAATGACAGTTTCATAATAATTTTTATCATTGTTAATTTCCATGATTACATGCCAAAAAAAAAATTATAAGTTAATATAGAATTTTTTTTTTTAATATTAGCATAGGGGGAATATTATTGATTTTGAGCATTTTATGTTAAATGTTATGTTGCACAACCTATTATTGATGAAATAAAACAAAACCTATAAGATGGACATATATTACAAAAGATAGCATATACATACAACTATGCAAAATAAATGTGATGCAATATGCTACACACAACTGCAATCCAATAGGGTTGGTCATTAATAAACTATAGGGAGTATGATAAATCTACGGTCAAAGAGCACCCTTATATATAAGTATATTCAAAATAAGATTTAATAAAAATGAAGCTCGTGTATATTTATATATAAGAGTTACTGATTTTTTTAATTGAAAATGGACGATGAACTAATCGTAGATTCAATCAGGCTTTCCCTATAATTTAAAAATAACAACCTCTTTTTCGAAAAGAATGATGTAAGAGAGTGGGGTTTACGAATCTTAGGCTCTATAGCTCCAAAACTTTTCGAAGAGAAGCTTAAGGAGCTATATTGAAGCCTGAGTGGGCTCGTCTATCACCGCTAGGCAAGGGTGAAGACTTTAGTGACCTGAAGGTTACATAATAGTAGCCCTTCCTAAGTTCCTAAGGTGGTTTAAGTTCGACTACATCTAAACACGCGAATGATTATTGAAAATGAAAAAAGAATCTCCCCTAATTCCCCAAGAAGGCCCATTGGACCGAGCTTTTTTTTTTTTTCTCTTAGGGCCTGCATCACTAAAAAAAAAAAACAATTAGTACAACTATAATACAACAAAAAAATAATAATAATATAAAAGCCCATAAATAATTTTTTAATTTTCATATGGCTAACCCACCAGGCGTCCCTTAGCGGAGGCGTCAATTCTATCAAACTCTATTTCGATTTTCTTAATTTAACTTATATTAAACCCAGCTCGTTTAATATAAATTATTCAACATTAAATTAAGAAAATATTTTTCTAAAAGAAATTTAAAAATTAGAGTCGTTAACCAATTCAACTGGCAAAAAATAAAATTAAAGTTTTCTCAAAAACCCTAATTTGGCTACTAATTTGCGGATATTATAAACAAAAATTGATTTTTAGAAAATTAAACTAGAAAAACTAGTTTCAGAGGCTAGCTTATTAAGACTAAGTCACCATGTAAAAATTTAAAAAAAAAAAATTGATGGGCTTTTATTTTTATAATTTTCTAACAATGCTAAATATATACCTAAATGTACAAAAAATAACTGAAGTAATTTTTATTATTTTTTATTATTACGAATTTTCAAGACAAAGGAAATTTTTTTTTATACAGTTGCCCCGAAGGTACCTACGTACTCGCTATTCAGGATTAAACCAGTTGTGGTTCTCTTCTCTTATAAAATTTTTAGTGAGTGGGTTATTTTATATTGAAAATCGAGCTAGGTTTACATATTTTATCAATTTATTATTTTAAAAAAACAAACCTAAAAAAATCTAATTTTTCCTAATTAAATAAAAAAACCCTATCTAATCAAGTCTTTTTGAAAAAACTCAATTTAAGATATTTTATTTTTCAAAACCACTATATTTCAAAAAATATATTTTTTCTATTGAAAAAGACATGATTTTTCAAAAAAAAAAAAAAAACTTAATTCAACTAAATTTTATTAGCAAATAAAAAAATTTGCAATAAGAATAAACAATAATAAATAGAAAAAAAACCTACACTTAAACAGAAAAATAGTTAATAAAGAAAAAAAAAACATAACTAATAAAGAAAATTTACCTAGTGTTAGATCATGTCGATATTAGGCAGTAGGTTGGGCGTTGCTGGGTGATAGGTTGGGCGAGAGACTAGGTGCTGCTGGGCGAAATACTGGGTGCTGCTAGGCGAGAGACTGTAGTGGTTATGCGGTGGTGCTAGGGTGTTATTGTGTAGTGTTGCATGGTGGTTTTATGGTGGCACGGTGGTGTTTTAGGTAAGAGTGTGATTAAAAAAAGAAAAGAAAAAACCATCCCTAAAACCCTCATTAATGTGCTATTTATAAGCTCAAAATCGAATCTTTCGTAAAAAAGATACAAAATATTCGATTGCGATTCTTCTAAGATTTACCCCAACTTCTAAAAACCCTAGTTATTTTGGGCCTTTTATTTCTTCCAAAGCTTGATCCGCTCCACTACAATTTAGCCCAATAATTCCCTAATTTGATTTAAGTCTTTAAATTAGATGAATTTTATTCTATATTGGTTTGGCTCAAAATTAATTAGCCCATATTGTCACCTAATCCAACAATCTAACTCAATTCAATTTAACACAACACGACTCGACTTATAACTCTACTTGTTACAACTGGACTCAACTCGACTCGATATAATTGGACTTAACTCGATATGACATGACTTAATATGATTCTCTTTTTTTTTTCTGCTTTCCTTTTTTCTTTTTTTTTTCTCTTTTTAATTTTTGTTAGAATTATTAGTAAAAGTGATCCCGTAAGTTTGAATTTAGGAACATAAGTAATAAAATGATTAATTAATATAATATTGAATTTTATAAAAATTGTTCGTTATTTATCTGAAATGCTTAGAACTAATTTCAATAACTAACAAATCAATAAAGATAAATTGCATGCATACTAAAAATCATAAAATAAGTTAAATAATATTTAGGAATATTTATTTGTACTATATAACATATAGATAGAAATAAGTGTAATTACTTAAAATATGCGAAATATGCCAAAATAATGTTAATTCATTAAGGATAATACATGAATAATTAAGGAAAAATCAAGAAAAATGAGGAAAATTCTAGAATTGAGGCATGGTAGGTTGGTGTTTAAGAAATAAAAGCAACCAATTAAATTAAGCCAAACAAAAAGCAAATTTAGAAGAGGATAAAGCCCGTATCAAGTCATTTAATGCATAAAAAATCTCCTAAAGCTCTATAAATACCCAAATTAAATTAGAAACTCATTTAGTCAGTTCAGGATCCTAGAAAATTAGAGAGAATCGAAAATTTTAAGGTTAGGCTTTAATTGTATAAAATTAAAAAAATTTATGCAACTGAAGCCTTAGAAGGGAACCACCACCCAACGGTAACCTAGGAGTAAACAGCCACCATCACCATACGGTAGTTATAGTGCCAAAGTTGCCCGACAAGGCCTTGGTGGTCGGAGCTATCAATTCTGTTCAGTCCGATCTTTCTCTCGATTTTACATATTTTGTTGAAAATACTAAGTATGCTTAAAAAATAATGAAATTTTGTATTTTGAAATATTTTTGTATTTAGTTTTTAGGAAAAATATTATTTTGCTAAAAATATGTCTCGTGATAAATGATGCTTAAGAAATCATGCAAAATTGAGCATGTTTCGAATTAGAAACAAATAGGTTTAGGAGTATAGTTTTGGACTCAAAATTTTTGTGTAGACTACTTAGGTGATATAGAAAAGTGCCACAAAGTTTTTTTTAAAAATTAATTTTCTAAATTTTTAGGTAATTTTTAAGCCTTAAAATAATGTATAAAATGGGTAATTTAGGGTTAATTGGGTAATTAAACAGATAATTACTGATTTAGTGTAAAATTATATGTTTTAATGTATTGAAATCTGATGAAGTATGATATTTATAGTATTTAGGGTATTAGATGTAATTATTAGGATATTATATAGTATATATGTAATAGGTAAAAATGATATATTTTAAGTTAATTTTGTAAATTAGGGTAATTAGGAGTAAAATTTGAATTGGGATGAATTTAGATATTTTGAGATGTTAATTGATGTTGAGAGATGATATTTGAAGTGATAGGGCTATTAGATATATATATTATGTACATATTAGGTGATAATGTATAATATGTAAATACAAGAAATAAATGAGTAGGAAAATATTAGGTAAAAATTGATATTCTAATAATAATAAAAATATGTAATAAATCTGGTAAGAAACTTATATTTAAGTGTTTATATGAAAAATGTAAAATTTTCTTACATGGGAAATAAATTCGGTAATTAAATTAGGAATAGGATGTATCGCACAAACTAGAATAGTAGTTAGAGATCAAAAACAATATTTAGGATATTCGAAAATAATGTGATTCGCTTTACATTATGGGTTGAAATGATTTCCTAGGATTTATGTATAAAATCCTTAATTGAAAATTGAGTTAAAATCCTAATTTAAAAACTGACTTAAAAAATTGAATTAGAACTCAACCTAAATTAGGAATAATTGTAAAAGACTTAAAAACCTAGATAATTTGGTATATTAAACCCTAAACCAAAGATAATAATAGGCGTTATAGGATAAAACCAATTTATAGCGGTATAGAAAACCGAAACAATATTTGTATTATAGGGATTTTTGGCAATGGCCAGTACGGGTTGCACATTAAGTGAGCAAGCATGGTCCAAGTAAGTTGAGATTAATATATTATTGTATTTTGGAGGCTTGAAATTATGTTTGATTATGCTTGTTAGATGGTGGATTATGCGTATGTGCTTGTATCTAAGTTGATGCTATATTTCTTATTCACTGCATTAGATTGTATTTGTATGAATTGTTGCAATGATTGAATACCTTAAACCAAATCTAATTAAATACATGACTTGAAATTCTAAATTGGATATGCATAGCAACCCATTAGGGGAAACTTAGGGTTCTCTGGCCAAATACTGACCCCTTTGAAAGGGATAGCACTGGATAGCATAATTAGTCTTTTCTTCATCCTTAGTTGAACTAAGTGACAGGTGAGGTGGTTGCGACAAGCGCAAAGTCAATAGTTAGAAGGTAGTTGCAAGAGGAACAATGTTTTCATTGTACAAACTTGGGTTTGGTCGTAAGCTGTTACATTAACAAAAAATCCTCAACCTAGATTAAAGCGAGTACAATTTCTCTAATTTCACGAAGATCCAAACATCGTTGTATAGTGGCATTTGCTTGAACATGTAGTATATCTAACAATTTAGTTAATAACCTTGTTTGTGTTTATGATATGGTTTTAAGTCTCTATCCCAACTTTCTAAACTATGGTTGCTCATATCTTTATAGACTTTGTTGCATGTGCTAACTAAGAATTGACTTATATTACCTTGAAGCTAGCAACTGTTGGATCTTGGGGAGTGAGGAAATACATCTAAACAATAGATATATCTTTAAGGTCTTAGCTTTTATTTAAAAACTTTCATTTTCCAATAATGTATTACTTCAGAAATATAGTACGATGAAACTTTTCAGATATTAATTGTAATATTTAAATTCTAGTAAATATACATATTTCCATAATTTTTTAGGTAAATAATTTATTTAATTTATAAAATATTTACTTTAAAGCAGGTTAGTCATGAACGCCTTATGTAAATCAAGTCTAGGGTAGTAGTTGTATGGTCAACTTCTATTTTAGAATGGTTTGCACGGCAAGACTATTACAACTTGGCTATTTCGGGGCGTGACAAGCTAAGAATGGCATTTGGGTTTATCTCCACTATTGTTTCTTAGCAAGCTTTAGCCCCTAACATCAAATCTTAATGGTGCCGTAGCATGTGGTTTCATGGGTTGAGGTATTCTGACCTTGGAATATGGTTTATTTCAAACTTCATGATTCAAAGCAAATGACCATGAGCTTTTGGTTAAGCCTATCCATTGAAAAGCAATCTTTAAAGCCTATGAAAATATTTTACATATTAGTAATAACCTTTTTTTCTTATTTTATAAAAATTTTTCTAAAACACTAAAGGAAATTTAATATTGGATAATGCTCAATGAGTTAGCTAAGATCATTGAAGAAGGTGGTTGAGGAGGGGAAAGTGCCTTGAAGGAAATGTAAGAAGGGAAAACACCTTTAAAAGGAAAGATAAGACAAGGCAGTTCTCTATAAGCTGACTAGGATCCTCAAAGATGATTGAAGAAAGGGAAGCACCCTGTGAGCGTGATTTAAACCCTAAAAGATGATTAAAAATGAGAAGTGCCTTATGGGCTGACCTAAAACCTTAAAAAGTGATTAAAGAAGGGAAAGTGCTCTATGGATTGGCCTTGAAAGAGGGATAGAGCTTTGGGAGCGGGTTAAAACCCTAGAAGATGATTAAAGAAGGGAATACGCCCTATATGTTGGCCTACAACCTTTAAATATGATTAAAGAAGGGAAAGCACCTTGTAGGCTAGCTTAAATAGCGATTTGTAAGAAGGGATCATATTTTTTTTTTCTTTCTTTTTTCCTTTTTAGCTTTCAATTATTGATTAGAGGTAACAAAGGGTATTAGTTTCCAAGGGAACAATTCTTAAGAACAAAATAAAAACTCCCTTTTAATTTTTTTTTAACTTTTTTTCAATTTTAATTTTCAAAGAGCCATTCATAAGTCAAAAAATGGATACAATTGATTTGCTATGTAAGTGGATATATTAACTTGAGGGAAGAAACAACGATTGAGATGCTAAGAGGAGGAAACAAAGGTGTTATTGATGATGAACACATGGTAGTTACCTAATCTTATAAATTTCTAACTATCAACAAATTGAAGGGGGATAATTATTTACAACTTAAGGAAATGATAAAGGCATTTTCGATTTTTCTCTTTAAACTTTTTTTTTTTTTCCAGCTTTTTGTTTTCTCATTTTTAGTTTCCTTTTTAGTGTTTAAGACCAGTAGGTTGAATTAATTATAAAACCCTTTTATTTTACATATAAAGCATTTATAGGGTGATCTAATGGAAGAGAGGTTTGATTACCATAGTGACAAACACTATTTACATGATTAGCAACTTATAAGGCAACCTATGGGTGACAATAATCTAAAGATGTGGTTAAGTGTACAATGGCATCAAGAAGGACAAATGATAACATAGAGGAAAAGAATTATTTATAGTTTCGGAGAAGGATAAAGGCCCCTTGTTTTCTTTATCTATTTTTTTTTTATATTTTTTCTTGTACTTTTTCTTTATTCATTTTTTTTGTACAAAGGAATAATTACCTAACTATGGAAAAGGTTAAATTTACTACAAAGGTGACAAAAGGTTATAACTATTAATAGAGAGATGCTTTAAATTTATAATGTGATGGATTAAGAGGAAAACATAGTAGAAAAGAGATTTATTTAAGGATTACAAATATTTATAGGGTAGGTTACAAATATTTAATAGGGAAACATTATTTATTCATGAACTTAATTGTTTATTATTATTTTTAATTTTTTTTTATTGTTTATAAGGGCTTTATCAAATGAGAGTATTATAATCACGATGGTTTAAGGGATTAATTTACAAGCTCTAAATATCTCCTAGATTAGTGATTATTTTACAACATGATGTTAAAAGAATATTTATAAGCTACGGGAAAAATAATTGTAATATCTACAAGGACCTTTTTTTTTTTTTCAAAAAAAATTACTTATACAAAGTCCTAATTGAAAGGAAGGTGATGAGTTGCTATATGATAGTCGGTTGGGAGTTACAAATATTTACAAGATAGGTTAAGATTATTTAAAGATAACTTTATCTACAAGTTGAATTGGTTATTTTTTTATTTATTAAAGAAAGAATAACATGAATATACATAAATAAGGAATTAAATAATAAACCCCATAATGAATGGGGATGTCACATCCTAACTTAGCACATGATGTATCATCATATTAGAATATCTATTAGAAACTAAATTCAACCTGCTCATTTAAAAAAAAAAATAACTTTATTTATATGATAAAAGGATGCTAAAATAGAGTTTAGTTCCACTTTAGTTTATAAGTTGTTTGTGCATCTTGCCATTTATATAAAAAGATGAACACCTTTTTTTTTTTTTTCTTCATCTTCAAAATAGCAATACTTCTAACTTAGTGTAAGATCCTCCTAAAAGAGGCTAACTCAACTTGATGCTCTCAAAATGCATCCTCCTAGTGTTGGGCCTATCATGTTTCTACTAATATGAGGATAAAATATTTTATCCCCTCAAACATTGGAGCTGAGTGAGAGTAAATAACAAGCAATACAATCTAAACAATATCACAACTTATGCATTTTATACAACAATAGTAGATTAAATCTTTACTCCTACAGTAACCAAGTTAAGTATTCGTAGCTTGTAATGCAATATGCCATGCTCATACACTAACATGCATTGGTACTGATATCTTAAGCACACCCAGCTCTTACACCCGGTTGGTGGACATACCCAGGGATTTGGATGCAATGTTTAGGAACTTGGAGACTACAAGGAGTAGTTTGAGAGTAGGACCCCTAATCATAGTTCCACAAAATTAGACTACAAAAAGTAGTTAAGTTGCTAGAGCAATGTGAATCTATATACTTTAAGAACTAAGTTCATAAAACCGTTAATTTTAATCATTGAAAACTCCATACTTGGAAAATCTCGACCCTTAAGGCTCTTTTTATGTCGTGCCATGCCATACCATGTTATGCATCAACAACCAAGTATATCATTCAATACAACTAGTCTAGTTTTATTCAACCCGAATATCTAAGTCTAGTTTTCGGACTCTCCCTAGTAAAAATCTAATCTCATACTTAAGCTTCACCTATGTGAACACCCAGTAGATACTGTTAGTTCCCACTTTTCTCTCTAAGTTGGCACAACACTTAGAAAACATCATATCAACAGCAAACATAGTATCATAACAAACTAACCAAGGTTAAGTCATATTCAATTAGCACAACATAAAATAGCACTTAATGTTGTGAGTAGAAATAAAATTTACTTCAAGCATAGGTTAGATCAACTTATTTGGTATCAGTAGTGATCTCGAATTTATGTATCAAGACCGTACTTGTAATGACCTTAGCTTAGTAGAATTCTTAAAATCTCTGTATCATGTGTATACCCATGATACGAAAATCACCTTATAAGTAAGAGATTGTAAGACTTTAATTAATTCATCACTAGGTCTTCCAATTTTTAATTTATTAACTTATTGTAAAATATAAATAATTATAGATACCCAATATTTCACAGTCTATTAAAACCACAGAGAATCGATATCTCCTACCAAATAATAAAACATGATAAATCAATTACAACAATCACTAAATGATACCAAACATTAACATGGAAATACTTCCTACATAGAATGTTCCTAAATTAGCCATACATTTTTCAACCAAATCTAACTTTCTCTTATATATCTTAGACTTGGACTCTATATACGAAGCTTATCTTAGTCTACTTAAATGAACCTGCAAAATAGACTGTTGGGAAGTAAGCTATATGAGCTTAGTGAGATATCCCTCTTACTATACTAGCAAACGGGTTATCAAACAATTAATTGACAAACATATGAATGTATGAATAAGTAATATGTCAAACAATGTATGCAAAATAATGTATATAGTTGGCCAAGTGCTGCATACAACTTTAGATTTAACGCCTTCTGAAGTAAGGGTTACAAAACTTTAGTCTAACAAATTCAGGTACTACATCTACACTTACAGAAGTAAGGACTCTACGTTCTTATAAGATAAGAAAATAGATTGTTTTGTAGAAAAATATAAGTCCAGGTGTAGTGTATGAGTAAAGCCTAACAATCCCCACTTACCCTTAAACGGAGGTTTCTAAACAATGATCCTTAATACACGGTTAGCGTCTCCAATGCTTAGTAAGCTCGTAGCTAGGATAAGGCCATATGGTACAAGTGCACCACATAAATAACTCGTTTCCATTAAAAAAAAAAAAATAACAACGCTCACAAGATCTTTTCGCTAGTTCTGTATGATGTGTTGACTAGAATAAGTAATGTAATGTAATGTACGATCCATTTAATTTAAGATAAGTCGAATATGATTAAGTCAAATTATTAGGCGATCAAATAATATCAGCAAACCATCCAAATATTGTGATAGTTAATCATACAACCAAATCTTTAATTGTTATATTTAACAATATTTTGTATAATAATCAACCAATATCAAGCACACGCACATCCTAAACCCTAAGCATCAATTTATAATTATAAACAATTTAAGTCCACTGTCTACAAGGACAAAATAAGTATAGAGTCATTAAGAATACTCACTTGGTCATGATGCCAATAGGTTGTAACAATCTACAAGTGTCATGGATCGATTTCAAGGTCACCTAGGATAATATTGAATAAGAAAAGTAAGGTATTTGAAATTGTAACTAGTTCAACTAACCTTAACTTCTCTTAGTTCTCGAGTTGAACTTAAACTTTGATTTGTCGTAATTTATTCATTTTAACTTCACTTTTAGTGACTTATTAGTCACTTCATCATTCAAAAAATCTAATTTCACTAAGAAACATTATAGCTCAATATAGATACATTTGATTTGCATGTTGGATTACATCAGGTGAAATTTTTCTATTCAATTTAGTTTTTTTTCCCTTCTTTTATGACGTTAAGATTAATAAATTTAGTTTATAAGTTAAATAGAATTTGTTATCTTAGGTATTATGTTAGTTGCTTGAGGTTTCAACTGTATTAATATATATATATATATATATATATTGTCTCTTCTTAAATTTTTATTCATTTAATTATTTCTACTTATGATTATTATTATTATCATATGTCTTTTTAGTTAATTGCAAGGACTTTACAATTATCTAATATAAGGTGTGCCAATTGTTAAAAGAATTTCTTTTTTTGAAAGAATACATAGGTGCTCTTAGCATGCAACTATATATGTTATATGTCATGTCTACTTTCATTTATTATAAGCTTGGTAATTTATTAAGGAGAGGACTAACATAGCATAAAACCTATCTGCCACATTTGTTTTAGAGTCCAACAAATCAATACAATAAGTAATTCAGTTATAGGTAGTGTTATCGACTTTTATTTCATTATTTGTGTCAATATTATTAACTTAACGTGCATTAATTAGAGCCTTAGGAATTTAGAGTGTAAAGCTAGCGTAAGAGTTTTGGTTCATTGTCTCATGAATATAAGGATAATAGATGTTGAGAATGGAACTTAGGTGCATGAATCAACTCGATGTAAGATATAAAGATGGGCAGCAAGGTTGACATGTTAAATGGAGTTAAATTGATGGAGCGAGGGGCTTCCTAAATCTGTAGCTAACATTCCTTACGTTAATGTGCTTGATACTTCATTCAATTAAATTAAACAACAACTTTCCTAATTTTGATGACAAAATAGGAATTTGAAGTCACAATTTGAATAACAATAAATACTCTTCATTGAATTAATTCAACCAAAGTATCTTCTTTAAGATATATAGAAAGGGTCAAAAACTTTTCAAATAATAATAGAGACTTGAACAATAATATTATGAAACACCCTAGTTAAGTTAAAATAATAATTCATTAATAAAGTAATAAAATAATTTGGGTCGTGTCAATAGAAACTGTATTCTAGTAGGAAAAATCTCAATTTATTAATCTTCAAATAAATCTAAACTTATTTTAAATTGGATCTTATAGAATATATATTTAAATTAAGGTTTCAATAATATATTTTTAAAATACTTATTTTACGTACGCACTAAATAGATTAATTTTAATTTTTACAAATAAAGTATATATATATTATTACTATTATATATCTTACAGTATTTTCATACATGACTTATTTTCTAAATACTATTTATTCTCATTATGATTAATTCCTTATTTTCCTATTTTAATTGTAAGCTCACCAAACATTCTAGAATGTTCTAGAATAATTTAAAACCTATCCTAAAAAGTTTATTCTCACCACAATCCATTTTTCTACTCTCTCTCTTGGCTTATTCTTTTTCCTTTTCTCTTAACTTGCATCTCTTTTCTTTTCACTAATCCTCTTCTTCCCTATTTTAGCCCCACTCCATCCTTCAATCCTCTCTCTCTCTCCTTGATTTTCAATTTCCCTTCCTCGCCCCCAATTCCCCTATCCCCTATCTAATCTCAATCGCCTCCTATCGAACAAATCATTTGAATTCATAAAAATGTATCTATGTAACCATGATTTTATGACTAATCATATATCACATATATTATTTTATCCCACAGAATTCTATTAGGACCTCTTTTAAAAAAGAAATTTAGTAAGTTCCAATGTTTTAAAGATGAATAAAGGGGCTTACATAAAACAAATGCTATAAATATTCCTAAAAATGCTATACTCATGGAAAAACTTGCATTTGTTAGTTCTACTATCAATAAGTAAAAATGTTTATTCTTATTGTTCATATGTTATAATACAAATATACCACATCAATTTGTTATGTACGGATGATGAGGTTCCATTGATACAGAGCCGATTCCAAGAGACTTATTGGAGGGTCCCATTGGCGTGCATCCAATAGGAATTGAACTTACGAATTCGTCAATTATGAGTTGAGCGCTTTAACCATTCAGCTATGGATGCTTAGCAGGGATCCTTGTACATGGTGAATAACCAAATTCCAATTGAAATGAAACCTTTAGGAAGGGCCTTTATAGAAAGAGAAAGATTTATCAATTCCCTTTTACTTATAATCGTTCCTTGAATCCTCGAGGTAAGGATTTACAACACTTTAGCTTGACAAAACCAAACTTGTCTAGAAAGGATGAATTTAAACCCTTTTCAGTTTCCTTCCCCCAATCCCATTTCCCCAATCTTGATCCCCCTCTTAATTTTTTTTTTTTCCTTCTCATCAGTAAGCTTCACCCACCCCCACCCCCCCAATTCAAATCCCAATTTATTTATGCTTTAGAGCCCTCCTTTCAAATTGATTCACTTGCTTTGTGTTTTACATTCATTCCCATTTCCATGTGTTCCAAGCCATTTTGGTAATTAGTATTTGTTAATTATTTTAGTGTATTGTTAAACAAATTGTAATTTTTGTATTTTTATGTCTAAGAGGTTTATATTAAGGATCGATTTGTGTCTACCTCGTGTTTTCGTCTCAATTTTGTTTCTTAAGCCAACTCTTTTTTTTTTTTTTTTTTGGTATAGTGTATGTAGTATTGTATTTTTATTTTTTCCCTATATTATTGTGAGAAGTAATTATTTTGTTATTACTTAATTTCTATCATAAATTGATTTAATTGGCATAATTGTGATATTATTTTATATGAAGTTGCTATTATAAATTGTCTCATAATATTAAATTATGTGTATATGTGTATTTATGGTGTTGGATTTCTATTTCCTATTATATTTAGTGTTGGGTTACTATTTTCTAGCTAAGTGTAGAGTTACATTAATACTTGTATCATATATGTACGATTTCAAGTATTGATTTGGTTTATGATGATTCTATCTTAGTATAATTATGCCTTAAAATTATAAAAGACGATATTATTATTCAATTATTTCTATTACGATTGTTATTATAATTATGTAGTATATGATATTAATTATATAGTATGTTTGTTTTGGATTCCAATTACTAATATATCTTTCTTTATGTATTTCTATAAACTTTAGTATTGTCATATTAAATACGTATTCTTTTAGTATACCGATTAGTAAACTATCTATTTTAACACTCTTATTATATGTTTACCTGATATTTTTCCTTTTATATATATTGTACCCTTATAATATGAATAATTAAATAGTATTATATATAAATGTGTTAACTTTTTACTCTATTGTATTATGTATTATATTATTTCCAATTTCTAACTTTGATTTATAAATAGATTTGATTAATTTTATTTGAAACCTTTGGTTTGATAAGTTTTTAGGTTCATAAGTCACTTTTAGGTAGAACTTAGCTATTGAGTATCTAAGGGTTAACGTGTATTCTTTTTCTCAAATAGATTCATAGTGGTATTATTACTAAAAGAAGTACTTTGAACTAATATCTACACACACACACACACACATATATATATATATCATGTTATTAACATAAATAATAATATAATATAATAATAAAAAATCTAAGGCACCAAACTTGAGTTGCTATCCATAGCAGTGGCGATGGATAATGTCTTGCTCGGTGAGATCTAGCTATGTGATTAGGGGATGTGCACAAATGTAACGTATGTGTGGAAGGTTGTTTTCGGCCTCAACAACTAACATTGGATTGTTGGAGCATCGATGGAGAAGCGATAGTACTGTAATTGTGAGGTGGCATCCTAGCAATAGTAGTTAGCAGCGAAGGGTAGTGCTTGTGATTGACAGTAAAGGACGAATCATTTAGAACTGGGACAGTGTTTCAATGAACCATTACTACGTATGCTTAGTTGTGCATTGCGTTGTGAAGTGTTGGGGTTGATGTAAACAGTGTATGTGTAATTGATTAGTGCGGTGAAGTGTGGTACGATAATAAGAGTGGGGGGTGAGGTGGTGGCTATGGTTGGGGAGGGGTGTAAAGTTGCAATAGTATCGCCATATAATAGGGGAAGATCCGAGATCAAGCACTATCCTTGATCAAGGGCTTTCGGCGTACTATATGAGGCATTTCACAACTGTAACTTCCTCCTAATGCTAGCATTAAGTAATAGTTAAGCACATAATTTAAGATTATAACATCTAATTAAAACTAACACAAATATAAATAAGATGGAACATAAGGTTTTAGCCTAATAAAAGTTATATAGTACTGAGATAAGATATCAATAGTAGTCCATGCTACTTAATTAACTGAGGATACTTAATGATTAAAAATAGAGAATTCAAATATAAGTGAATTGTTCACTCGAGCTTTCATCTTCTTGATATTGATCAACCCCGAGTCGGTGCAACTAACCTTGGGCATCCCGTAGCTCAGCTCCAGTCAAAGATCTTGCTATAATAACAAATTTTAAGGGGGTAAGCTCAACTGCTTAGTGAGTAACCTTCCTACCTTACTACTAAACAATATCAAACAAGTTATTAATTAGGCATATGAATGTGTGAACAAGCATATGCAATGTAGTAGTATATACAATTAGCTAGTAATTGTATACAACACGGTTTTAATGCCCACTATTGCCTGGGTTAGAAAGTATTTAAGCACATCAGGACCCAAGTATTCATGTCCAATATGAAGTCTCTTATTAATAATATCACCTTTAGCAGTAGACATAGCATAGCCTTAAGTAGAAGGTGGTACTCCTCGGAGTTGAGTAGTTCTCAAAGGTTGAGGCAAGAACATGTTGTACGATAACAATCTCAATATACAATACGAAACACGGATCTAACTAAGCATGATCTCCTGTTTTACTGTGTGATGCTGATGCTCTTGATTTCATGATATAAGATGCAATGCATATTCGGTTTAATTAAGGGTCGAATATTTATTAGTTCAAATTCATGGGTAGCCAAACAATTATATTCAAATATTCCAATATCTTGAATTATAATGCAGTAAAGATAGATGTTTGTAATAACTTAAGATATTTTACAAGCAAGATCAATCATAACAAGCACATAGCATATCTCATATGCTCCAACATGCAACAAGTTCAATTATCTGATATAATTAGACAATTCGCTAGCTACAAGGACAAAATAAGTAAAGTAAGGGGTGGTATACTCACTAAACCATGACACTCAATAGTCCTAGTAGTCCTCGACTACATCTAACTTAGTATCCTTGTCACCTAAAGAATACAATTACGGCCTATGACTATTCTATTTGCATTAGCTAACTAGGGTTATTGCTCACTAACCTTGTTTTAGTTGTTTTCATAATTAGAACATATTTTCTTCATTTTAACTCCGTTTTCTATGATCTTATAGTCATTTTCATTATTTTTAATGTTCTTTCATTTGGTGAGGTTATTTTTGAGTTTTTAGGTTAGCAAGTTTTCGGTTTAGGCCTTACAAGGTCATGGGCCCAAATGGTGACTTACTTTACTTTAGGGTTTGAGCCTACTTTTGTGTCTTGGGCTCGATTTTTTACCTTGGACCTTACACTTAATAATTTGGGTTTTCTTTTAAGTATTTTAATTGAACTTTTTCTATCTAATACTTTAATTTTTTCAATGTAGGCCTTGGTGATACTCTTATGGGCTTAAATGGGCCATTTTTCTAAGTTTATGGCTCTAAACCATTAAGGGGCCTATGGTGGGTGTCTTAGATGGGCCTTTAGGTTTAGTAGGCCTCTTAATTAACTCATTCTAAGCCCTTCAACCTAAGGTTCAGATTTGGTTACTTATCCATATAGGCTTTAAAGTTAGTTCCTTTGGGCTTTTTGAGCCTAAATTACATTTTAAGGCCTTGACCTTAAACTCACTTGTCTTTTTGGGCTTAAGCCCAACATTGGACTTAAGCTTAGCCCACTTTTATTAGGTTTACAAGTTTGGACATTAAAGTTATAGGGGTTATTAACACTATTTTTAAGCATCTAATCACTAACTAAGCTAGTGTAGGGCCTGTACTATACTTTAGCGTATTTAAATTGGTTAATTAAATCCTAAATCATAATTAACACTAAATAATCATATTAGTTGGTAAATGAATTAAAATTTATAGATCTAATGGGTTATTGGAAGTGGTAGCCACTTAGTGTTCTTAGGGTCATTTCTTCCATTTTTATGCAACACTTGCTGCTATGGTGATTCTATTAAAGGAACCTATGTTTTTACTCATCCACAACTATAATCATAACATAAAATTTTGTGGAAATGTAGGGTGAGAACATGTGAGTGCCATCATGTAAAAGAAAATAGGGTTTCATCGCACTTCTTAATGATCTAGACCAAAAATCAACACTACACTACAATATCTTACTTACTAATGTTATAACTCTTACCAAAGTGTGTTCTTATTTTGCTAACCTTTACTTGTTCTTCATGAAACACCTAAAACATCTAGAATATTTTTGTAAAGTTAAGTTTATCCAATAAAATATAAGTTCTTAACACTATTCTACAAGAAAAAAAAAAAAACTAACCTAGTCACTTATCGGAGCAAAGGTATGGATGAACTCCTTGTTTATGTTTGCTGAGCTTCGTATGCATGTAAGGGTATGTATGTGTGTTGAAAGGCTAAGGGCATATGTGTAGGTGGCGTGGGGCTTGGTGATGGGTGGTTTAGTGTGATGGTAACGGTGGTGACGTAGCTGGTGGTTTCATATATGTGTGGTAGCAGCTAAAGGAAGAAGATGGAGGGGGTTTTAGGGTTTGATCTTTTGAAGAGTTTGTGAGGGTTTGTGTGTTTAGAAAATTAGAAGAATTAGGGAAATGGGGAGAGAGATAGGGTACTAAATGTGGGTTTTTTGGGTAAATAAGGACATGGCTAAAAAAAGGACCTTGTACCTTCTTACTTTATTGTCACTTAAGGAAAGATCTTGTCCCCTTAAGGTACAAGATATTTTAAGGTCATTAATGTATTTGTCTCTTGGTCCTTAATTAAGCTTAACTTGTAGTTAATTAAGATGTAATGATAGTTAGTTATGGATTAGGGTTTGATTAGGGTAACTAATAGTAGTTAGTTATAATTAGGCTAGTTAAGTGTAATTAGGATGCGTTTAGGATTTTGCTGAATTTAAATAATACACTTTAGTTAATCTTAAGCACTTATAAGTGTGCCTAATGTTTATTTAGGGTTTGATGTCTGTTTATAGTAATTTAGCTCATGTACAAGCTTAAAAGTTACGATTTTAGTTGTTTAGTGATATTGATCACTTTTATCATTGGGTGTAACTAACTATTAATGTTCATTAATAGTGTTAAGACATTTGATCATTTAACTAGGGCTTAATGATCATTTTAGGGTTTCATTATCGTCTTAGGGTTTTTCAAGTGTTAGGGTTCTTGCTTATTTAGTTAAGGTTTTAGGGCATACTTCATTTAAGGTTTTAGTTGAATGTTTAGGGTTAGATTCTTTTATTTAAGGTTTTATTATTATTTCTGGGTGGTTATAAGGACCATCCGAAGACTTTTTCATTTGACTTCACTTTTGGGTTGCTAAAATTTTATAGGATTTATAGTTATCGGATTCCTTCCTTGTTGAGGTCTGAGTTATTAATTTGAGATTTGTGAGTTGGAGTTCTTTTTGCTGCTGTGGAGTGATTCCAAGTACAGAGTGCTTGATTATTGCTTGTACTTGTTAGGACTTACAATATAATTGGACCAATTCATATATGGCCTAATTGATCTTGACTACTGGTTGTGCTTGATTCGCTCACTCTAGGGGCTTATAGTGTAGATCCCTAGAGGAGTAACTGTTAATTATATGCAAGGTTTCCCTAGTAGACTTTCAAATGGGACGATCCAACTAAAATATTAGATTTCTAGTCTTTAGACTTTGGACTCTAGGTGTAAAGGACTTAAAGGAACACTTATATTATATCTACCTATGTATGTGGACAAGATCATGGTGTAGCGGGGTTATGAGTATCCTTTTGTTGATTTTTGACCTAAATTTAAAATAATTAAACTATTGTATGCTTATATTATGTTACAACTACATTACATGCATGTAAATATTTTGGGCTTAGCATTTATGTATGTTTGTGCACTTATACTAGGCTTTGGCTCAATCTTCTATTTTTTTTTTTTTTTTCAACTGTAGGTTGCTTTGACATGTTATTTTCAACGAGTATGGAAAGGGATTTTTGGGTTAAGAAGAAAGACAAATAGTTTTGTATTGTATTGAAGAGGTTGCTAAATTGTGGGATTGTGGAGTTAGTATTTAGTGGAACCATTATCAAGTTTTGTTGATTTAAAGTTAGAAATCTTTTACATATAATTTGTGGTTGGAATGACTTACCTTTGAGTCATTTTTTAATTGTTGTGATTGGAGAAATATTTTTAATCAAGTGATTGTAGAGATTGTGTTTGGTTTTAGAGCCTTAATATGTTCCTAATTGGTAGGGATATGTAGTGGGTTGTAGTACCCTTAGGTTCTGGGGCATTACATATTTAAAGAAAGAGATGAATAAACAAAGTGAGAAGTTGACTCACTTGATCTAGAGATCAAAGTATGTGTAGAAAATTGAAACTTGAAGTTAAAACAAGAGATGGCAAAGAAAATTGAAACCAGAGAAGCAATACCCATCGAAAAACAAAGCTCATTGAGAAGTTTGTCTTCTCTAGCACTAGTGAGAAAAGAAAAGATGAATATGGTGAACTTATTTCTTCATGACACCCTCTATTGATCCTTTGCCTCTTCATTGGAGTTCGAATAGTTTGATCAAAGAAGTGAAGTTGCCACTAGTACTATCTTTGGAGAAGACAACCGGTGCTGGAAACTACAATAAGCCTAAATATGCGCTAGAATACTAAGATAAGAAAAGAAGATTTAAATCAGAGATTCAAATAATATTTCATAGAACTTTCCTTGCCTACTTTGTTTCCAACAATCTCCTACTACAACACTACAACCATAGCATTTTAACCTTTTGGAAAAGAAAAATAGTGACTAAATGTCGTTTCAATAAGCAAATTGTGAAGTTAACTAAGTGATTTAAAGATTACACTGCATGTTTATGGTAGCTTTCTAGTTGTTGAAGAAGAAAGATCATACAATGAAGGTTGAGACTAGAGAAGAATTATTTGAGAAAGATGGAAAGAAATAAGAGAGAGAAAGAGTGACTAGTAATGTCTTAGGAAGAGATGGGAAAGCGCATCGAGCAGTGTGCTCTATGCAATAATAAGGCAGCTCTTCGAGCAATAAGAGAACAAGCTTATTAAGAATCGGGAAAAAGTGAAATTAGGATGCATGAGCTTACACTCCTTGTGAGTTAGCTTCTTGCCCATTGCTAACCAAAGCTCAGTTGCAGGTTGCCATAGACCTTACTGGTTATTGATGCAATGGCGAATCAGGTTGTTGATCCCTGCCATTCTGCTGCTGTTGTTGGATGTTATTCCACCCTGTGCAGGCATTTGAAGCTTTAAGGTAGTGAGTTTGTGTGCTATGCCTCTCCACTTTGTCTAGGCGAGTGCAAAGCATCCTGTTCTGCGTAGCATACCCCTTAACCAAGCGTTCCATGCGCTCCTCTAACACAGCTCTTGGGAGGGGTTGATAGCCTCTAAGTTAGTTATTTACCAACTGTTGATTTTCTTGCTTATCGCGTTGAGACATGGCATCGAAAGAATTGTTTATGGGGTATGTGTTTGATGTGTTTGAGGTTTCAAACGTAGGAATTCAGTTTCCCACAAATTACGCCAAATGTCATCTCAAAGTTCTTACCGGTAATTGTTTGGACTCTATACGTATAAGGCTTATAAAACAATACATAGTGAGAGGATATTGAAGGGTTGTTTGACATGCCTACTCTAATACTTAAGTTAACAATGGACTCTTAAAAGTATATAATACTTGAGAGTAATATACAAGCTTAGTATGCAGAGTGTAGAAAACTTTACCATTTAATAGTGACTTGATATTTATAATGGAATAGAGCTAGTAGTTAAAAGTCAATTGGTGGGAGAGATCTTCTCCTGCAAGTGTAGAAGAGCAGAGTCATTATACTTGACATATCTCACTAATTCAGAATGTAGCTATTTCATCTTTATCTTGTACATTATAGCCATTATAAGGCTTACTAAACTTAATCCATTCAAACTTAAGGCTTATGCCCATAAGGGTAAGCCCTAGGTCATGAGGCATGTAAGATCCGACCATACCTAAAGAGCTCATGTCTAAAATGCCTCGTCAACAAATATATTATCAATGTACTTATTAAAGTAAACTAAAAATATATCGTACTTACTTTTTAATTTGCTTCATCAAATAGATAGTAATGTGCTTATAAAAAAATGAACATATTAATTGAGAAATTTTATGTATAGCAATGGGATTAACCAATTATTTCATGGTTATAGAAATGAAGCAATTACAAGGGAAATGTTAAGCTATAGTTAATAGTGGACTCCTCATTGAATTAACAACCATAAATTTAATTTAATATGTATATGTGATTCATAACAATTTTAGTATATTCGATACTCTATAATGGTAAACATTATGTGATTATTAATAGGTTACCACATTGAAATTATGATTTAAGTAGGTTTATTATTTTGACTTTCATAAATATAAAAGAAATAAAGTGATATTATGTAACAATCAATGGATGGTCTTAAAAATACGTATATAAGGGGAAAAAATGAAATGTACAACTACAATAATATATTAATTACTCATCAAATTAACTAAAAATAATCTAATCACATTTAATTTTCTTCACCAAAAAAGTTACCATATGCCTACAAAAACAATAAGGGAAATATTGCTAAATTTTATTAGAAAACTTATTGAAAATATCAACAAGCATAAAATACATAAATAATTTGTGTTTCTTAATATATTAAAGGATAATATTGCTAATCTATTTCTAGTTATTCTTTTTATTTATTGAACAAGAATTTTTTAAATGTTAAACTCTTTTAACCTAAAAAATTATGAACCAACTGCAACAATTTATATTTTCGCAAAAATGGAAAAACCTTCTTCAAAACAACTAAAGTTTTATGGATTTAAATCTTTTTAATTATCAATTATTAATGTTAGGACATTTTAACCATATAGTATAAACATTAACTCCCTTATAGTGGAATACACTTGATTCTCTTCTTTTATTTTCTACATAATCATAAATAATAAAAAAGAATTAACTATAACTAATAACTTTTGATAATGGACAATATGTTGTGTAGTTTCCATCAACTAAACGTGCCTTCATATTAGTAAATTATGAAAAGAGACAATTTGAAACACATTATCTCACATATTCATGTGAAAATTTTCTTACCCTACTTTTTCTTTTACAATCAAATTATTCATTTTTAAATACATAGGCAAATTTTTGAAATTTTTTCAAAAAATATATAATGTAGAATACCTTAAGTTTAACACAAAGATATATGTAATTCGCCTTAATGCAATAATTAAATAGTACAATATATATTTTACATATAATTATAAATTTAGATTAATATTGTTCAAAAACTAATAAAAGAAAGTAAATACATTAAAACATAAATAATTAAAAAACTAACTAGTCTTTAACATTGATTAATGAGTATTTATCTATAATATTAAAGCGAGCGAATTAACTTTGGGGTCTTACATATACACATAAGTTTTTATTTTTATCTTTTTAACTTTAGCAAACAACCTTTAATGCTTGATAACTCTTAGCAAAACATCAATAGTTCATGGATAATAATGTGAAGAACTATTTATCATATTAAGTAACTATTCCCTTTTTGGTTTTATATTCCATGTATCTTCTAAAAAGAAACCTGTAATTATTGAAATGTCTCTTATTTAACTAATATTTTGTAATTGTAGACATATAAAATAATGATAAATTAATGTATAGTAGCAACTATTTTCCTACATTGTCAAACTGTAATACATTAATATTCAATAATAATGACCATTATCCTTAATGTAACAATGTACATATTCGTGCACTATAAATATACTAACAAAAGTGATACCCATGTGAGAATTTGTGACATATTAAATGATTAAGTCATGTCACCGTCATTATAGATGAATGACAAAAATTTCATAAATTGTACAAGAAGTGTAAATACAATTAAAAAAAAAAATACACACACACAGATGGAGTGAACATATGTAGTAAAGAAATGTAATAATAAAATGTTGGAGACCCATGCATTTTTAAGAGCCTGTTGCTTTCCATCCATGTAAGCAAGCATCTTCTTACCTTTGAATCGGCCAATATTAAATATAAATATAACAAACGAGAGTAAATTAGCAAGAAAAGGTAGCCATTATGTTATCCAAAGTTTTAGACTCTTACGAACAAATGTCATTCTAATATATACTCTAGAAAGAACTTAAAAGAATATTAATTCACCAAGGCACAAAATTCTGTAGATAAGGAAATCGCTCATCATTACAAAATAATGTCTCACATGACAAAATTGACCTTAATGTAAAAGTGTTGAGTAAGTATGTAACGCTCTAAGTTAAAAGTAGTGAATAATCAAATTAATAAATACTAATGGGCTCATTTTAATCATTTGACCTAAACATTTCAAGCTTGTGTTAACCTCTCCCCCTTAACATGCAACATCCTTATCACAAGATCTTACAATTGAGCTTAGATCTTTCTCCTTTTTCAATATACAATTCGAGCCGCCTACTACCTATAGATCATCTTAAAAGCATGCAAGAAATCATACCTTGGTGATACTCTCGACTTTCCTTAGACTTCTTCTCTAAAGTAAAATTAGACCTAAATTATCTACTTATTAGTAGAGAATCCACTCTAACACCATTTGTAACGCCATAAACCAAAAGTAATAAATGATCAAATCAACAAACATTAATAGGCCTATTTCAACCACTTGACTCAAAAGTTTTAAGCTTACGTTGATAAGATGTTTACAACTATAATCTTATAAACTAATACTATAATTTCTCACAATTTATGTGAGATGCTTAATCATAAGGCTTTATAAAGTAAATCAATTATCTTGTCATACCCTAAAAAATACCTTATCCATGATAGGTCACTGTGTATTGTATGAAGACCAAGAATTAGCTTCCTTGTTGTTCATTGGTCTTTACACGATACATTAGGTTCCTTAAACCCTCGGTTATCATTACAGCTGTATCACATCAAATGGACATCAAGCATATAATAATTAATATAGTTTTATCATAACTTGGATAAAGGTAACACAATAATTCAAAAGTCTAATATTATTAGAAAACTTTGACTACTAAGCAATCAAAGTCCTTAATAATATCAAGGATCAGAAGAAGTGGAAATACGTACAAATGCCTATAAAATCGAGAGTCCTATGATAAAATTATACAAAAGTGTAGCTTTTTCTCAACCCTACAAATAGCAAAGGAAAATCTTCCCATAGCTTCCAACTACTTGATAGCCTACCTCAAGCATACCTTTTCCCAAGATAGCAAAAATATCCTATATTTGGAAAAAAAAAAAATCTATAAGGGAGCAAGCTAACTAATTAATAGAAATCCTCAACCATGCCAAACAAACAGGTTATCAACAAAATTTAGCAAACAAATGATTGCATGTGAAGTTAATATACTAAACAAATACATATAGTTGCCTAGATATTGCATGTAGATTCGTACCCTCCAAAATTGGGGTTGGAGAGTTATGGTCTAATAGATTCAGGTAATACATGTAGGTTTACTGTAAGTGAGGACTCTACGTTCTAACCAAATAGAAAACATTTTTTTATTTTTTTTTTTTACTTAGGAAAATAATTCAAATCCACATATAGTGTGTGATCGGGGCCCAACAGTCCCTACTCACCCCTAAATAAAGGTCTTTAGATAGGATCCTTAGTATACGATTAGCGTCTTCAACTTCTAGTAAGTCTGTGACCAAGATAAGGCTATGTAATATAAGTAAACCATACAAAAACTTATTCTAAAAAAGATAACAGCTTTCATTACCTTCGTATAATGTGTTGGTCAGATTAGTATATGCATATGTCATGAGTATGCATGTACTATTTTTATTATTATTATTATTATTATTATTGGCTTAGATATAGTTAAAGTCATTTTAAGGTGAGACAATCTACAAGCTAGCTAAATGCTCAAAACAAAGTGCTACATAATATATACTTAAATAATCTATTTTCATTTGTATACAGTACCAAACAATATCATGCTGCATCATCCCAATTCCCTACATATCAATCATTTAATGTGTAAGTTTAGTGTCACTAACTACACACAAGCAAGTACAGGTCATAGGAAACTCACTTAGCCATGATAGATTATGGATTGTAATGGTTTGTAGGCAAATCAGTCTTGATCGAAATTACCTGATAAAAGGAAAATTTGTAATTGTTATTGAATACTTAAATATATGTGAAAGAAGAATTTATTCTTTATAACTTTCATTAATTATGTATTTAAGCTTTGACATATATTTTTAATTAGGTCTTTACTTTTGCTTTTCACGTGATTCATCTTAATCTTAGCTTTAAGGCAATTACTAAGGGCTTTTTTTATATTTACTTAAGCTTAAGCGTTTATTAGTTTAGGTCCTTTAAGTTTTTGCATAAGGAAGAAAATTAGTTGAAACTTTGGGATTTCCTAAATTGTTGGCTGATGATACTTTATGAACATAAGCCATGAAGACTTTAGAATGGGATTGGTGTGGCTTATAGAGGAGAAAGAAAGGATGGAGCATTGAATTTTCGGGCAGCACAACAGTTGAGATATGCTGCAGCAACTTGGATGGATTGGAGATCTTGGTAGCAATATAGCAAGGAAAAGAAAAGAATGACTTAAACTTAATTTTCTTTTGAGGAGCCAACCCAAAGATTACACAAGAAGACAGACTATAGGGGGCAAACACAACTTGACATAGCAGCAGCAGCAACAATCATGACGCCAGACAATCTGTTGCTTATATAGCCATAGCAACCACACAACAACAGAGCAGATGTGGCCTACCAGTAGCAGCAGCGTGACAACAGGATAGAAGTTACAAGTGCGACAGGGGATGTTTTGGCTAGGCACTACACAACAACTTGACCGATCAAGTGGATAAACCCAGGTTCGATAATTTGGAGTCGGTTCAAACCACTTACAGCGGTAACATGGCAACAAGAGAATCCTAAACACTTCAAGCTTGACACGGACAACAGCAGCTAGTAATAGTTTAGAGCTTCTCGGACAGCAACAAAAATTTCTGAGCAACATTTTGTGAGATAAGGACAAGACTCAGATCCACTCTACAACCCTTGATCAAGGCAACAACAGCAGCACAACTTAACAACAGTGAAACACGACTTAAACAACAACAACTGTCTTAGCTTCTCCAAGGCTAGACCCACAACACTAATACAACTCCAAAGCTTCGAAAAAGAAAAAAGAAAGAAAAGAAATGAAAAAAAAAAAAAAACAAAAAAACTACAGCATTCCAATAATAGCACGAAGAAGTTAAGCTAGGCTATCTTAACCCCATGGTTAGATTCAACATCTTTGATTATATATCTTGCTCTTTTGCAAAAGAAAGTTATAAGTTTTACAAGTATTGTGATCAACGACCTAGGAAGTGGAGTGGTAACTTACCCTTACAAGGACTTGGATGGACATTCGGTTTCTACGAAGGACTTGCGACCCCTCCCCGACCCAGTTGACCTTCTCTACACTGTCAGCCATAAGTACTTACTGTAAGAGGTTTGTTATCAACCGAATGTAGAAGAAAAGGAGGGTCTAAAGTGGTTCTTACCCGTTATTGGCTAAATCTAGGGGAAAAACTACAGTGAAGTGGCATTGCTCAACCTTTTGGACCTAGAGTGAATGTATTTTTCTGATGGTCACAATAAGGTGCAGGGGTGAGAACCGCTGTGACCAAAAGGGAATGAAAAACTCCTATCCTAGATGCAGTATTTTTCAAGCTTTAGGTTGATGTAAGGGTGTCACATCCGGCTGCTTACAAACTTCACATGGGTTTTCTACCGTAAGCTAAGGAAAGAAAAAAAAGAAGAGGTATTCTCTTTTGGGGTAAGTGACTACATTTCTAGATGAACTAAATGAAGTAGTAACAGATTAGGAGTATGTACTTGAGCGGAGAGAATCTCAACTGTGCTTAGAGCGACTTAAGCTCAGAAGGAGCAGAGAATAATTCGCTGCTATTTGAAGACAACTTCCTAAAGTAAGTGCTTACTTACAGGAGGCTACCGCAAGCAATTACAAGTGTCCTTTAAGAAGTAGGTCAGGGAGAAGAGAAATTCATAGATATACATATACATATATATATATAGGAAAAACTTTAGAATGTGAATCTACAATTTACGAGTATGTTTGAGCTTTATAAATGGTATTTTCTTGTTTCAAATATTTTTAAATATTACAGTTCCTTAGTCTTTTAAAATAATTTATGGATTGTATTAATTGTTGACCCAAAGTAATGTTGAAGATAAATGGGCTTTTAGTTCAGCTTAAACTACTAAAATTTCTCACGGCTTACAGATCCTTTTACACTTTATGTTAAATGAAGAATCTCATTAAAGTTGGAATAAGCCACAGGTTATCAGACTTGTAGTATAATAGCTAAAACATACAACACAGCATGAAGGTAAATTATTCCAGAACCCTTACCCCATAACAAAACAAAAGAAAAAGGTAGAAATAAAATAAGAAAAACTATTTTGTATGAGAAGTGTTATTGGTGTAACATGTTTGCATTAAACAAAGAACAAAAGTTACAAAGTTTTAACACATTAAAATTTTACCATTCAGATGAATGATACCTTGCCAGGAGCATCACTCTAACCAATAGAACCAATACTTCCATGTGATAGTGGTGCACTATGAGATGTAAACATTCCCTTGAATCCATATCTTATCATACCACTCTAGAAACAAAGCAAGTTAGAGAAGGATGCCCAAATTAAAGTAAATTAAAATTATTTTATTAAAAACATAATAAATAGCAAGATGGCCGTAGCATTGGGAATTGTTCGCCTTTCAGTTAGAGGTTGGAGGGATGGTTTCATAACTCAACTTTTCTCAAATAATCTGTAAAGGAAAAGGAAAAAAAAAAATGTATTAATTACCATCAATAAATCTCATCAATGGATTATTTTCTTTTCTCAAGCTTCTTGACAAATCATCCCCCATCATTCTGCATTCCCCTAAGTATGTAACTAATGGTTTCTTCTAACTAAAACACTAGTCTCCAGAATCATGCTAATAAATCTAAAGGTGTTAATGATGAAATCCTTCAATAGGTTATGATGCCACTTGCATTGCATAGAAGGATAAAGGTGCATTCAGAAAAAGGACCACAACACCAGTTATCCTTGAAATTAGTTAAATAGTAACTACATGGAAAAATTGACAAAGAGAAGTATGAAGAAGACAGATGTTTGGTGTCATTTCCCTCTTGTCATTCTTACCATGACTACGTATTGTCCTAGGATAACACTAAGATTTTAGAACCAACATGTAGAAGTGCATCTTTAGTCACTAGAAACTCCTTCAATTTCCTCTTTATTAGAATGCCTTAAGCCCTAAAACATAGCAAGAAAATACCCTCGCACAGCAATCTAAATCACACTGCAAGAAAACACCCTTGTACGCTTAAAACACAATAAGAAAGCCCCAGTACGAAGAAATTGAAGCCATAAGTTAAAACGTAACACCTAGAAAATCCTCACAAATTAACATTAGTAAAACTACAACAATTACCCTCTAAATTTCGTAGAGGAAAGAAGATAATATTGATTTGACTTGCCTAATGGAAACCACTAAATTGCACAACTTATCCAAAATAGAAGAAAACTTAAATTCACTTACAGAAACAAAACTAATCTAAGAATAAAGAAGCAAATCAACCATGCAGCCTGAAAAAAAAGAAAAGAGATCTTTTAGGTTCAAGACTTGAAAATGATTGGATCACGACAGCATCAGGTTTCATAATCAAACGAAGAAGTGCCCCTACAAAAACTCTAGTAAAAAAAACCTAAGATAATTTATAGAGAGTACACGTAAATTTTACCTTGCCTAATGTAAAAAGATCAGAGGTTTTTAGTGATTCGTCTTGTTGTTGCCTTGTTGGTTTGTGTTAGTTGCAAAGTGAAAAGAAAGAGAAACCCGTAGAGGAGAAATAGGATGACGAGAAAATGGGGAGTGGAATAGAAACCGTCGCTAGTGGGATTGAAAACGAAAAAGGTGATCAAATTATAAACAGGCCTTAAAAGTATTTGAGCATATTTAATAGGCTCTATTAAAAATATCGGGATAAAAATCATAGGTTAAAAATGGCGGCGAATGATAGTTACAGGTGGTTACTCTTTGTTATTGGCTTAAATGTTATAAATAATTATTCATTTAAAAAAAATCTATTTATCATTGTAATTATGGTTTTGATTAACTATAATTCTTTTATAAAAAAAAACTTAATTTTATTGGTTATTATTATTTTTTTTTAAAGAGAGGATGAAATTGTTTAGTGAAAGACAAAAGATATATGTAACTTGAAAAAGTAAATAATTCTAATAGAATTAGCACTAGACCTTTCATATGAGGAATGTAACCAACCACTTTGCTAAATTTAGCTTCACATATGTTGGGTTTTTTTTTTTAAATATAAATATAAAACTCAAATTTATCCCTTCACTTAAAGTTTTAATAATTAATGTTCTTCGGAGAGTGAGGATCCTTACCTCCTCCCATTTAAATCTATCCCAACCCTCTTTTGTAGGTTACATCATATTCATGCATTGTTTCACACAAACACACACGAGATCATAAGATTTATGAATAATATTCTTTATTGTCTTAAAAAACTTGTTGTATTATATATATATATATATTTATATATATTAAATCCTAAAATTTGAGACAATTGATTGGCATTAGGTAAATAGTACTCATGAACAATTAGAGAAAGAAGGGGGTATAAATTCCTTTCATGAAATGTTGATTTCACTTTTACCATTGCTCTATAAGTGTAAATTTGTGGTGAAGCACATGCAAAATATTTACAGCTAAATATTTATTGGAATCATAATTCTTATATCTCTTTGTAGTGCCCTTTTTATGTCTATTAGGAGTAAGTGCTCATGTTCCCTATCGTACATCAATTTTCTTTAACTTCATGATCTATTCATGTCAAACATTGTCTTGAACATTTGTATCTCTCAAAAAGTTAATTGACACCAAACTTCAAGAAAGTATTTGGCATGCAATGGATTTTTTGTTGGATAAAATTTATGGAAGACAAAAGGATGCTAAATATTTACGTCTAACTGATATAGGTAGTGCAACAAAAAGTGATAATAATATTAATTACAATTTATATTTAAGTGTGAATATTTTTCATGCTTTATTCCATAATTTCAAATATTTTGCTATATAATACTAGTATTGACCTCAAGTAAGTAATAACATTATAATGCCATGATAGCTTTTACATTTGTAATTACTTTATTAGTTCACTTTATAATTATTTTATCCTTATTCATTCCCAACATTGTATTCTTATCTAATCAGAGTAGTGTCCTTGTATACATAAATTTCTTAATGAAGAAATTGTGTGTTCCTCCATTTAATGAGAAAACATCAAATGAGCAATCTTTAATTTTCATTAATTAATGGACCTTTATGTATGGCAAAATAAAATTGGGAAAAACATGAAAATTAAAAGAAAAATATTGCAGTTAGCTTTTAAGAGGCCTTGTGACCATTGATTAAACTTGAGTTAAGGTAAGAGTGCCTCTCTCTTTTTTATTTAAAGAGAGAAAATTCTCTCAATTGAGAGTTACCTCACCTACGTGGTGAAACTACTTTTTGCTTTTTCGTTATTCTCTCACGTCACATTTTAGGTATGTTCAACTTCTGTACGTTTCCTTTTATAGCATACTCTTTTAAGCCCTTTCTATTACTTTACATCACAAATACACATAACTAAATTCAACAAAACCCTAAAAAATCACATGTCCTTTTGGAAAAAGAAAAAACCATATCAATTTCATTACATCAAGAATTTGACTAAGTTGTGCACTTGATTATAAGTCCTTTATGTGTAATTTGCATCACTTTGTTCTATTCTTTTTTATTATTATACATTCTTATGTTTGTTTGCCTTGATGTTGTTTGTGCTAGTAATTTAGACTTTGCTTCTTTGATCCCTATGTATCTATCTAGTCATGTTAGCTCATGCCATATCGTGTCTTTTGCACTATTCTTGTTTTTTTCTCTCTCAGTTACTCACTTTTTGGCTTGTGTTTTCTTGTTGATACTTAAGCTCTTAGCTTCTATTCTTTTCTCTCTTAAGTATTGCAAATCAATCTGTAATTTATTAATCTTGTTTTCCTTTCATAAACAATGGGGAGCTTCGACAAAGAAAGGGATCAAATTCTAAACCAAGGCTCTAATAGTGAATCAGAGGACAGTTTAATATTGAAAGTGGATTTAAGAATAAACAATACAAAGGGTTTCATGCTCATAGGTAAGGTTTTCTCAGATAAATATCTTAAAAAGCCAGTGATTATGGGTATCCTTAAGAGAGCTTGTGCTAATTTTGGTGAAGTATCCTTTTCTCCTATCTGAGTTAATAAGTTTTTGATCTTATTTAGCTCATTAAATATGATGCAACAAGTGTTTGATGGAAGACCATAGAATGTCTTAAGGCATGTTTTAATCTTAGAAGAATGGTTGCCTAAGAAAAATATTAAGGAGATCTAGTTAAATTGTGCTATCTTTTAGGTATAAAAACATAGGACAAAATTGGATCAAATGACTACTAATAATGCCAGATTAATTAGAGCTACTTTAGGGGAAGTGGTGGAATGTGAAGAAGTGAATTTGTTGAAGGGGCTATGAAGGAGTTTTCTGAGTTAAAATTAATTTCTTGAAGCCTCTTAAAAGAGATATGCAGATTAATAGGGGGAGCTAGCAAGAAGTATAAGGTATAGTTTAAGTATGAACAATTATTAGATTTATGCTATATGTGTAGAAGGTTGGGATACATTACAAAAAGTTATAGTAGGATAAGTGGAATGGGAGATAATTTTGGACCGAAGATGAGGGTAGTAGCAGTTAAGGATGGGTTTTGGTCTTTAAGTAGGGATGGTAAGCATGTGGAAGGACATTAGAAAAGAAAAAGATGTTACTGACTCTTCAACCCCAATTCAAAAAATCATTACCTCCTTCTAAACCATACTACCATCCTACCAAAAAACACAATTCCTTACCAAAACACCATAAAACCAACCTATAAAAATCTCTCTCAATCAACTCTAATTTCTAGAAGTTCCCCTAAATGCATGATGAACCTGTCACAAATCTCCCCTAGACTAAAGTCTCCCAAAACTTTCACCCTTTCACTAAAGAAAAAACACATAAAAGAATACTAGAAACGCAATCCCTCAATTAGCTCATATACACCTTACATAGTGGAATTACCACTAGAAGAAGGAATTAATGGGAAAGAAAAATCAATTATCCTAGCCATGATAACACCAGATCTAAAAATCATCCTCTCGCTTAAGGTTTTGGAAGCTCTTAATAACTTGAATCTTAAGAGGGGTAGAGAAGAGGAAGAAGAAGAGTTGAGGAATAAAAAGCAAAAGTTAGGTGAAGTTTTCTGGGAGGAAGGGAAGGAGTGTACCTTTAATATTGGCCATAGGGAAGGGAAAAAATAGAGAAGAGGAAGAAAAGAAGGTTTTAGAAGATTATTAGCTCAAAATACAAGTTACGAAGGAGATTTAGTGGAAGTTCTAGTTAACGAAGGATCTCTTGCTTAAATTAAATGTAGTGGTGGGTAGCCTACAATAGCCACAAGTCAGCCATAGAATAATAAATTGGAATTGTAAAAGATCAAGCCATTCCTTGACAACTCAAAATCTACAAATGGTCATTAATAAACAAGATCCTTACATTATTTTTATTGTGAAAACAAAAAATTCTAACAAGTTTGTAGATAGATTGAAAAGAAGATAGAGATTCTTAGGCTCCTTTTATGTACCCCCAAATGGCTTAATGGGTGCATTTGCACTTTAGTGGCATAACAATGTAAATGTTGATATTTTAGATGCTTTAAGAAGTATGATAGTGTCAAAATTTTCTAATGTTGATGTAGGTGATGTGGCTACCATTTTATAGGTTTATTCCCCTATGGATTTTAGGGGGAAGAGGGCATTGTTGAGTGAAATTATTTAAGTTTCTCATATAATGGAGGGCCTCGGCTTTGCATTGGCAATTTTAATGAAATCTTAGAGAATAGTGAAAAGAGTGGAGGTCAACAAAGGTATAGAGCTCAAATTGATGGATTTAGAGAGATAGTCTCCTTCGAAAAAGGCCTAAGTTTACATAGATAAACAAAAGGTTTGATGGTGCATTGATCAAAGAGATAATTGATAGAGCTTTAGCATCGATAGAGTGGTTAGATGGATTTCTAAAAACATAAACATTGCATTTAACTACAATAGGTTCTGATTATAATGCCTTATGCATTCCAACCAAAGTTTTTGCTATGTGTAGGAAGGAATTTTGGTTTGAGAATTTTTGGAGAGGAGTGGAGGGTTGTGAGGAGCTGATAAAAGATAATTGATTACATTGGTTAAGAGTTAATCCATTGGAATATGTTTTGAACAACTTGCAAACAGTGAAGGAAAAGCTAATAACGTGAAATAGAGTGGCGATGCCTTTGAATAGAAGGAAAATTGATGAGTTGATGCAAAAACTGAAGGCTATTTAGATTGCTCTAGAGGATTTCACATGGGATGAAGAAGAAAATTTATTGAAATAGATTGAAGCTCTTTGGGGTAGAGAGGAGGAATATTGGCATCAAGATCTAGAGTGAATTGTTTGAATTATGGAGACTGAAATAAGGGTTTTTTTCACCAAAGTATTTTACATAGAAGAAGGAAAAATACCATTACAAGAGTGAAAGATTAGATTGGGGTGTGGAGAGAAAATAACCATGAAATAGCTAATGCTTTCGCTTGATTTTATAGAGAGCTATGTGGGGTGTTGAAGTTACTGACAATGGGAATTTATTGGATTGAGTTCAATAGGTGATTACATAAAACGATAATGAGCTATTGTATTAGTCAATTTCCAAAGATGAAATAAAAGATGCTATTTTTCAGATGTGAGCCCTTAAAGTACCAAGACCAAATGATTTTCTAGGGTTTTTTTATCAGAGCTATTGGGAGATTATTGGACCCGATGTTGTTAAGGCTATCCAACACTTCTTTTCTTTCGGTTCGTTTCCTTCTAAGCTTAAAATTAACGATTTAGTTCTTATTCCAAAAATCCCTAAGCTTGAGTCCACCTCTCGTTTTAGATCGATTAGCTTATGTAATTTCATATACAAAATTATTTGTAAAATTCTTGTTAATAGACTTAGACCTTTTCTTTCTAAAGTTGTGTTAGAATATCAAAGTGCTTTTATCTCAAGAAGGTTGATCCAAGATAATATTCTAGTTTCAAATGAGTGTTTTTGTTTCTTAAAAAAAAATAGGAAAAGAACAAAAAATATAGTTGTGTTATCAAATTATACATGAATAAGACCTATGATAGAGTTGAATGGAGTTTCCTAAAAGGGGTTTTAGAGAAGCTGGGCTTTTATGGGAAATAAATTGCTTGGGTTATGGAATGTGTAAGTATGGTGGAATTTAATATCATGTTGAATGGGAAGGAGATTGGAAGTGATATCGATTGGGGGCTTAAAACAGGGTGATCCTTTATCACCAAATTTGTTCATTTTAATTGTAGCTGTGTTATCAAATAAGCTAAATTCATTAGCTAGCTAAGGTGTTTTGAGGGATTTGAAGATGAAATCACATAGCCTTATGATTACTCATCTTTTATTTGTTGATAATTCTTTATTTTTTTTGTGTGGATGTTACAGCTGATAAGTTACAAGTTCTAAAGGAGAATCTAGAGCTTCTTTGTGTAGCTACAAGGCAAGTTGTGAACTTTGCTATGTTTAATGCCTACTTTAGCAGTAACACTTTGAGTAACATCAAAAACTAGGTTATTAACTTGTTGGGTATTCAGGAAAGTATGGATCTAGGGAGATATCTTGGACTACTTACACTATGGGGCAAGTCAAAAGTTGAAGCTCTAAAATTTGGAAAAGGCAAGAATGTAAAGAAATTGTAGGGGTAGAAACAACACTTGTTAAGTCCAACTGGTCATGAAACTCTCATTAAAGCAGTAGCATGTGCAATTCCTGCCTATTGGATGAGTTGCTTCATATCCCTATAACTAGTGTAAGGAGATTAATAGCTTAATAGCCAAATTCTGGTAGGAATAGCAACATGAAGAAGGTAAGATACATTATTTAAGCTTGACTAAACTTCATATGCCTAAAGAAAAGGGGGATTAGGTTTTAAAGACTTGTACTTTTTCAATCTTGCTCTTTTGAAAAAATTAGCATGGAGGTCACAGCATAATCAAAACTCACTTTGGGTTAAGATAATGAAAGGGTTGTATTTTTTGAATAGGGAATTTCGGGTTGTGACTAAAGGTAGAAAGGCATCTTAGGGTTGGACAAGCTTGTTGAGGGTAGTGATGTTATGTTGCAAAGAGGGTTGTGGAAGGTAATTAGAGGAGATGCAATGAAGGTATGGGAGGCCGAATGGATTCTTAGTTGCATAACTGTAAGTTGGACCCTAAAGATAGATTGATTGTTACTAATATGAGGGTTAATGATTTAATAGATAGGGAAGGACGTTACTGGAAATTATGAAGCATATATTCTTATCTAACTAATGAAAAAATTAAAGCAATCAAGGAGGTGAGATTACTTGCATGAGATGGTGAAGACACCCTTTTCTAGCCTTTTAATAGACAAGGGTAATGTACAATTAAATCTGCCTATTTCTTTTTGAAAGAGAAAGAGCCAAGCTTGTCATAACCTGACCCTTCATTGTTGATGTAAACATTTACAATAGAATGGAAATGGTTAAGGAATATTGATGTTCAACTAAAAATTAAACATTTTTTATGGCAAACTGCAACAAATACGTTACTTATCTTTGAAAATCTTGTCGACCATAGAGTGATTCAAAATAATGCTATCCTTTCTATGGAGCCACAAAGACTATAGTGCATGCCCTTCTAGAGTGTCCATAGGTGGCATGTGTTTGGTTTAAGGCTTTGGGGTTGAGAATAGATAGACACAAATATAGTAGGTTTTAGGAATCAATGAAAGAAGAAAAGAAAAAGGCACAAGCTTTGTAGGTACAGAGAATGACCTTGAGAAGAAAGATTGTACATATGGCATAGGCAATGTGGAAGGAATGATGTAAATGCCTCTATGATTGAAAAACTCCATTTCTAAGAGGGTTGTTTGTAAATTTGACGCCTTTGATATAAAATGGTGTTGATTGAGAGCGAAAGATGTTAAAATCACAGGCAATAATGAAGGAAGGAGGGAACAGGAGCGAATTAGGGTTAGAGAAGATGAGGTTCTAATCTACGTAGATGGTTCATTTGATAGGCTGAAAAGGAGTAGGGTTGTAAGAGATGGAAGGGGCAATTTGATTGGGGTTTTTTTGAAAAAAATATTTACTGGACATGTTGAGGAAGCATAATGCCTTGTTGTCTAGGAGGTGTTTAATTAGGCTAAAAGGAGTCATCTATTTTCTATCACTAATGCTTCAGATACTCATAATGTTGTTTCGGCTAGCAATGCATCCTCTCTGGTTGTTAGTTGGGCTTATAGAGATATAGTGGACAATATTAAATAGGACTTGTCTACTAAGCTTTCTTCTAAATGCTAGTATATCCCTAAAATGCAAATTGTGTAGTAATAAATTGTAGAAGAGGGGGATACCTTTGGGATTGGTGAATTAACACCCCATTCTATCTTCTAAAGTTACTCAAACTAGATAGGATGTTATTTTCTAATGATTTCAATGGTTGTATAAATGGCTGATTAGGTAATCAAAGTATGAGTTTTTGGTGATTTAAAAAAAAGGGTGGGATCAAGTTAGGTAGTGGCCTTGCACCTATCTCTAGCTGAACTCAATTTCGATTGAATTTGATTCATTAATTGTATAAAGAAATGATTCCCTAACTTGAATGCCACAATATATGAGCAATGTTATATAAACCAACCATTATTTTGAAGGAAAGCGTCTAAGATAATACATAAGTTTGATTTTATTAAGTCTTAAAAACCTATATCCATATATATATATATATATATGTGTGTGTATGTAACAAGTGATCACTAAGCCAAATCAATTTAATGAATAATTTTAGAAAAGGTTGGTTGAATAGACATTTCTTATGATGACTAATGATACTTGTTTAAAAAACATAGATCAAAATCAATTGGTACCTTCTTAAGTTATTGTTATCCTCAATAACTTCCATGATAAGTATTTTCTATGAGGAGTAAAACTTGCATCTACTTGTTCTTCACTCCTGTATTTCAACATCGATTTCTTGAAATGTATTTCCAAATAAAAAGAAAAAAAATTGGACTGCATTTCGAAAAAATATAACATTATTTTCCCGTAGAACTAGCATATATAATTTCGAAAACTTTTTTTTTGCTATCGTACCTTTTTATTATTCGATATAACTTTATTTTTAGAGATATCTCTACAGAATTAATAGTTGTGACTCAATGCTACTTTTGTACATATTACTTTTTAAACATAATATATTATCGAGAATTCTAAGCAAATGAATAATAAATACCCTACATCGGAGAAACCCTCGGTCTGCATACTTTCTCATTTTCTTCTCTCTTTAATCCTTTTACGAAAACAAAATGCCAGCAACAGTATCAAATTAGGAAATTTTATTGGACCATTCACATCTAAAACTTTCTCCCTTTTGATTTTTTAGAAGCCGATTCTCTTCCACATTACTTTTATTTTAAATTACTATAATTGCATTTTCGTCTCTCCTTTTGTTTGTTTGTTTTTTTTTTACCGTGTCTCTCCTACTTATAGTCTTACTCATTAAGGTAAGTTTTCCTTCCATGATGCAAAAATTATATTTATATATACTATTGATTGTTAAGAAAAGCAGGGTTTTGTGTCTCATTCATGTAAATTTGCTACTTCTCTGTCGTATTTCTAGAAGCAAAGTGCAAAAGGCACTTCATTTTTCCACTTTACCTTTTTATCTTGACACGTCTTTTATTAGACTAGTATTGATAACTTTATTGAGAAAACAAATATTGAATGATTGAAGAATGGAATGCTAAAAGTTATTTAAGGAAGAGAATATGTTTCTTAAAAATTGCGGAATCTACTACGGTTGGATGATCCGCGAAAACGGCACCATTTTTTATCATTCCATGTTGTATAACAATGCGTGAGGCACTGAAGACTATAGAGACTGAAACAGAATGGATTTGACCATATAGGCCTGTTTAGACACAAGGTTTTTGAGGATGGATTCAATGTCGACTAAGGAATTTCAAAATTATTGGAGATAACCAACAATTGGGATAAAGAGTATCTAGTGGGTTGTTCTTTCGTGAGGAGTAGAAATGAAATTGTCAAATAGGGTATAGACACGCAGAGTTACATGTCTATGTTTGAAGGTGATTATATAAGGGATTAGATAAGTTTGAACTTTGAATAGGTATGGATTTAGTAATCCATATTTATTATGCAAACTAGGCTGCCAAAGCTTATAGGGATTTCGACCAAATATATATGACTTTGTATTCCGGTAAATTAATGATAGCATACTTAGATAGCATTTGATTGTAAAGACTATTAAATTAAATAAAGAGAATTAGACCAAACAAATACAAGGGAGATTGAATAGTATAATCTTATTATATCATATTTGGTTTGTATAGTATTGAATATAAATTTTATACTATCCCTTATTTAATATACACAAGTGTTAGTTTCGTTATTGTATTTTGATATTTACACCCTCAATATTATCTAATATATATTTTAATTATATTTTTATATTATTTGAAATATGATTTGAACTAATTATTTATTTCATATAATTAAACAAATTAAGTATAATATTAAATAAAAAGTTGTAGAATTACTAGCCATTAAAAATTAATTATTTATATTATAAAATAAATAATTTATGTAATATTTAATAAAAATAATATTAATTGACTTAATATTATAAAGTGAAGGGGCAATTTTGATACTACAAAACATTTTTGTTTTTGTCTAATTAATTTCGTTTTTGTATTATGGTGTGGATATGATAAAATCTAAACCTCTTTTGTTTAGTTTAATAGTTTAATTTTTGGTTTAATTATCAAGTAAAGTTACAAACTAAACATAAAATAAAATTTTTTGTTTAGTTTAGTACTATAGAAATTGCGTAAATAAATGCTTCTTGAGGAAAATAGTGTAGATCCGGGAAGTAACCAAGAGAGGATGAATTGGTTATTTTAAAGCACTAAAACATTTTCTTAAATCGTTATAAAAACATCCCCTTTTTCTTTACTTAGAGTTGCTGGCATAAAAAACAATATATAATAATAAATAAAACACGAAAACAAAAACATTAAGGAGCGAGAAAATTAGATAAGCAAACTATAGTATTTTGACCTTATGCTTACTATACTTTTCCAACGGACTTAGTATTTCATACCACTACTATTCCACTATCCACTTTAATACTTCGCCCAAATACAATTCTTCTAGTTTGTCTCCCTAGACTACTTTTTATCTAATCACAAATTTACAAAATAACATAATCTCTCTTCTAACACACAATCATAATACTTAAGAGATGGGATTTACAAGAGCATGAGGATTAAATACTAGGTTCCTCAAAATATAAGCTTAGAAAGAAAGTAAAATAAGAAAGCCAAATTAACAGTAGAGTTTTTTATTCTTTTGATTTTCTTAACAGTATAAGTTTGCAGAAGAAAGTTATAGATTAGTGTGTCTCAAATTTTTGGATTGCTCTAATTTTATATTCTCCTTGGATAACATCTCTTTGCTGAAGATGTGAAGAGTATCTCAATACATTTGATAAATATCTTCAAATAACCATTTGAATCTTCTTATCCCTATTTGTAGAACTACATCTTCTAACTACCATTTAAATTTGAATCTTGATATTTGAAAAATCAAATCCCAAATAATAGAAATCCATCCAAAATATTAGCTATATTTCAATCTCTTAATAAGCTTCACCAAGTATCTAAAAGTATCTCTTCAAAACTGATCTCTTCATAGATTTGCATATCCCACTTATTTTGGATAAAAAATTCCTCATAAATCTCCTTGAAATCTTCAAATTTTGAAATTGAAATTAACTCTTGAAAAATTCATCAAAAAAATACGTTAATATTTTTTAGAATAATATCTTCTCAAAACATATCCCCCCTTTCTTTCGAACTTAAAAATCATTATAAATCTACACAAAATCTTTAATGAACCCTTATCATAATCACTTGATTTGAAATTTAAAACAAATCTGTGGGCTTTATCTTTTATCTCCACTTGTTCTGGAATTCTCCAACAAACAATTGCTTGAGCATGTAAAGTATTCATGTTGATATACTTGTTCCATAGAAGCTTCTTCATATATATCTACACATTACAAGCCATATTTTTGCTCACGTCTTGAGTTGTTCAAATAATAAACATTGGACACTTGATCTGGAAAATAATAAAATCTGTTGAAAACCAACTTAATAAAATAAAATGGGAAATGTTGCCATATAAAATGCTCTCTCGATCATTGCACATAAACTAATCTTGAGGAAATCGTATAATAACTAATGTTATAATATGAAGATGAAAAGCTCATGTTGGTATGTTATGACCATAAGAGAAGTCTAATAGGATTATCTAAAATTTTCATATTACGTATGTACCTATGATATGAAAACCATTTTGTAAGTCAAAGATTATAAGACTCTAAACAATAAATCACTAAGGTTTTTTATTTTTAATTAATTAACTTACTATAAAATATAAATAACTATGGATATATATTCCACAATTCATCATAACTATAGAGAATCGGTATTTCTTACTAAATATTAAGATAAGGTAAAACAATTTAATAATTTATAAAAAATACTATATTATACATAATCTTATCATATAAGTATTTTCTATATAAATTGTTTCTGTACCGACTATACACATTTCAATAAACTCTAACATTATCAAACCTATTTCTAGTTTATACTTTGCTCTCAAGATTTTCTCTGATCCCCGCTTAAAAGACCCTACAAAAGAACTATAAGGAAATGAGCAAACCATGGCTTAATGAGTTTGTTCTTCACTATTATCTTTCAAGTAAGTTATTAAATATTATTAGCACCTATCTAATCTTTTTATAAGCGAAATAAATATATACATAGTGAATGTAAGCAATACATCCATAAGAGTCCGGAACTATAGAAGGTGTAGATTTATATCGTTTACACGTCGATTATCCTTTGTATTTACCTGCACCGAACACCTCACCTTAACTGCATGAGATTACTTGAGGGCACCATCCCTTCAAACAACTCTTGACTATTACCCTAGTTGAGAAACAGCAATCAAGATAGGTGGATCCTAACTAAGACCATCCAATAAACATATCTAAAGCCCCTTGGGCACATAAAGCGAGTCCTCTTGCTATTAAAATATATTCAAGGCCTCACGGTCACAAATATACGAGTCATCTTACAATCAATTGGAGATACTATACTAGTTTTGTCTTAACGGTAAAAATACCATTTACATGTACTATCGGCCCTCATAGAAATCATACAAAATATATATTTAAGATTAGAAAAACATTTTCCAAAAATAAATTTCCCAAAAATCTACAAAGCTAGCACTCTCCATTAATATACAAATTGGGTCACAAACATGTGATTAATATAACTAGTTATTTTAGTCGAATAGTTATATTTACCAATTTAAGAAAGTAATTACATAAATGATAACACACAAAGTAATCAGTTATTTAATCAAACAATTAGTATCAACCAACAAATAGTATATAAATAACAAATAGTAAGTAGATAGTAGATCATAAGAACTCCCTCACTTGAGTTAATGCTCACTATTTAATCCTTTGGGATTTCCAAATCTCGATAATCGGGTACCTAAAAGATAATGATAAAACTTATAAGTATTTTGAAAAACTAGGTTCTCCTAATTAACTAAATATCTATCATTATTTACCTAATTTTCCACTATAACCTATGTATGACATAAACATAGTTTAGCTTAAATCTTTTACTTACTTTTCTCGATTGTCATAAATTTTTAATCATGTATAACTTTTTCATTTTAACTTTGATTTTTATAAATTTATAATCAATTTTTTTTATCGTTTTCAAATATACTTTTTCATAGCGGGATTCGTTTTGGATAATGTAACCTGTAGTTTCGATTATAATGTAAAAATATTATAAATTTTATTAATTTGACTTAAATAATTATAAACTATTGTTTTAATCTTTTCTTGCATATTTTTTATTTAATAAATATTTAATTCTTATATTTTGTAATTTTCTTATTTTTGAGTTTACTTAATTATAATTTACGTATTTTGCTATTTTTGAGGGTTAATAACTATTTAATTCATTTTTACTATTTTAATAATTTTCCAATTATTTAGTTATTTTATTATTATTTTTAATAGTGAATTTAATTAAAATCCACTATATGCTAACATGGCAACATGGATAAGCAACATGGGTTATTTCTGAAATTTGCATATATTTTAATATTTTTCCTATTTTCTATTTTTACGTAATATGTATATAATTATATTTGTCATTATATTTTATTAAATTTTACAAATTAATTATTCTATTTTCTTTTAGAACCCATGGCTTATGTTCATGTATATATATTACCTTACTTCATTTATTAATTATTTATTCTAGTATACTATACATGTATTATCAAAGTATACCCGTATATTGATTTATACTATACTATTGATATACGTATTTCATACGTATATGTATACTTATGTAATATGATAATATAATTATAAATATACTATATATGCTATACGTAGGTATATATATACATAATTGTATTTTTGTATTATATATATATACATATACAGCCATAATTACACATATATATATATATCTATCGAAATTTCTTAATATATATATATACTGTCATATACAAATATATATACATATACCCTTACGTCTATATATATATATATGTGTGTGTATACCCATAATATAAATATTATTATATACCCGTTTATATATGTACCGAACATATACCATCCTTTACCTATATCATACTATACTAGTATTTTGTACTTTAACATACATATAGAGATATATATATATATATATTTAGCCCATATATATATATATATATATATACCTAATATACATACAGTATACAAGCATACACATATATATGTACATATGCACAATTCTCTATACTAACTATTTGTAGAATCCATTATAACATGTATATACATGTGAATATACTTTAGTATCTATACATATAGGAACATACAGACATAAAGAAATACTAATATTACATATATCTCTATATTACATGATCTTATATTACATAAAAATTTTACCAAATACATGTATGTACAAGAATACATGAAAATAATTAATACAAAATAAATATATACAACACATACTATTTATCTATTCTCTTAGTGACTTGATGAATTGAAGATGACAAGGCTCCTTCTCCTTCTTGATTTAATTGTTGTCTTTAAAGTAGGGAAAAAAAATTGAATAAAAGATGAAGAATGCACAGTTTGGAAAAGTAATGAAATGTGGTGTTTTTGCTTTTGTGTTGGGAAAATATGTGACCTTGTTTCCAGATGTGAATGCACCAAGAGAGAAAAAGGAAGCAATTGATACAATTTAGAAAAAGAAAAAGGACCAAAAAAAAAAAAAAATCATGGCAAGATATAGTAATCCATGTGATAAGACAAGGACTTATCTTATTGGCTTTGTTTTACACTCATAATGATCACATGTTAAAAATAATTTAGTTAGAAGTGTCTACTGGAAACAATTTGGAAGTGGGACGTGGAGAAAAGAAAAAAATCTAGGGAAGAAAAGAAAAAGGGAAAAGAAAAAGGAAAAGAAAAATTATAAATTTCCAAATATAAATCATAAAATAATAATTAATAAATAAAATTTGAAATTTATTAATTAAATCATTATCTATTTTGTTTATAATATTTAAAAATTATCTCAACATGTTTATTAACAATTTTATGCGATTATGTGTATTAATCAATAATTATGTTCGACTAAGATTTTATTACTATTAGGTAAATTTATTCAATGTTATAACTTTAAAGCTATAGTTTTAGGGTTTTTATCAAGTTTGAGTTTAATTTCGGGTACTTACGCGTACATAGGATTTATGGTTTTTGTATGTGATTTATGTTTTGATCAAGTTCTAAAGATTTTTATTACTTTAATATATTCAAATTTATAATTTAATAAAATTTTTATTTTATTCGACCTTATCGACTCACCAAGTTATCTACATTATTAGGGTTTAAGTCTATTTTCAAATAACTAAATTCACGGAGTTTACATGGTATTTGTAAATTGTTGAGAAATCCTCCATAGAAATGCATGTGGTGCTTTGGTCCTAATAATTACGATCATGTTAGAATAAGCCTCAAAGAATTTCACACCATGATTTTTAATCACATGATTTCGCACTACTATAATTTAATTCTCATGGATATATATCAAACTTAACACATTAAACTTTTTACCCTAAAATTAATCCCATGGATATTATTCCAACGCTAGTTGAATGAGTTGAATACATTATCCAAATATATTAATATATTCGATAAGTGGAGTTAGACCTTTTGTAAATCAATTGTCCAAATTATATCTACAAAAATGATAATTCTATTCAAATTTCGCATATCAAGCTATACCCTCTTGACATTGTTAACCTTCTTCATAAAACACTTCATAACTCTATACCTATCCTTTAATACATCTTAAACTTAACTTTTCTTGAAAATTCAAATATCTTGCACACTCAATAAATATCTTAATATTCACTTAACGCATATTTTGTTATTATTAAAACTAAAGTAGGAGATATAACATTAAGTACCATTTGAGACCTTAGATTTAAAGAATAAAAGAATTTAAGAAATATTGAGGAAAGTGTCTACCTTCTCCCATCATTTATTAGTTTTCAACCATTATCAAAGTATGTATAGTTTTGGTTTCGGTATACTGTATCCAAATTTATCATAATGTAGCTTTTATTAGATTGATGAACTATGAGCTAAAGACATTCATATTCAATTTATCATATCATCAAAGGAAATTCATTGCTTTTAGACCATATCTCCTCAATTCATTTTATGGAATTTAATTCAGAAATTAAATAGTTATTTCTTGGTTTCAAAATTGGGTGTAGGGGTTTTTTATTTGTTGTGTGGTTGTTTTGAAAAGTGGAAGAGAGTAGCAAACGTGATATCCTAGGAGTAAAGCCATTAATTTAGGATTGAATCAGTGTTATACAAACTAGACTAAGCTTTGTGATGGGGTTGTAAAAGTTAATTGAAAATAGTTATATTGAGTTTATTTTGTAAGATATAACATCTAAATAGGCTAACTTAATTATGATGTGATGGATAACCTAAATCATTATGTACTGGAAATGAGAATGTTGAGTTCATATAATGATATGTTGAAAATAGACAAATTAACTAATAAAATTTGTATTTTTTAAAAACTTTCTTAAAATAATATTTTAGTGGTTAAGCATGAGATACAAGTAGTCTAATTATATGCATATATGTATATATTTATGTAGATTAATAAAAACAAATTGATTGTGTCACCCTTTAAGTTTAGAGAATTCAATGATTTCCAATCCTAAGTAATTTTTTTTTTTTTTGGACAACTACATGATAACTTAGGGGATAGGGGATTCAAATTTTGCACATTCAATCAAGAGACTAATGTGTATGCTATTGGCAATCCTAGGTAAGTGTTTAAAGTATGTTGGACATAGTCAATTTAAATTACTTTAGAGAAATTACTAAGGTAAATAGATAAAAATACTAGTGTAGGCTTTAACTTAAGGAGTTCCTAGGGCTTTTATGATTTTGTTGTGAAGCTGTTTGACTAGCTAAGAGGAGGAGTCATGCCTAAGCTTTTCCATAAGGTGGTCGGCAGTTGTGGTGGTCGAAGCTCCAATTGACTGTGAGTGTAATTTTTGAGCTGAAATTGTTAATTTAAAGAAAATTATTAGACCTTACTAGAAAATTTATTTTAGGCTTATTTTTAGAGTAAATTAAGGCCATAATTTTTTATTTGTAAAATTGCAAGGTAATATATATGTGCTTAACAAATTCAGTGCCCTAAGCACAGTTTGGTCAAATTGTTGATGCCTTTAATGAAGTAGTTTTGTAGTGATTTTTAATATATGAACTCTCATAGTGATTTTTAATATACGAACTCTCACTAAGTTATATACAAAATCTACATACCAAATTTTTCGATTAAATGGGACATTTTGTATTTATCATATAAATTTTTTTATTGAAATCACTATTTTTCGAAGGTTCTAGCTTAATTAAGAGAATGATTTTAGTGTAAGTTGTTAGTAGTTGTTAAGTAATGGTATAAACTAATTTGATATATGATGAAAGTGAAGAACAAGTTGGTTGTTGTATAAGAAGTATAATACTTTCTTAATTTGGCATTAGGCATAAATTTTTTCAATTTATATATACCTATATTAATAAAGCCAATTGAGGTTTAAGTAATCACCATTGATGTCTTCCCTTTAAAATTATTATTTAACCCTCCAATTTTATAATATATAACAAAAGAAACTAATACTAAATTAACTATAAATGTATTATACTATAAACAAATTTATCAACTTCCTAAATTTTCTTTTTCTCATAATTCCTCCCTCTTTTCCTATTTATTCTTTCTCTCCCTACTATTATTACATTTCACATTCATAGTATTCTCTCTCTCTCTCTCTCTCTCTCTACCATTGCCACATTCTCACTACTCCCTACTCTTCTCTTTCACCCTCTTTCCCAATATTCCCATAACCCTATATTCTTCTCCTATCGACCCTCTTCTCTCTCTCTTCCTCATCTATTAATATTATATTATATTTGATTATATTGCACAACTTTATTCATTTTATACTCACGCAATACAGGTACGTTGTTCGCTAGTATATATATATATATATATATATATATATATATATACGTGTCAGGCTTGAATACTTATAATATTGTTGACACTAGACCAATTTTCCATAACATTATGGAGTATGTGTATGCATGCTATTTATAATAGAATTATTCAATAAAACAACTTAAATCAACTTCAAAAACCATCTAGAAGGGTGTTTTTGTAATTTTTCTTAATGTTAGGCCTCAACCAATAGCAAGTTCATGCAATATTTTTAGCACTATTGAAGCGATAAGTGGAATGGTAAAATAAATAAATAAGACAAAACTGTGAAGGATCTATGGACATGAGAGGCTAATCAAAAGGAATAAAAAGGTAAGTGTGATAGCTTATTTAATGTATTTAGGTAGCTATGGGCATAACAAGTTATCATAGAAAATCATTTACTATTTACTTTGTAAGGCATTGCGCATACATGTGAGTAAACTTTCTAAATAGTTGTGACGTTATGTTGTGGCTAAGGGTGAAATTGAGAGGAAATGATCTATTTGTTGTGCTAAGCTAGATAACTAGCAAGAAGTTATGGTTACATGTCGAGCCATAAATTTTTGAGTTGATGTTGGCACAAGTTATTCATTAGTAGTTATCCTTAGCTTTGTAATTGTTATTAATGATTAGGTGCTATTTATGAATGATGAATAATATGTTGTTGTTGTTTCTCATACCTAACCATCTATATAACACAAGCTCGATATCATCTCATATACTTCACATATTGACTATACAAGTTGAGTGCTAACAACGAGTTAACTAAGTAAGTGAAGTTTTGCTCATTGTTCGACATGTTTGTGGTTTGATCCTTAAGTCAACTCGATAAGTTTGTGGTTAAATTTTAGAGTTAACCTGGTAAATTTGTGATCTAATCTTAGAGATGGCCAAATAACTTTATGGTTCACCCTTCGAGTTGATTCGATAAGTTTATGGCTCGACTCTAAAATTAGCTTGATAATAAGAGACCTATTGAGATTGTTCCCCTAAGTTAGTTTGTTTGTGGCTGTTGTAAAATAAAGTAAAGAAAAGTTAGTATTCTCCTAGATATTGGTAAGGGTCAATAGGGAAGATTAGAAATATGAGTTGTTGTCAATATTGTTAACTAAGGGCAACTTAAGACATAAAGAATGGTTTGAGATAAATTAATTGGTAAGGAAAAGGTATGAGTAGAGCCCTGTAGTTATGGTGGCAAGACATAAGATTATTTTGCTTGAATACTTTATGCTTCACTATCATTTGTTCTTACTTATATAATGTTTTATTTTGAACATATGAATGTATGGTAATATTTGTTTGCTCATGCTTTCTTTTAGTACTCACTTTGCTTGATGTTGATGGGCTGGTGTCTTCTAACACTAGGCATGCATGTAGAAAGTAAAGCTTAAGGTTGGACATAAGACTTATGGGAGAGTACCTAGCTTGTTTTAGGAAATTATAGGATTAGACTGATATTGTAAATATGATGTTTGGGTATTTTAGCATCAGGATTCATATGTGAACCTCTATCTTTTGGTACTGTAAACTCAATACAAGTAAGTCAGTATCTTTTGATGATTAGATTTTAAGCTAGTAATATGGTACTTCAAGAGACAAGCAATCTAAGAAATGATGGTGAATTTTATGGCAAAAATCTTAAAGAGCAAGTGTTGGTAAGTCTCTAGAAAGTAAAGCTAGTGCAGATTAATAGCTAAATGCTTTGTAAGTGCCCACGATATGATTAGATGAATCAATTCCAAATTTTTAAGATAATGTGGATAGCTTTATAGAATGGGTTTAGGTCAAAATTTTAATATGCTTTATACCTATTTTAAGGATGGCATAATGATTCATCTTTTAGGTAACTTGTTGATATAACTATGGATCTATTTTGAATAGACTATCATTATACCTAAAAGGTAGATTGTTACATCGAAAAAAATTTTTTTATTTTTATATGGGAAATTGGGGATTGGTAAAAAGAAAAAGCGTGTAGAAAATGCACTTTTCAAAGATATTGTCCTATTTATAATATCTATCATCTATCTATATCTATTAAATATTATATTGTCAAAGCTAATGGGGATTTTGGTATCTTATATTTATTTAAAGACCATTTTAATGTTTACATCCTCCATCATTGTTTACATTTTACCAATTTGTGTGCCTATTTTTTTTTTTTTTTTAATTTGGACAAAGACTATAAGGCAAATTAACTCAATAAAAGCTGTTTATACCCTCTTTGTGGTTTTTTTTTAAACATTTTTTGTTCTTTCACAAAAAGATTTTATTATTCATATTTTTTCATTGAGAGTACTTTTTATTATTTTTATTATTCATACCTTCCAATTTTTCAAGAGACATATCCTTTATATAGCATAGTATTTATGTAAAAGTTGCAACCTTTACATAATAATATGTAAAATAATGCAACTTCTTGTATATGGTGTTATATTCTCATCACTTAAAAGATTGTAATTTTTTCTAAATGGTATCCTAGTTCATATAACTATCAATAACCATAGTCAACATAAACTACAATATATAATATATACTTATGTTATTTTATAAATGCATTCTAAAATTTTTTAAATATGAATTTATTAACACATTAATTATGATGATCTTTTTGTTAATTCATTTTCGATAATATAAATATATTTTAAAGTAAAAGCTGCACATTGTAAGCATTGCTTAGTTATTAAGTAAAAAAAGAAAGAGCAACCAAACACGAAAGCATTGGATAAATCAAATTACTCTCATTAAAAAAAAGAAAAAAAAAAGAAATTGACTTTGAGTTCGAATTGGCTATACTTGTACGGTTAACCTTACAAGCTGGTTTAGCAAAAAAAAAACAGCCTCTAGTTCTAAAACCCCAGTCTTCGCCAAAGCCTCAATTCTGTTTCTCTCTTTGGGGGTGTATTTGAACTCCACGCCTTTAAAATGTTCATCCCTACAAAAGTGAGGACAGCCTGGGAAAATGTTCACCAACATCATCAGCTTCTGTAAGCTTAAGAGCATCTCATGAGTCCATTTCTACCATGATTATGTGACTTTATGATTGCAAGCAAACTGAAGGCTAACGCTAATACTCTACAATTCTGCTTCCCAAGGCGAAGTGAAAGCAAGAGGTTTTCCATATCCTCCTACAATGGCTTCACGTCCACTACGAGCAACCCCCTAACACCAAATTTTTGTTGGTTGGAGTTAGCCGCAGCATTACAATTTAGTTTTATGCACCTACCCAACAGATTAATCAAAGTTGAAAGACTTCGATCAAACTACTTGTACTTCTTTGTTTACTGAAGTTCTCAGAACTTAGCAACACTTATTAATGCACTTTCTTGCCAATGAAAATCCAGTTTCTGCTAGGAAGCGAAAATTCCTCCACTCTTATTGCACTAAATATCCTAAAGGAAGAATACATGTCCAACAGGTGGTTTAAGGCAGTTTTTGTGTCCCTTTTTGATAAAAGAGTTAATGTTGAGCCAATAATCAAAAGGGCGATCCAAGGTTCTTTGGAAAGCAACACCAGGGTAGCGATTATGTCAGAACTGTTATATTAACAGGTATGATCATGGGATGTGATCAATGTCTCCATCATCTTCACTACAGAACCCATGTCTACTTAGAAGAGAGGAGAGCATGATTCATAACTCTCTAAATGAAGATTGAAATTTTCGCTTGTGTTGATGTTTTCGGCATCCAATCAAAATTTGCCTTATCTTCTGAAGCATTAGATTCAAGTAAAATTCTTTTATAAGCAGACCATATTGTGACACCACCAATTAGGCTCTAAAGCGACTGCAAGCCATCATTACCGTCAACAACATTGCTCAGCGAAACGCTCCCAAGACCTTCCAGTGTTGACTCATGGGAAAGCTAACGCAATCCTCCTAATCATCGAGATTGACCCAAGCCTCTTCAACCTTCAGATTTTCGCTTCCAAGAGTAACAGGCTAATGAAGTGCTCCCTAGTTATGCAACCAAAATAAGGTATCTTCTCCATTGCTTACATGTATTCTTGTGTTTGCTTTTTAATCCAGCTCTCTTCTAATATGTTTAGCTAGCTATAGCCATATGCGATTCTATTACCGTTCTTGAAATTGAAGGATTTGACCTTTAAGAGAGAGGTGTCGAGCACTTTTTTTTTTTTTTTTTTTTAACTATTGAAAGCCATTTTACCAATACATGCCCTATTTCTTGTTGTTTCATTCACCAAACCTAACCCCTATCAGCCTTATCTTTCTTGACTTTGTCCCGTCCAATTCGATAAATCTTCTTGTTCCCTTCACAGGATCCCTATAGACGATTCCTATTTAGTTTCTCAAGCTTGTCCCAGAAAGGCCATATGATGGTTATAGCTTGAAGGTAGTTATTTACCATGCTTTCAAGAAAGATAACAATAAGAACCTTTCGGCTAGCCATGTTAAGCAGCTTTGCTTTCCACCTAATGAGTTTACTCCATATCTTTAAATAATCTTCTTTCAAAATTTCTTTCTTCTAAAAGACTTCTATGTTCTTCCAGAGTACCGATGTTCGACTTCTATGTTTTTTTGAACTTAAGTATCCTTTAGATACTCTTAACCATCTTTTGATAGTATTCCGATAACTTCTTACCTCTGTTTAATTAAACTTATGATTTCCCTTTACTGCATGCTAAGTAAAATAATCAATAAACGCTCAACGTCATCAAAATTTCTTGGGATATTAAAAATTCTTCCCCATTATGATTAAAAAAAGAACACTTTTGATAATTTTACTGATAAAAACTTCCAAACGTTGGAAGAAAAAGGCGATTTTCTAATAGCTCTTTGAAAAATATATACTATGTAGTATCTTAATATCTTGATCTTACCAAATGCTCGAATGAACACTGCCTAAATGTTTAAGCTGATAGAAAAACCGAAGTTGAAAAAATACATTAGATTTTACTTATTTTTCCATATGAATATCTTTCACAATACTCACATGCTCCCCTTAAAATTATAAACACAATCATAATTTGATCTTTTACTTATATAAATATTTCTCCCTATGTTTATTATCATAAAAACTAATTAAGAAGAAACTAATACTCCACCTGAATGACCTATCATGATCAAACAATTATTAGATTATATATTAGGTGCATAGGATTAACATAAGAAGCACTAAACATGTATGTAGACACCCCTTTCTTACCTCTTCTATAGAAAATTCAAAAAAAAAAAAAAAAAAAGATAAATAGGACAAAGTGTGAAGTAGAGAAAAATAAAAGAAAAACTAACAAATAGAAAAGCCAAATAAAAATATTGAAAAATAAAATATCAAATTTAATGTTTCTTAAGGTAGAAAATATTTTATAGGCTTCAATGTACAAGCTTAATCAAATGAATTTAACTTGGCTTAAGTCTAATTTACTCGCTCAAATGAGTATAAATAAGTTTATGGTGTTGATACGCAATTTTGGACTTATGCCCTCTAAGCCTAATTTGACCCCACTCTTGCTGTTAGACGATATAGGAAGGCCCATTTTGATGAGAGCCTAACTTGTGAATTGGATTGACCCAATCTAATCACAAGTTGGATTTAAGGTCTTGTTCGACCTACCCTAGGTTAGAACTAGCTCTTATCTTTTGACTAGGACTAAGATTGGCAAACTATTGTTTACTTTAGACTTTTGAATTCCATCAATTGCTTTAGTGGAGTTCTACACTTTACTCCTCCTTACAATCCGACCTACATGGCTTAACCCAACCTACCTTTAGGTCCAATGCCTTGTGATACTTTATTGATACCTATCGAGGAGTTTCGTACTCTATGCAGTTGTCTCCAACCAAAGCTTATGATTCTACTGATGAGAGCTCAACTAAGATCACGTAGACTTGGCTCCCTTAGCCCAAATTTAGGCAAATATGATATACAGTTAGGCTTCTAGATGATGTGTATCTACATAACTGGATACACTTGCTTATTTGAAAAGGTCCACCTCTAGATATAGTGATGCATATCTTTCCCAAAATATCTTGGTCTCATTAGCTTTAAATAGGGGATGAGGTCCCCATTTGTGACCACCTTCACTCAGATAGTCATTGCTTTGCTACTTTTTTAAGAAAGCCTAACTTGAGCATAGGATTTTCTACACTTGACCAAACTTTAGTGTGTTTTTGTAGGTTAAATCGTTTAAGGATAAAAATTTTAAGCCTACCTTACTTAAGATTTAAGCCCACTATTCTAACTTAATCTCCAGAATAGATGACAAATAACATATGGCAATTAATTTTTTATGCTCTAGAGTTCAATTTTTGCAAAAGAAACAAATTCATTGAAATAAGTATTGAAGAGAAAGGTTAGTTTTCATATGTTAGGCTTGCTAGTCATTGGTCAAGGCTCAACAATTCGAATTAGGTTTCAAGGAGTCTTTTAGTTTAAGTATTTGTGATGCTTAATTAATTCTTGAATTCACCACCAACTTAATGGTTATTGAGAATTCTAACATTGAGCTCTCAAGTTTTATCCCTCAATAAGGAAAGGGATTTTTTTTTTGTTTTTTTTTGTTTTTTGCCATTGTGCATTTATACCAACACAAGATCCCAGAGCAAATGTGCTTCATCTTCCTCCCATTGAAGTTGCCATGGATTAGGAATTGACTTCTAACAATTCAATCTAATGTTGCTCTTTCCTTCATTTTTGTAATTTTTATTTGGGCATTGAATGGTCAAGAGTTCTCTCTAAAAGCAAAATTTCTTCTAAAACCAGATTAAATTTGCATCTTTTGTAAATAGAAAAAAAAAAAAAACTTAAACTTAATGATTGCTTCTCTTAATTACATCTACACCAATTCTCATGGATCTTCGACCTATAAAAGTAAAGTTTGGAAGCTTAAAGTCTAGAAGCTCAAATTCATCAACAAATGAGCTCAAATAACTCAAAATAAACTCAAATTCAAGCTCTTTTACTAACCGTTAACCATAACCACCACCACTCTTTCTCCTTGAAAACCACTTAACCACCACTCACTCAATCCATTTAAGCACCACCACCCCCACCCCCGCCCCCCATACCCATTACCCCCTTGACCACCTATTCCGTGTGATCTTTTGTGTAATCACCACCACTAGTTGATTTCCCATAGTGAGAGGAGTCAATCCAACAATGCCGTAATCGCTAACAACTAGCATACTCCATTAAAGAAGTTCTATCATGTCATGAGCCTAAAAGTAACCCATTGACTTGATCTAAATGAAGACTCGCCTTGAATTCGGTTTTAACTTAACCCTATTTAACTTTCCCATTTTATTTTCAATTTGATTATTTATTTTCTAAAAATACAAAGTTATTTTAATAACAAATACAAGGAAGTTGTACTAAATAAAAGCTTTTCCATATAACTTTTTGAAGTAAAAGTTGACTAGAAAAAGATATTCCTAAAATTAACTTAGATTTTTGTAAAAAATAAAAGATAAAAACTAAATTAATTTCAAAGAATAGAAGAAGATAATCACATACTAAAGGAACATTTGAAAAATATATTGCCATGACTTGATCTCATATAGTAGGTATTTTGGTATTCAATTTAGGAGGAGCTCCAAAAATATATAAAAAAGAAAATTCCTAAAAAATGCAAATATGAATATTTTTCCCCCAAAAGTTCCTTTTTATGTTTAATTTCGAGGCAACGCTTTTGTTTCTACTAGCTTCATTTTAAGCTTTAAATTCAAGTCATAAACCCTTAATTTTCAATTTTTTCAAATCAAACTAGTAGTTAAGTTAAAATTTTTCCACCCATTTGATTTTATTTCTTTTATTTTTTTTCCACCTCCAATTGATGGTAGCTTATGATGTTGCCAAACTCCCAATTCTTACTATAATCACTAGAAGGTCTATCATATTAGAACGTAAAATTAAAATAAAAAAACATAAATTTCTATAGTCTATGTAAAATAACTTTTAAAAATTGTAGATATGTTTATAATAGTTATTAAAAATTTAAATTTAATGGTAGAAATAAAGAAATTAAGTTTTTCTTTATTAAAAAAATTCTTATTTATTAATCTAGCATGCATAAAAGAAGAATAAACAGAGTTAAAACTAAACTTTTTTTCACATTATTTTTTTTTTAAAAAAAAAACAATGAATTAAAGGAAACTGAACCTTTTAGCTCATTCTAAGTTATTGATAATGCAAACTAAAGTATATGGTTCTTCATTATAAACTTTACTATTAGAGCTAGAATCTGAATGAAGATCATGGACATAAAATAATGGACTAAGACAGAGAAAGAGAAAAAGATAGAAAAGGATATGAAAGATGATATAATGTCTTAATAGTCAATGGTTTATAGAAGCTCAGTTGCATTTTTTTTTTTAAATGTTTTAGCTTGTTTAACTCAGTTATGTAGAATTAACAAACTCGGTTAAAAACGTAGCTTTCTATACGAAAATAATTTTATACTTAAGTTAATTTGAAAGAGTCTTTTAAAATTGTAAATTTATAGAATCATGATTTTAACAATTATAGTGGCTCCTAAACAAATTTTGTAAACTTTATAAAATTTCTCAAAAATAATATTTTCATTTAATTTTGGTTGAGTAGTTCATATAAGGTGAGTCCAATTAAAGAAAAAGAACAGATATTTTCGGGTTCGACAATAAGATAGAATTCAAGAATTAAATAGATCAGCCTGTAGAAGAATTACCCTAGCAACAAAATAGTCTTTTGAAAATTACAAAATCAATGTAGAAACCGTCCACGTAAAAAGGAATCAATCTCAAAATCCATGAACGTTGACCAATCTCTCCCTCCATCTCCAAATCGATGGGCTAAAGATAATTCCATTGCTTTTGAGCGATCGCAACTGGCTCTCTTGCAACTCTCTTGTTATGTTCAAGAAGGTAAAACACGCTCCTAAATTAAGCCCTTTCATTGTTCTGGCAACTTCTTGTCCGTTGTAAGTACAATGCCTACTCCCTTGGAACAAGAGAGAAATGCCCATATTCTTTGTGAATAGCAACTTACTTGAAATATGCATTCATTGATTGATCTCTATTCTTGTTGACTAATCATGCAACCATCTATCCATTTAGTTGATCAACTAAATACAATAATGTTAAAATGAAGGAGAAGGAAGATGATTCGATATGGAGACACCGGTCTCTACTCATATTATTTTATATGAGAAACAAGCTTCGCCATCATCTTTTCCCAGCCAAGTCTCGTTTGTTTTAAGGGGAAAAAATGAAAACTAATGGGGATTCTTTAGCACTGTTTAAGTGGAAGATCTCAGCAAAGCTGCAGATGTGTCAAATTATATTTGCATGTATAAAGTTGGATAAGAGAGAAAAATGTGGGTTCTTTGAATAATTATTACAAGGTAATAGAGTCTCTTGATTATTTTTTGGGTTTAGGTCATCTCAATTTCTTTCTTTTTAATTTTCCTTAATTTGCAAATTAATAGTTGAGATTATCTAAACTTTTTAAATATCTTGTACTATCATTGTGACTTCATCTTCTTTTTTGTAATCTCAACCGTTAATTAAACATAACAATATTTTAAGAGGATAAATTAAGAAAAATTAAGAGAAAAGAGATTAAGAGGATGTAAGTTGTAACTAGAGATGCAATGAGGGTTGTTATAAGACACTTGACTTACCAAACCCAATAAAAACCCCATAAAATAATACTTTATAGGGTTCAAGGTAGGGTTTTAGGAAATGATTAAAAACTCTATAGAGTTTAGAGTTGGGTTTTGGGGTTATAAATAAACCTGATAAAAATAATAAATTATTCATTAACTTTATCTTACTTATTTTCATTAAGAAAATTAATAAATATATTAAGTATTTATTTATAGAAATCCTTTTAAGAATATATTAACAATAGCAAAAAATAAAAGAAAAAATAAAATATTTTATGTGATTAGGATATGATGGTTCGAGTACAAGGTTTATAATGACTTTAGGGATGAATTTTAGTAGTGGAAAAAAAATTTTATAGGATTTTAGGAAACCCAAAATCTTATCGGGGTAGGTTTTGGTAATAGAAACAAAAACCATATAAGGTTTTCATAGGGTTTTGGGAAATGTTGAATCCTATAAAAGGTCGGATTTGAGTTTTATAAAATTCGTCTTCAACTCGCCATTGTTGCATCCCTAGTAACAACTATTATCACATTTGGTATGCAAGAATAGATCGGAATGAAATTGTTGATTTCGGGTTTAATTCTCATGTTCATGTTTGGAAGTACATTTTGAAACTGAAATCACGATTTTATAGAATTGATGAATTAGGCTAGAAGGGGAATCGTGGTTTTACCTTTGAAGGGGTAAAATCAGTATTCCATTCCACTCTCATTAATTACATTAACTTAAAATTACTTATTTAACTTTCAAATAAATTATGACATAAAATAATTAAAGGTATTTTTTTTAATGATTACTATTTATATATTTATTATCATTCCATTCCATGGTAATTTTCAAATATAAAAAATGATTTATTATTTTAGCTCTCTTTCCATTCTATTCCATTTCCATTTATTTCAAACCATTCACACTAAACACAGCATATGTGTATGTTGCCAATCATAGCTTTCGAGTCAACTTCCTCATTGTCTCATACTCATGATATTTGGCATTGATGAATGGGATTGAGCCTTTTATACCTGTTGCTTATATGCTTCTTCTAGTTCATGCAACTTCCAAAACCACCTCTCAAGAGGTATGTAAAAACTTATGTCTATTATTATATGCTTCTTTTATTTCATACACAACCACAAGTATCTCAAAATCTTCTCAATCGAGGTACGTAAAACTCATTTCCTTTAGTTATATGCTTCTTCTAGTTTACACACAATCCCAGCCATTAGAAAATCTGATCACAAAAGGCAACTCCATCTTATAGAATGGAATCAGTGAAGTTTAAGTAAATTTATGATGTATTTGCTTTGAGCAAATAATTTTTTTTCTTTTACAAATCAAGCGTGTCAAATTTCGTAGTTATTGCAAGGAGATTACAGATTAGTGACTTTTAGCAAAAAGTAACGATAGGAGACAAAAGCAATAATCAGTAGCGGATGGTGTTAGTAAACCATCATTGAAAATGTTGTTGAGAAATAGGAAATATGATGTCCACTTTTGAAAGGAGAAATTTGTTTTTGTTATTTTCATCGTCATTTTCCATATAGTTAATCAGTCAACACAAACTCTTTAGATTGCCATAATATTTATTAATTACAAAATTTTGTTTATAACATATACCAGAAAAAAAAAAAAAGGCTAGAACGTCCTTATTTCAGATATAACATGTGAAAATGGATTGGAATGGAATTGTCATTCAGAATTTCATTCCCATTTCTCGTGTTTACTAATGCATTTAGAAAGTGGAGTCGCCAAATCCATCACCATGTTGATTTTAGGAAGTAATTTGATTCCATCTTCAAGAAGGCGTAATCCTAATTCAACTCCCTCAATTAATTATTATTAATCAAAATTACTTATTTACCTTCTAATCTAATTATGATATTTAATAATTAAGCATACTTTTAATAATTACTACTCTATACACATTTAATTCCATTCTATAGATATTTCTAAATATAGGAAATAACTCACTCCATTTCATTTTAGATTGTTCCTGTGTACTAAATGGGACATTAGTGTTTACTATTCACTTGATACTTAATATGTTATAATAAATGTAATGACTCAACCAGAACTTCTTCTACTAAGTGATTGTTCACTTTAGCATCAAATGTTGTACGGTTTTATCCCTTTCTGCAACTGCTTCCTAAGGGTCACTTATCATGAGATTGCTTTATCTTAGCCACACATAATTTCATAGTTTCGTGTTATACTAAATGACATTTCGATGATTACAGTTTTATCACCTTCTATTTAAGAGGTATCATACTAAATATCCATGTTGTTGAATCAAAATTTACTATTCCATCTCGTACATTTTATAGCATAGCTTAAATGGGAGGTAGGAGCTCTAATGGATTTTTTTTTTTTTATAAACCTCCTATATAAAAATATACTATACTTAAATAATTTAAAACTCACATACTATGGGTAGCACTATTCAATAAGCAAAATGAATCCAAGTTGTTATTTTGTGATTGTATAAACACACAAAGTTTGAGAATGAAATCTCTGCATAGGCATAAAATACAGGGCTTATGGGTAGGCTATGTGATGCATTGAGGGGTATATAATTTAGTAATTCAAATCTTTGTTTCATAATTACTCAAGTTGCTTTTGAGAAGGTCATTTAAAATTTATACTAATCATGATATCTTTCATCTTATCAATTCTCTTTCTAGTACTTTTGTTAAAACTCTGTACAGTTTGGCAAAATCAACAAGAGGATAGGAAGGATTGGATTAATAATATCTCTCACCCTTTTGTTTATGCCTCTCGTGGTTCATGCACAACCCTAGCCACTACGATAGTTTCTTTTAATAGGTAAGTATTGATAAATTTTCATGCAAATCATCTCCGTAAGTCACTTTTATTCTAAAGATCATCAAGATATTAGTAAAGATTGGTAAATTAAATGAAGCGTTGGCATAGCTAGCCACATTATTGTCATACTAATTATTCTTATTGTTGTCGTGAAACTCATGGGGGGATGAGAAGAACACATAACAAATGGAAGTCTAGAGAGACTACATGGTGAAGTTGGAGAAAAGATAGTGAAATCAGTCATTAGACTAGGCAGGGGAGGTGGCAATCGTGGTAAGGAATATGGAAGTGGCAATGGTTGTGGTGGTAGGGGTTACAATAAGAGTGGGGCCGCATTGATATGGTGGTGTCAACTGTAGAAATAGATAGTCAATTATGTATTTGAAGTTTGAACTATATATTTGGAATGCTAGATAATTGACTTAACCGGTACCTATGTTAATTACATGCATTAAAAGGAGAATTTAAATATTTTTGAGAGATTTATGGCTAAAGTTCATAGATGTGAATTTGGGCATAATATTTTCATGAGTATAGAATTAAGAAAATAAATTTATGAGGTTTACAGTTAAGATTACGGCCATGAACTTAGGGTATGATCCTGCAACAATGGAGAAAAAATGAAGTCCGAGAGGCTCACAACCATAAATCATAATCGTGAACCTTGCTGGTGATCTGTATAATAGTAATGTTAATATTTGCGCTGCTTGATAGAGTTGCAATATTTAATCAAATTTTCATGCGTTACAAACACAAAAGTCATAACACTTTGTGTAGTTTAGATAAATTTGTAATTGATTTTTATCTAATCTAATGTATATAATTTAATCATTGAATCAATGCAACTCTTAGTGAAAGATTGTGTACCTTCAAAGTATAAATTCTAAATGACAATTTTCAACTTTGTTTTTCTTCTTTTTTATTTTTTATTTTTTATTTTTTGCACAAATTTTGACATATTTTCTGCAAATTCTCCTTCTTCAAACACTACAAAACAAACCTTTCTCATTTATATTTCAAGGATTTTTCTACAGTTCTGTTATTTTTTTTTTCTACAGGATCTATACTACTATCCATCTTACTCTTGATTTGATCACTTTTAAATCTAAATTATTGAATAAAGTATGAATTCAATAATTCAAATTTAAAAATATGAAAATGAATGGCAAGATGATGGGTAGGATCGATCCTGTTAAAATAGAGGACGGAATCGTAAAATCTCTCATATTTCAAATATAGTTTGGTGTATGAATTTTTGATACTCGTACACCAAGACTTGGTTGTATCATGAGAGAATTTTGTACTTAAACTCTCATAGCAAACATTGTGTGAGATGTGTAAATTCTTTTAGGAAAGCGATTTCAATTATGCCTCTATGTCCAATTCATTTGCCAGACCATATTCTTATTTCCTAACACTAGTTTCAATAATATTAATTCTTAGTAGAGGATATGCTCATCTTTTTCGGTTCTATTTTTATGCTTTTATTATTAGGAGATTATTTATGAGGGATATGCCACCAAGCATGCTTTAAAATTTAATGTAATATATATACTTTTTTTTAATGATTTAATCTAAAACTCATTGAAGTCTACACTTAACACATATTTCAATTTAGAGTATAACATTTTATAAAAGTAATGTGTTTATCTAAATGGTTATGACAATTACTTATTAAAAATATATGTTCATAACACTGCTTTAAATATGGTTGTATTCATTTTACATTTATATGAAAAAATGATATATCATTTAGAAAGGTTACTATTCTTTAAATGTATAAGAAGTTGTATCATAGCACATGTAAAAATTGCAACTTTTTCCACTATTTACACAAATGTTTCTTAAATATATAGTTGTTAAAAAAGAATCTCAATGATCAAAAGTAATCTAAAAAAAAAAAAACCTCTTGGCAATATAAGTGAAAAACTATACCTAACCAAAGGTATCATTAATACTAATTATAAATGATAAAAGCTTTAGAAAAATTATTACAACTAATATATTAATAATATATGTTTATGCATTATTATAAAAATTATGTGAATTACACTTTTTAATTATATAAATATGTATTACTTGATAGTTGTACATGATTATTAATTATTTTTGGTGTGTGAAATACAGTGCCTTAGGGAAAAAACTAATGAATAATAAAGTCAGTATTGGGTTCATTTTAACCATATGGTTCAAAAGTTATAATCTTATATTGAAAAGGTATTTACTATCACGACTTTATAAATAAGTATCATCGCTTTTCATAATTTATGTGAGACATTTAATTATAGAAAATCACAATCTCTCCTATTTAAACATACGACATCTTTATCATAAGATCTTACAACGGGGTTGAGATTTTCTTCTATTTATGTATAATTCGTGCTACCCTCTACCTATAGATCATTTTAGAAGTATGATGGGAGTCAGCTCGTAGTAACACTCCCCGCCTTCCTTAGAACTTTTCTCTAAATTGGAACTCGATCCAAATCGTCCAGATAAGGAGTTGACTCGATACTATTTATAATGCCCTAGGGCAAAAGTAGTGAATAACCAAGTTAATAAACGGTAATCCATTTAACCTAAAAGTTGCAACCTTATGTTGATAAGGTATTCACCTCTATAACTTTATAAATAAGTACCATAACCTCCCACAATTTATATGGGAAGCTGAACTATGGGGTATCACATGAAATATTGTAACATCTAAAAGAAGTTATAACTTGTTATATAATAGAAATGCAACATCATGTACTAAAGGTTAAAGTATTTCATGTATAGACAATAGTATTACATTGTATACCATCGTAATATTCTGCTACTATAAAGTTTTTCTTACAATAAATAGTAAAGAAAAGCCTTAGAAAACAAGTTTCATTGAAACAAATACACCTTACTTATCGATTATTTACTTATCACTTAATGTGTTCAACTAAATATCTATATTGTTAAATCAGAACTTGATTTCATACATTTTATAATATAGTTCAAATGAGAGCTAAAGCTTAATGGATGGCATTCTTGTAATCTTCTATATGAAGGATACTGTATATAAATAATTCTAAATAGGCATATGCAATATTGGCACATATCACTTTAGTATATATGCACCTGTTGTGTTTATTTATAAGTGAAATAAAAGAGATAAAACATAATATATGTAAAAATAGAAACTACCATAAGAATTGAAAACCCTTTCCATTCACGAAACTTAATTTGTTGCAATTTCATCTCCCCATATAAACTACAATTTTAATTTGCTATAAAAATAGAAACTACCACAAGAACGTGATATATTGAAAAGTAAAACTATTAAAGTAAAGAAAATTTGTTGAAAATTTCCTTTGACTATTAATAAGGGCCATATTTTTAAATGCAATTGTGGGATTTTATTGATAAAAAGTTGATTATTTAAAATATAACATCAAAACCAATATCTTACACATTATACAAAACATAAGTAAAATACATATGAGTCCTTGTTATGGTATATATTTTATTTAAGGGAAAGGGGGGTTTTGGTGTAACATTTAGATTAGCAAAATTAATCACTTCTCACTTAAAAGAGAATGTGGAAAAATAATTATTAAAATTCTTATGCTTTTGTGTAATGGGGTGGCTTAAAATTTTATAGACAATGATAATAAAAGTTAAATTTCTTTGATTTGATTTTATTTTTTTGTGTGCAATGCTGCTTTATTCTCCTTTTCTTCTTTAATTTGTAATCATTTTGTCTCTTTTGGACATCTATATTAAGGTGTATAATACCCCTTTTTTCTAATAATTTCATATGTAATTACTTTTATGCCCATAATATGGGTACTTCATGCATTAGTGATTGAGTAAACACTAAAGTTTGAGAAGAAAGTCTTTGCATAGGCATAATCTACTATAATACATAACTTCACAAACCCCTTTTTTACTCTGTACCTCTTCAATATTACCTTTTTTGCGTCCATATGTTTTGCAAAAATTCACCATATTTATGTTTCCTTTCAATATAACAAAAATAATTGCTTATACATGTTAGAAGTAATTGGTAAGTCTACAAATATAAGCTTTGAGAATTCTTCATCATACTACTTTATGCTACTCTTCTTGATAAGATATAGAAGTTTAATCTTAACTTCTCTTTTCATGTTTTAAGGAGAGAATTGGTCTCAAGACTCTCATACAAAGTTTGCCCATGAAGTAATCCCCCTAGCCTTTCTCCTTCACTAAACCACATTGTTTCTTAAGTATAAAGCTATAATTCTCACTTTACTTCTATCATCAACAAGACTAATCACTCCAAAATACTACTCGACTCTTCAAAGAAAAATTTTCACTACTCTCTTGGATCATATTCCCTTGAAGTGCTTTGGTTTGGTATTTCCATCGTGGGTGTTAACTAAATTGTCACTCCATTAATCAACTGTCCCTTACAATTGGCCAATTAAGCCATGAGGTCCCTTATTTCCTCCCTTGAAATTGCTACAGTTAATGTCATCGTCTGAGATTTTGATCAATTGTGGAAGCTCAATTTAGGCTTAATATGTAGCATGTGGCATTAATAAAGTAGGCTATGTTTTTTACTAGAAGATGGGTTCAGCCTCCTATAAATAAACTAGTTGGTAGTTAATATTGCTCTCCTAATGAGGCTATGGTAAGCTAAACCGTAAGATAAATCGGTGACAAAATCAAGAGGGCTCTGCTAATGAAAATGTTTTACTCGGAATAGTTTTGGGTAAACAAAAAGAGAAAGCTAGCTCATTATTCAGAATATAAATAAAAATGAGAAGTTAATGGGTGATCGAATGTTGCGCAAGGGGGGAGAACCCCTCATTCTATGATACGTATGCTCCTCCCCCTACCCCCCAAAAATGAATGTTGGTTAAAAAATAATAATATAGTAGTTGTGTGAATATGTTCATATCAAATCTTCTTTATGTCAACATATCATTTTCTTATTTTATTTAATCTGCATGTGACTTTGCTTTCTCTTCTCGATTTATTCATTTAGGAAAATTACATTAATCACCCCTATAGACTTTCTAAATGACATTACACCTCGATTTTTGATTACTCACACCTTGATTTTTTGTTTCTTAGATGCTAATGTAGCAAGAAAGCTAATGTGCCATCATCATGTCGATATTATTAATAATTATATTTAAATATTTTTATACATGTACCAATTAAGTTGAATAGTAAAGAATAAAAAAAAGAAAGAAAATGGCAAAAAGTTAATTTTTTGTAGAAAAAAGGACTCTAGCAATAAATGTTATAAATATATATATATTAATTAATTAAATTAATAAAAGATAAAGAAAAACCATTTGGGTTGTAGTGGTGAGGAATGACCCCCTACCATTACCTATAAGTCAAGCAACTTATTGCTAAGTGAATTTGGCAACCCACTTGTAATTTTTATGGTCACTAGTACCACCTTCTAGGCTTATGGTGGTTGAAAACCTTTTTTTAATTGTAGTTTTTATTTATTTATTTTGTTTTATTAATTTTTATTAGTTGATATATATATACATATATATATTTACATTGTGTATTAATTGCATCCTAATATTTAAAAAAATCAACATTTTTAAATTTTTTGAGATATTTTATTTTATATTTAAGTTAGTACATATATGTAATATTTATTAGTTGATACATTTATATATATAATATTTAAATATAATCATTAATAACGTTGATATGGTAATGATAACTACATTAGCATTTAAATAGGCAAAAATAGAGTTATAAGTTAGTTAATATATATATTTATAATGTTTAAATATAATCATTAATTTTTTGAAATTTATTTTACTTTTTATTATTTAAGCTTGGACTTGAAATAACTACTAGTGTAGATGGGTTTTAAGTGTGAACTGATGATTAAATTGGGCTAGACAGTTGTATCTTTCAACATTCATCTACATGTGGGCTTCTAATTACAATTGTATGACAGCTTGAGCATTTGAAGGTTTTTAGTTCAAATGTAAATGATTTGCTTGCTTTCTTTTAATAAAGATTGGATGGTAGCTTTATGAATTGTATAGATAGATATAGTAAATAGGTTGCGTATGTGTTTAAAAATTACATATATAGTATGTTTGTGCTTTTTGAGTGCTAAGCCCAACGTGACCATGTGGTTGTAGCCCATTTAGTCTCTCATGCTGCCCACGTACCTTTAAATGAGCTCGGTAGTTTATGGCATATATATTATATTAAACTCTTGACATTTATCTACGTATATTAAACTATTATTATATATTAATATGCTAAAATAAATATGCTTCAAAAAATAAAATAAGTGAAAGAAATATTCCAATAATTCACACGGTTACAGTTGACACTAATGTAACGTGGAAAAATGAATAATTAAGTATTCATAATACTTACACAAAGTGTGTGTATGTATATGTAACATATAAATGCATAATATTTTTATGAAAAAAAGTATGTAAATATAACACATATGTACATAAAACATACATACATATGATGTATATATGTACGTATAATGGATATGTATACATTTCATCTATAAGTTTATTGTATATACATACATTCATACACGTACAATATAATATGTATATGTTAGTATGTAAGACCATATACGTATATGTCTATAAGTATAACATATATGATATATATGATACGTGGTTTGGATAAATTATTATGTATTATTTCTCCTATTCATATAATATATTAGTAACTAATACATGTTTAATGTTAGGTAGTTATATGCTAATATTGCATTCTTTGATTATATAACACATTATCACTTATCTACAATTGTATATTATTATATTGCTTAGTCTTATGTACATATACATGTATTAAATATATAAGTATATACAATATATATACCAAAACTATGTAGTATCGTAGTTAGTAATATGTACATACATACATGCATAATTGCATATGCACTTTACAATTTAATATTTAGTTTCACATATTATTAATAAAAGAACAAGAAAGGAAAAAAAAAATGAAAATTAAAAGGCACAAGAAGAATCAAATTAAGGACATATCATTAAAAATTGGTTTTGTTTCTTTATAATATTAGCACCGACTAACATCTAATAAAAACTTAACAAAAGTAATAATAAAAGGAAAACTAAAAAGGCTAAATTTCTCCAAATGGTATATATGGAAAAGTTAATGATTACCCTTGCCTTTATCCTTGATCCCTATTAAGGGGAGGTTGTAGGGCTTGAAAAATGAAGCCTTGGGACTAGTAGCATGCTTGCTATTGCTGGCAAATTTCTTCAACTTTTTGGCCTTGTTTTTTTTTTTTTTTTTAACACCTTTAAGTTCATCAAGTTGAGTCTTATATCATTTAACCATTTCATACTTCTCTTACTATCTAATAACTCTAGCTAAATCTCTTTAGTACATTTCATTTATTTTTAGAACATTTGTTGTATGTTAAAGGGATAATTAATTAGTCTAAGACCCCCAAGCATCTACTAGTGCTCTTCTACTTATTGACCACTAAACCACCCTACCCCCCACCCTTTGATCACGGGGAGGTGATCGGCCATTAGGTTTCTTAAATGTTAAGTTAAGAGTTTCACCTAAACATATTGGCTACTCAAACACCCTAAGGAAAACTTATGGAAAGTCCCATTTCCTAAGCCTAAAGACATCACTAAGAGGAAGTTATAGTACGTCATTAATATATTCAGGTATAATCGTAAAAATCTAACCAAACATACACATGGAGATGTAGTTAACATCAATCTTTGTAGCACACTAAGGTTCCTTGCAACCATCATGATAAACAACTTTGGTGGTTGCATTAGAATAGAAAATGTAGACCAAGTTAGGATATATATCATTCTCCAATTCTAACAACTGGTGTAAGCCTATATACTTAAGTTGTTCTTGAAAATTTCCTACATCATTGAGCTCATCCCAATTGTAGGACTGGGTAACTATTATACCATGCTAACAGTAGTCATCAACAAATCAATCTTACATCTAGCTCGTACATAGGTGCTCATTGAAACAGTAGGGTTTAATCGGAGGAGGCCGAGATGGTGATGGAAAATAAGAACTAATATGCTTCTTATTACATTTGGAGTGATGTATGTGCTTTTAAGATTAGGTATGAGAGGATGATTCTATGGTCAGTTGGTTGGGGATTCGAAAAAGGAGAAAAAGGAAGAAAGAATAAGAGAATATGGGTTTTGGAACATGAGCACATTGTATATGGTCTTGGAAAGTTGGGGGGCGTGGGGGGTGGGGTGCTATGTGGGTTGTGTGGGAATGGCTTTTTATAGCCATTCTTGTTGTTGGGTAACGAGACTGTGTTGTTATTAATGTGCATATTTTGGTGCCCAACCATCAAGAAAAATTTGACTAAAGGTACCAATGTCCCCATGTTAAGCTTGACATGGGTATGTTGAAGCCTAACTTAACATGCAAATTGTTTTTTCCCCTATTTGGTAGGTTTAGCCAATTGTTCATTAAGTACAATTCTATAAATTCAATTGCCTCATCCTTGCCCCATAGTCCATATGGGATGCTAATTGACAATCTCCTAATCTACCATTCCATTTACCTCTTATGTTATGACCATTTTTATGCTTAATTGTGTGCACATAAATTGGCACATGTAGTAATTAGCATATTGCCACATTCCTTATGTCTAGAAGCCTAAAATGAAGCAACATGTGGAAATTTTTCGCTGAAGTACTAGGCAAGATGTCATGAGATGTATGACTTATGACTTGCTTTTGACTAACAAGTCTAATGTAGACATAGGCCACTTTATTTGGCACGTGAACTTGCTTTGAGCTAGACGGAAAACATTGAAAATGGTACTAGAGCCAAACGTTCCGTTTGTAGGTAGTTCATCAAATTACGGGGATAAGGGTAAGGAAGGTAAGGTCTTTGATTGGATTGTAATTAATATGTTTTTTTGTTCCAAAAAATTTAATATGATATCTTCAATAAAAGTTACGTATTAGTATAGCAATACTAGGTCTGGTTGTAGGAATAAATTCAAACAAATTTATTTTCCACCTGTCAAACAATGTAAAGTTTTATTGTTCCAAACTTTGAGTCTTCAAATAAATTCAACATAAGTACTTCCATAGGCATCACATGCACATTGGCTCTTAGAGAATAATGAATGAAAGAAGATAAAGTTGGGCTAGTTGGGGAAAGCAACATAGCCACTTTGTAACCAACATACCTACGTTACTTTCTTGCCCATTTTTTGAAGCCCATTTTTTATAGTTAGGGTGGAAAAGCAACGTGGGCACATTGGTTCTACTTTGCCTACATTGATTTCCCACCTTATAGTTTCTTTACTTAGGTAAGAAACCAACGTAGGTATATTAGAGGCAACATACCCATGCACATTGCTAGGCTAATGTACTAACATGGAGATGTTAGTTTCTTGCCCAAATGAAAAATTTTGAGCGAAAAATTGATATTGGCACATTGTGTCTAACATGGGCACATTAGTTTCCTGTGTTTTTTTTTTTTTTTTTTTTTTGCTTATATATATTGGTGTAGTAAAGTAATCGATACCCCTTCACTTCCATTTGCTACCTTTCTAACCTTCTATAATCCTCTAGGCTCTTTACACTTGTGTTTACTCAAGTTTTTTTTTTCTTTTGTACATCCACAACCATATGTACTTGTAGACATAGATGAAAGTGGAAATTCATATGATAACTTACCACCATTCAACAAATATGACGATTCATGGATTTTTGGTTAAGGTCAACCTTAGGGGTTTACACATTTAATGAATTGGGTTGGAAACCCAAACACAAAGTATCTTGTGAACATTCCCATTATTCCCTAAACTAACTCATTTGAGGATGTCCCTTCAAAGGTAATGCAACAACCACCATCTATGGTTAATAGGAATCTAGATTACGTAGAGGATTTCAATATGGTACATATTGTTTGGAAAAATCAAAATTTAGTGAATTTATGCATTTATTATTAGAAATATTATCTGGGAAATAAAAATGATACAAATTATAATTACACTTGTTTCATTGTGGCTAAGAGGACTTCATGGACAACCCATTATAAACACAAATGTGAGGAAGAACATTAAGTAATACATGTTCTATTAGTGCAAGAAACGTTTAGAATTATTTCATTATTTAACCTAGATGAGATGTTGCTAAGTGTATTACTTGCAATAAGCTTTTATCTGGCAAGTCAAAATTAGGAATGGGTCATCTTGCTTGAAATTTGAAAATGCACTAGAGGAGAAATGAAATATTGATAAAGGTGCCAAATGCCTTATTGATGAAGGTGAGGTATAAATGTTTTAGAGAATAGGTGATGAGCTCGTTGCAACCGAACTATAGGCATGCAGGGTAGCAAACCTTGTGAAGTGAAATGATTGAACTTTTCAAGCATAAACGCGATGCCTTGAAAGGGCAATTACATAACCTCTTATTTAAGTGTCCATAATTTGTATATTCCGACCAAATTGATCTTTTTTGTATAACAAAGTCTTCCTTTCATTCTTAATCCCTTTGTGATTCATGCAACATATCTTTTACATCAAATACATGGAAGTCACCAGTTATTGACATTGATGATAGCTATACGTATATCACTGAACATTGGATTGATGATAATTAGATGATGTAGAAGCGAATTATCGCATTTATGATGTTTTCAGAAGCTTACACAAGTCTCATAATTGCACCCAATATCTTGGACACTGTACAAGCCTACAAAATTCAAAGGCTCTTTAGCATCTACTTCAATAACACAATCTGCATTAAGGCACCAATAAGACCATTAATCGAGCATCAAAACCAAATATGCAATGGAAAATTATTCCAAGTTTAATGTGTGTGTCACATTTTAAATCTTATAGTACAAAATGGCATGATTACCTATGGGATAGTAGATCAAAAAGCTAAGATCTAGTTTGCAATCAATTATATATGCCATAGTAATTAGAAACACTAAGAGTATGTAGATTGTTGCCAAGTTGAGAACTAGAACTTATTCATTTCACCTCTTGTCTACATAACATGTTGGAACTCTATGTATGAAATGTTTGATAAGTTCTTAAAGAGTAGCATTATTTCATATTATTATTGCATTTACAATGTCTAATGCTTAATTAAAGTTATGCTTAAATTAATATTATGTCAAACACGTAACTAATTGCATTCCACATCCCATGTTCATCATAAGATGCCTCAAGAGCCTAGGCTTGGATGGATTTGCACAGTGGATTGGAAGATAATGAATAGCATGTGCATGCTACTCAACGCTTTTGTACAACCGATGATGACTTTGTCCGGTTGTTATTATCCTATTAGTAATGCTATACTCTCAAATCTTTTCAATATTATTTATGTGATGTCAAATTTTATAGAAGAGTTATTGCTCCTCCCCACCTCTATAACAATGAAGACTAAATTGCTTGCTTACTTTTTCCCCTTTCCTCTTCTATTTTATGTTGCATCAATGAAAGATCCATAATATAAGTTTTATAGTGCTTATAGTTTGCTTGAGGAATTTTATCGAAATGTCAGCATGGAAGATGCTACAAATGAAGCTACTAAGCTTAATACGAAAGTTGAGAGTATGCTTAAAGCTTTGCTCCTATATGACATGGCTAGAACACAGTCATCAACCTAAGTATCTCATTCCAGTGGTCAGACCAACAATTCTCATGCTTTAGCTTCAGAAAGGAGTAGATAGATCATTGAGATAAGTCGAAGTACAAGGATTACCAGTGATTACTACTAATGAAACTTTTAGTGAAATGTTGGTCTACTAGGTACAACAACTAAGGGAAGATGAGGTGAGTGTAGATTTACTCATATGGTGCATAGTGAAATTCTACATAATGCCAACCTTATCATTTGTGGTAAGGTTTATTTTGGCATCTTTAGCTTCGATTGTGTCATCTGAATTGGCTTTTATCTTAGGCAGGTGAATCTTCAGTCTTACCGTCTTCTGCTTAAAATTGAGATTATCAAAGTAATTATATACTTGAAGGATTGGAGGGATGCTAAAAAGAGGAAGCAAGGGGTATAGAATCAATTTTTTATTGTGAAGAAGAAGACGAGGCCAGGACGTCATTTGACGTTAAGGAAAGGGAAAGGAAAATGAGATGGATGGATAATGATGATAAGGAGGACGAAAACTACTAATCAAGTGATACGTTTATTCACTTTTAGAGAGTTGTTGGTTTTGGTGTTTATATATCATATTGGAGGTTTTAGGTTTCAGGTATGTTAGTTTACTCATTTACTATTAAATTAATATGACTTAAACATAATTTAAACATGTCTCAAAATACATCAAAAGATTAATTAAATTAATCAAATAATAATTGTTAAATTGATATAATTAATATTAAATGAGTAATTAGTTATTAATTACTCTTTACCCTCTATGATTATCTCTTATAAACAAACGCAATTGTTCCAAAATCTAGATGAAGATATCTTAGACCTTGAAGTAGACTAAAAATACCATTTTTATTTAAATTTCTCATAAAAAAAAACTCACATGCTTTCGTACTTATATTTAGGTAATCCACTAACCTTATTGTGTCTAACATGCCTTCATCGGCTTGCGTAGGCTTAAACCTATGTATGTTTTACCTTTTACCTTTTACTTTTCTTGTGCACCTATGCTTGGGTAGCCCATGAAATGGGCCTAATTATGGTCATGCTCTCTTGCCCATGTGTCCAACCCACTTATGGTGCCTAGATAGGAAATTTTCTCTTAACAATATATAAAATATATACTTATAAGTGTAATAAGAAGAGGTTAATAGGTAAAATATATATAAAATGATAACTTATCATTAACGGACGAGGAAAGTGTTTCAATCCAGTTGCTTTTTCAAAATGTAAAGTTTAAAATCAGTAATTTAATAAACTTAGAAAGAGAGAGCTAATAAAAACAACTATTGAGTGTGACACAAAGAAGTTTCCACAAAATGTTATTAAAAATCTATAATATTAAAATCGTTGACCTCTTTCAGTGTCGTACATTCATCAATAACTTTTCTTTTCTTCGATTTTACCAAACTGATCCAACAGGTATATTAAAGTACAAAAGATGGTGTTTATGTCAATGCGTTGAACAAACTATTTATCTATCTTGTTAAGTTAAAAGAGGCTATTTGGTTTTACGCATTTTAAAATATAACCATATAAAATGGGAGTTTAAGTTTCAATTGGTAATTTTTGTCTAACCTACTATATAAAGGACACTATAATCAGAATAATAAAAAACTGACACATACATCTTGAGTGCGCATCATTCTAGTATATTATAGTCAATCAACAAAATAAAAATAAGTCATTGTCAATGTATCTTGATTATTAAAGGGGAGGGAGAGTCTTGGTCTAACATTTGTATCTTCAAAATTATCACCTCTCAACTCTCAAAATGAACCCATGATTTGAATTTTGAAGAATAATCGTTAAAGTTTTAATGTTTTATGTTTTTATCCAATATGGAAACCTAAAATTTCATAGTCCACGTTACAAATATTCAATTTTTATATTTATAACAATTTTGCATTTTTTTAATCTATATTATAGGTGCATCACATTCTTATTATTTTTTTAATAATTACACATGAAGTTCGTTTTTATACTTACAACATAAGTGTATTCTAAGCTAATATATAAATATATATATATATATCACCAACTATTCATACAATTAGCAGGTAAGAGGGAAATTGGATTTGATTTATTCTATTGGAAATCAATATTCATACCATTTGGCATGTTAGCAATTATTAAAACAATAATATCACTTTTGGTACGTAAGAATAATTTTGAGTCTCGTTACCTTTCCCACATTTGAAAGTATTTTTAAAAGGTGAAATCAGAATTCATTAGAATTAGCAATTATAACTTTAAAAGAAACTTAATTCTATCTTTGAGCGACATAATAGCAGTTCTATTTTATCCTCACTAATTTTGCTATACACAAATTTGATTCCATTCCATTTAATGCGTACTTTTAAACACTAAAAAAGAATTTATTATTCTAATTTTCATTGCTTTCCATTTTATTCCAATTCGTTTTAAACCATTTATCCACGTGTGAAAAGCCACATAAAATTGAGAATAAAGTTTCAGCGTACCCGTAATTACTATTCATATACAAGGAGAGTAGGTATGCGATGTGACTCCTTTCAATTACTCAGGTTGTCCATCTAAACTATGAAACAACCATCGAGAACCTTATAACCATCTTAAACAGCATTTACCAGGCTAAATTTCTTAGTCTATACCATTAGTCATGCAGTGCTTAGGTCCAGCAAATCGCATATATGTTAAATTTATAAGACAAGTTTTCTAATAAAAGTCATGAAATGTGTGTAAAATTCTAGTGTCACGCAAAAATGATTATGCCATTGCCGATGCCTACTCTATTGATTTAGCTGCTTACGAGAAATGGAGTATCTGCATTTTGTGTTTCTCGGGACCACTCTCTCTAAAAATCACTTATCTTTAGCTAATTATGCTATTAAATTTTTAACATAAATGCGCTACGTTTCTCTGTATATAGATTCCACTACACTGGTTATAATAATAATAATAATAATAATAATAATAATAATAATATGTTCTCACTTTATAAATTTTGATGGTGACAGAAAGTATTGTGTAATATAATGAATTTTATTAAATGTACAGGTTCAAATTAAGTAAAAAGAATATGTTTTTGACAGAATAAGTTTAAGGGAATATTTAGGGCTTAGAGGATATTCCAAAAGAAAAGATGGTGTACTTTTTAGACAAGACTCAAAGGATTTATCAGAGGGTATAATAGTGATAAACTAGCTATGACTCAAAGGATTTATTAAAGGTAAAGTCTAAAATGTACAAGTAATGAATAAATGTGTATAACTTATCAAATTCGATTAAAAGTAAGATAATTTATTTCTTTGAATGCCTAACTTCACTTGTTGGATGTATTTGAGTAATAAATCCAATATATTCCATTAAGTTGGATGGATATTCATTCGGATTCAATTAAGGAGGATATTTTATTAACTTTTTCAAGAAAATTATATGCAAATATTTTAATCCATTCTTACCAGAAGTTTTGAATTATTTGGATAATTGGGTTAGTTATACATGATATTTATGTAGATTTGAAGATCAAATAAGATCAGGTCGTGGAATATAAGTGCAGAGAGTCAAGAGATTGGATTTCATAGGTTATCCATAAATTATAAGGTGAGATCAACTTATATTTCAATTTTTTAATTTCAATCCAAAAAGATTTATTGCAGATTTGTTGAAGTATATCAAGATAAAGATAATTGTAGATTAAATCGAGCTAGTTACAGATTTAAAGATTATCGGTTGATAAGTACAAGAGCTGCACGTGATACCTTTCATGGAACATATTAGAAATTCTTCCGGAAGCTTCAAGCATATTTTATCCAATTCAAATTTCAATATTCAAGTAAGCTAAGTTAGAAAATTTTTTGCAAAAGATAAGGGATCCAATAGTCAGGTTATATCTTGAAGATAATCATTCAAATTTTCAGATCTTACTTCATCTAGCCATTATAGAAGAAGCCTTATAACATACAAGTATATATATATATTTCGTGCTTAAACTTAGAAGACATGTTGTATTACTTCCTCAGATTCATTTTTATTCCTTTGAGAGTTAGGAAATGTGTTAGGAGAGAGGATCACAAGATTGTCACTTTGTAGATTTATGTTTAGCAAAGGATAGGATAAGGAGACATAGTGCAGGAATTATAATTGTAATCTCTTAGTTATTTGATTTGATTTAAGTGGATAGTGGAATTAACATCGGTATGAAATAAAAGGGACCTTAGTAGTAGAACTAGTAGATTATAATAGGCTCGAGGTTGAAACACTATGATTATTGTGCTTAACCTTCTCCCACCCTTCTCTTTTATTTTTGTTATCTGATGGTGGTAGGTATCACAAATAAGACCCTTGGGTGAACTCCTAATAGTCTATCAGCCACAAACGATTGTAGACCTACAATAAACCCCTGCAGCATAGTCAACTAGGGCCCTTCAATGCTTAAGTTAACAAGGAGAGAGGGAACTTATGAAAGAAAGTTAAGAGAGTTCCCAAGAGTTTAGGAAAGGATCCCTTCACTCGATGGTTTAACTCCAATTTATAGGTTAAGGGATCAAACCTACCTAGACACATAGTGAAAGGGGATTGGTAGGTGTGAACTCCTAGGAGGTGGTGCTATTAATATGGGAAAAGACTACTACCCTTCTATTGATTAGTGGAATCTTAAGAAGTAAGCCCATCTCATCGATGGAGGGTAGCCACCTTAGTTCAGTAACTAAACTATAGGCCATGTGTTAAGTAGTCATTTAGCATTTAATGACAATAGAGAATATATAGGAAGAGGAGGTAGTATGCTTACTTAATGAGTAGACTCTTTGAGCATGCTTAGGGGTCATTCCAAGTAAACTGTACGGGGCTTGACAGAAGTTGGATAAGTCTTTATTTAGATTAGCATGGCCCCAATGTTATGATGGCCAAGCTCTCAGTTAGGCTTGGGCTTTCGATGACTAGTCTTAGAGACTAACCGTCAACATTTGCCCCCTTAATCTCCTTAGCATCTTGGTGGTAAGGAGGGTATAGGAGATCAAGGCTTAGGAGGCTTAAGCCTTTGTCAAACTTGTCATGGCAGAGAAAATGTTTGAGCATATTGGAATGCTTGGTGAAGTGTTATGGGTGTCCTTCTAGTGTTAAAGGAAAGCTACCATGTGTTCTTTCTCTTCTAAGGATAGAGATGTCCCTACTTAAGTAATTTGATCAGGGTAGTTATTATATCGGTTGACCTGGGTCTCTTCTACCGATTCTCCCTTAGGAGCTTACGTAGTATCTAGGGTGGATTTTATGTGCATGATCTTATCATGCAAGATATCACTAAGGTATAGGGTTCGAGATAGTTTTTGGTCTCTTTGTACAACACCAATTACTATAGGTGTAAGGAACTTCATCATGAGATGTCACTTGCTGATGCATGCATCAAATTTATTGACACTAGGACATCTAAAGATAGCGCTATAGGGAGACCAATGTGCTTGTCATTGCCTAACTGAATAGGTAAGGCAATTAGGCCTTTAGCTAGGATTGTCTTTCCTCTAAAGTTCGTAAAGCTCTTCTTTTAAGGTCGGAGCTCTTTATTTAATTGGTCGTTCATTTGTTTATGCAAGGAGTAGGACAGTATATTAGCCTAGCTACCATTATCAACAAATGTCTTAGGGACATTGAAGTAACTAATTTCAGCATTGATGACTAAGGGGTCAGTGTGAGGGTATTCGACACCCTCTTTGTTGTTGTCAGTAAAGGAGATGGTTGTGTTTATCTTTGGCTTCTTATGTCAGACTAAGAGGATCTTATGTTGTGGTTGGTTAGATTGATCTCCATTTTATAGTCCAAGTCCACCTATGATTGCTTATACTTGTCCTTGGTGGCTTCTTTACTCTATGTTCTCGAGTGAATTCTACTGTTAAGATTGGGGCTACTTTTGTGGTTCTTAAGTGCAACATACCTAGGTAAGTCAAGGATGGTTTTGCTTATTAGTGATAAGGTGATTGACGTAGCCTTTGCGAGTAAGGCCTTCAATTATATTCTTAAGGTACATGCACTAGTCGGTATTGTAGCTGCGAGCTCTATGGTAGTTGTAGAATTTTCTTGAGGCAAAGGCCTTAGGTATTTCTCTAATGGTTGGGGCATGAGCTAAGTACATGTGCACTTCGTAAAAGACTTTTTTAAGGGACAATTTAATGGGGTAAAACTGGTGTAGTTGGTGAACTTTTGCTTTTGCCTTTCTTAATGCTCTTAGGAAGATGAAGGGTGATCTCTATGGGGATCAAGGCAGTCCTTTACAAATGTGTTATGTTGTGATTTACTCTCGAGATGTGCTCGGATGTCATCTTCCTATGCAATGTATTATTCAGCTTTGGTCATAAATTCTTCAAAGTTGTCTAGTCAACATAGTACGATCGTTGTAAAGAGTTTACTACTGGGGTCAAGGGCTTATAAGATGGCCTAGAGAATTATTCCTAATTCCACTCTAGGAGTAACCAACTTAGCATGGTTAAAGCACTTTAAGTATGCTTAGAGTGTCTCATTCGAGTATTGGCACACATTATATAGTATAGAAGAATCCCTACCTGGTACTTTACTAATCAGGAAGGGTAATTGGAATTTAGTGGTAGGAATTTCAAAATCATGGATGTAATTTCTTAGGAGCTAGTTGAACCAAATCATTGTTGCCTTAGTCAATGTGCTTAGGAATGCCTTGCATATTATTGTATTTGTAATGTTATGAAAACTTATCATCGTATGGGAGTGTACTAGTTGATCATCCGAGTCTCCTATACCATCATAGGAATTCAAGTGAAGGAGATACACTCCTTCTAGTAGGGTTTCTTCTAAGCTAACAAGAGTAAATAGGCTTTTGCTCACAACTACACTTGATTGTCAAGTTAAAGACTCGAGACGTTTCTGGTTGTGCAAGCTTGAGGCCTGTTGAATATGCTTATCGAGTTACTAATGAATATTCATCTTGGACTGGGGTTGGATTCTAGTTGGTTCAAGAGCTTGACTTCAGATAGTAGTTAAGGTTAGTATGCTTAAATGTTGTCATGATTATGGTACTGCTACTTAGCAAGAAGGCATGCCTTCTTAGAAGCTCGGTGCGTCTACTCGTTAGTTCCAGTGACAATGTTAGTATATGAAAGAGCTTGGTACTTAGGTTGGCAGTTGTTAGGCCTCGAAGCCGTATATTCGCAACAATCTTACCGTATAAACCAACCTATAACAATAACTAACCTCATAGTCTCCATCATAAATATAATTTACATAAGGCATCTATAACTCCTCGCTTTGAAGTAAACAGCTCAGTACTTAGAAAGCTAAAGATCCTTAAGTTATTTATATATAATTACATTCACATTGTCATAGAATTCCAAGAGATTTTACATATTACAACAATTAGCTAACTTACACATCATGTATCGGTTCATAAACCTACAAGTACTAATAGGGCATTTTAAAGACGTAATTGTACAACCAGTTGATCCTTATTCCCCCCATAGCTTCAAAAGAAACTAACCTCAGGGTAATTATACTGTGGTATATCAGTCGGTCGAAACCTGTAAAAAAATCTATAAGGATATGAGTAACCATAGCTCAATAAGTTAGATTAGAGACTTATGAATGTATGATAAACACAAACAAGGTTATCAAGCAATTAATTATATGAAATACAAGTAGGTGTCATCACACAACGTTGTCTGGTTTGTTATGAAATTAGAGTAATTTCACCCATTTTAATCCGAGTTAAGGAATTTTCATATTTATGCAATAGCTCATAACTAAACTCAGGTTTGTGTAATGGAGACATCGCTTCCCTTATAACTATGCTTCGAACCATTGTCCTCATCTTCACCGTGAACTCCTCTTTTTATCACTCAATTCAGCTAAAGATTGTAAGTCTTAAAGCTAAGCCAAATGACCGTGTGATTGAACTTAATACATAAAGTTTAGGACGATCGGTTAAAGAATCCGATAAAACCTAAATTATAAACTATAGATAGAAACATTAGTAAAAATGACCTCGTAAACTTGAATTTAAGAAAATAAGTAATAAAATAAGAGATTACAAAGTTTTCAAATTTTAAGTATAATAATTGTAAATTATTGAAAAGGCGAAAAGTGTAATCTAATAATTAATAAATTACTAGAGATAGATTATATGTATATTAAAAATCATAGAATGAACTAAATAATAATTAGGAATGCTCATATATACCCCACATGTATTTACGTATAGATAAAAATACATGAAATTACTTAAATTATTAATTAATTAAGAAAAAATCAGACGAATATGGAATGATGTAGATTTGGTCATGGTAAGTTAGGAATTGAAGAAGAAAAGTTAACTAATCAAAATTAAGCAAAATAAAAGGTAAAAATTAAGGGATTTGGGCAATGTCTTGTCTAATTTAATGCATAATAATTACTATAAAGCTCTATAAATAGGGAAAAAAAATTACAGAGCTCATTTGGATAGTTAGAAGTCAGAAAAAATTGGAAGAGAAAAATTCGGGTTAAAAAAAGAAAAAGAAAATTGTGCATTAAGGGTTAGTGAACCAAACCCATACACCACCATCACCCGAGATCGAACCACCACTACCACCCTACTCCAGACCCACCATCTAGACCAATCGACACACCTGGACCAGTGTTGGAAGCCAAAAAGTCATTGAACCAGGTGAGTCTCTTATTTGCTTCGATTTTGTATAATTTCTTAAGATTATTTATTTTGCCTAGAAAATTATGAAATTTATTATTCTGAGGTTTTATTGTATGTAAATTTAAGGAAAAATAGTGATTAAGTTTAATCATGTCTGAAAATATAGGGTTCTTAATAAATTAAGTAAAACTGAGCATGATTAGAATTAGAAATAAATAGGCTTAAGAGTATAGTTTGGAGTTCAAATTTTTTCTATAGAATGCTTAAGTGATATAAAATAGAGCTATGAAGCCATTTTTTAAATTTTAATTTTCAAAATTTTTAAGTAAATTTTTAGCCTAAAAATGATGGAAAAATTGGGTTAATTAGGTGATTAAGTGATTAATTACTGATTTAGATAGTAATTAAATGTTTAGGGATGTTAATCTCTGATGTGGAAATCTAATCCTAGCCTTTGGAGTATTAAGTGTAATTAATATAGGAATTAGGTAGTAATTATAAGAAATTAGGAATATGTGGAATTGGAAATTTAATAAATATAAAAAATTAGGGTTATTTAGATAATATAATAATAAAAATCAGAATATAATAAATCTGAAATAAAATTTAATTTTAGATAATTGTATAAAAAAATGTAAGATTTTCTCACATCGAGAATAAATTTGGTACTTCAATTAGGATTAGCATGTACTAAACAGTTTAGAACACTAAATTAAGACCTAATATGATATTAGAATACTCGAGCTTAATGTGATTAATTTCACATTAGGATTCAAACATATTTAAGATTCTAGAATCAAACTAAAATCTAATTTAGAAACCGAACCCCGAAATAAGATAGAACGAATCATTAGTAAATAATAGGTATACATAGAGAAAAGAGTTAAATTATAACTTAGAATATGAATCATTAAAGTATAAGTACTAAAAAAACCTATTTGTATTATAGGATACCTAGAGACGGATCGGCTCACAATTAAGTGATTGAGCGATTGAGAATTTTCAAGTAAGTTGGGTTATTATTTATTATATTAGAGTACTATTTTATGGTACTTAGAGACTTAGGATTGTGTATGATTGTGATTTTAAGTAGTTTATGCATGTGTTTGAGTATCTAAATTCGGGCTGAAATTTGTAATGTGATTGATTTTGTGTTATGACTAGATTGGTGTGAAATTGTTTGAACGCCCTAAATGGAATTTAATCTTATTTGACCATAATGACATAAATTATCATGCATTATAACCCTTTAGGGGATTATTAGGGTTCTCCAACCAAAAACTGACACCTTCGATAAAGATAGCGCTGAATGGCAATTCGTCTTTTTCTCATCCTTAACTGAACTAAGTAACAGGAGAGGAGGTCGCAGTGAGAACGAGGGCATTGGTTCGAAAGATAGTTTTAAGAGGAGCAATGTCTCCATTGCACAAACCTGGGATTGGTTGTGAGCTATTGTATAACATGAAAACTCCTCAACCCGGATTAGAGTGGGTGAAATTTTTCTAATTTCACAACGAATCGAACTACGTTGTATGATGACACTTGCTTATTGTATTGTATGAAAATAATTGCTTGATAATCTTATTTGTGTTTGTATACATTCATGAGTTTCTAATTTAACTTACTGAATTGTAGTTGCTCATACCCGTATAGATCCTTTTGTAGGTCTTGATTTCTGAATACTTCAAGTATTATGTAGCCTTACAATTATCTAGAGGTTAGTTCTTTTGAAGCCTGAAGTGTGAGGATCAATTCACTTAGTAGTGGATGTGTAGCTAGAGTGTCCTTTATAGTTTAAAAATGAAAGACTGCTGGTTGTTATGTAAATTAGTGAACCGTTTTGTTTATGTGGAGTTTCCTGAGAAGTTCTGTGGACTTTACATATAATTATGCATGTTGATTAAAAATTTGTGGTAATTACTGTAATTTTAGCTAAACACGTAATTGGACTATTTACTTCAAAGCTAGGAGTCGTCAATACCTTGTGTAGATTATGTCTATGGTAGGTACTATGAGGCCAATTACTCTTACAGAATGGTTTATACGGCGGGATTGTTGTGACTCTATGACTTCGAGGCGTAACAAAGATGAGGAAAAGACCATTATGTTATCTAATGTTATCTTTTTTGAAGGTGTTAGTGTTTGGTTAGAGAATCTTAATGGTACTCTAAAGGGTTGCAATGCATGTCTAATTAGGGTATTTAGGTTGGTTATGATTAAGTATGATTTAGGGTGATCAAATAATTTTACACCATTTAATTCACATTAATCACCAAACACAACACAAATGTCAGCATGAAATTAGATATGCAAACACATGCATATATAACTACTTACAAACACAATCATATATAATCTTAAGCCTCTGAGTACTTTAAAATAGTACTCTAAAATACGATGAAGTATCAAGCCTAACTTCCTTAGAATCTTTAGTTAGTTCGTTCGTTCGCTCACTCATTTGTCATAGGTTGACTCGTCTCCGTGTGTCCTATAATATAAATGTGATTTTAGTATTTATATCTTGGTGATATATATATACTCTAGGTTATGATTTAACTCAATTCTTCATATATACATATTATTTATTATTGATTCATTCTAAGTTAGTTTAGGATTTGGTTTCTGAATCTAGTTTCGATTTAGGTTCTAAATCAATTCCAACTATGAGTATTATACGTGAATATTAAAAATGTGATCCAAACCCTAATATGAAATTAATCACATTAGGCTTAAGTCTCCTAAGTTTCACTTTTGGTGATTAATTAATATTTTAGTCTACACGATATACTCTAATCTTCATTTATATACCAAATTTATTCTTGATATAAGAGAATTTTACATTTTTTATATGATTACCTAAATTTATGTTTCTTACCAAATTTATTATTATTATCCATTTTAACCTATTATTTTATTTTTATTATAATCTCAATTCCACATACTCTTAAAATTACATATATTACTACATAATACCCCTTATAATCACATCTAACACCCTAAATACCACAATTATCATACCACATCAGATATGAACATCTTAAAATACTTAATTATACATTAAATCCGTAATTACTCAATTAATCATTAATTAAACCTAAAAATCACTAATTATATATATTTTAAAGGCCTAAAAATCATTTAAAAAATTTGAAAATTTATTTTTGAAAAAGGACTTTGTACTACTGTTCTATATTCCCTAAGTAGTCTATATAAAAATTTTGAGCCTAAAATTATATTCTTAAGGCTATTTATCTCTAAATCAAAACATGTTTGAGTTTATGTGGTTTCTTAAGCATTATATATTTTTAGATATAATTAAATCAAACCAATGTTTTTTCCTAAATCTACATACAATAAAACATTAGAATAATAAAATTCATAATTTTCTAGATGAAATTAATGATTTTAATAAATTACATAAAATCGGGTTAGAATCGAACTCACCTGGCTGGTAGGCTTCTAGTCACTAGTAGTGGTCCTTAGGGTGTCAGTTGGTCCAGGTGATAGGTATGGGGTGTGGTGGTAATGGTGGTTTGGTTCTAGTTGGTCGTGAGTTATGGGTTCAGTCTAATTGTCTTAATTATATAGATTTTTTTGTAATTTTTTAGAAAAACCCTCTAATCCTCTTGTGTTTAAGTTCTCTTTATTTTTTTTCACTCTTCTAACTGACCAAATGAGCTTCTGAAGAAGTTTGGGTATTTATAGAGCTCTAAGAGATTTTATTGCATTAAATTAAGTTGACAATTACCTTATCTTCTTCCAATTTTGACTTTCTAGTTGAGTTAATTTAATTGGTTCAAATTTTTTCCTTTCTTCCCTACCTACCATGACCTTACTCTAGACAATTCCCCACTTTTCTAATTTTTTCTTCATTTTTTTATAATTTTCTTTAATTATTTATCATTTTTCTAGCTTTTTTCAAGCATTTTATACAATTTCACGTATTTTTACTTACACGTAAATACATATGAAGTAAAGTAAATACTCTTAAATATTATTTATGTTATTCTATGATTTTTAATATATATGTAATTTATCTCTAGCAATTCGTTAGTTATCGAAACTCATTTAATGTATTTTCGATAAATAACGGGTAATATACTTAATATACTTAAAATTTGATATTATAATATTCTATTATTTTATTACCTATTTTTCTAAATTCAAACTTACGGGATTATTTTTACTAATATTTCTAACTTTGTTTTATAATTTAGGTCCAATTAGTCTTTTAACTGATCGTCTTAAACTTTAAATACTAAATATGATCTTATAGTTACAAGGCTTATATTTCCACCCCCCTTTGAAAAAGTTTTATCTTCAAAACTTCTATATATCTATATTGCATTTAAATAACCAAAAGTGTTAATAAGATATTTTACTAACCTGAAAGTTTGAAAAGCCATAGGTATTTCGTTATCATTATTGCTTTTGGCTCTCAAGTAATCTCCAAGTCTAGACCCTCATTTCATTAGACCTTCACATACTCCATGTCTTGATTCCTTAACTTATGAACCCAATTATCTAGTATTTTTATGGGCTACTTCACCACTTGAAAATTCCTCGTTAACCCTACCGGCTTTATTTCCATGATTATATTTGACTTCTTAATGAACTTCCTTAGCATAGAATCATGGAATACATCATGGTAACTTGACAAACTTAGAAGTAATGCTACTTTGTAGGATTCATTACCAACCTTATCTAGTACTTCAAATGGACCAATATATCATAGGCTCAACTTTCCCTTTGAGCTAAACTGTTTAAGTCCTTTGAATGGGCTTATCTTAACATAAACATGTTCACCAACTTCAAACTCCAATGGCCTTCTCTTCAAATCTACCCAACTCTTATAATGGTCTTAAGCTTCCTTCATTCGTTGCCATACAATCTTAATCTTCTCACTTGTTTGGTTGATCGTGTCAGGTCCAATCATTGCATACTCCTTACGATCCCAATACAGTGTTGATCTACATTTCCTCTCATATAGGGCTTCATAAGGTGCCATCTGTATAATCGCATGATAACTATTATTATAGGCAAACTTTATCAATGATAAGTATTTATCCCAATCACCTCTAAAATGTAACACATAAGCCCGCAACATATCCTCTTAGGTTTGAATCGTTCGCTCTGATTGTCCATCTGTTTACGGGTGATAAGCTATACCTAATTACAACTTTGTACCTAAAGCTCTATGTAAACTCTCCTAAAATTTGGATACAAACCAACTATCCCAATCAGAAACAATACTCTTTAGTACACCATGTAATCTTACTATCTCTCGGATATATAGCTTAGCCAACTTTTCTATTGAATCGTTTGTTTAATAGGGTAAGAAGTGTGCACTCTTTATTAATTTATCTACAACTACCCAAATTGATTCATAATCAGCTTGAGTCCTTAATAATATTACCACAAAATCCATAGTAATATGATCTTACTTCCATCTCGGTACTTCCAAAGGTTGTAATGGTCTACCAGGTCTCTAATATTTTGCTTTAATTTGTTGGCATGTATTGTATTCTGCTACATACTATGCCACATCTTTTTTCATTCCATTCTACTAAAACATGAATTTTAAATCTTGTACATCTTATTTCCTCCCGAATGTATAGTATAACCTATAATGTGTGCTTCATCCAAAATTTCCTTCCTAATGTTGGGATCTTGTGGCACACATATCCTTCCTCTAAACTTCTTCCATCCACTTTGAAGCTGGAATCATTTCCTTTACTTAATTTCTCTTTTATCTCCATTAGATCTTTGTCTTCCTTTTGCTTCTATTTAATTCTCTCCAATAAAGTAGGTTGTAGTTCCAAATTCATTATCTGACTATTAGGTTCACAACAGTCAAACACATTTTTTAACTTTTCAAATTCACACACCAATTCACGTTGGGAAGTTAATAATAATGCAACATGTTCATAATTCTTTCGATTCAAAGCATCTGCTACCAGATTGGCCTTTCCAAGATAATAATTTATATTCAAATCATAATCTTTAATCAACTCTAACCATTTCCTCTATCTTAAGTGTAACTCCTTTTAAGTAAAGAAATACTTCAAACTCTTATGATTAGTATACATCTCACACTATTGCTAACTCCAAGTAATAAGTTAGATAATTTCTTTCATGTGGCCTTAATTTTCTTGATGCATATGTGTCGAGCTTGATTTTTTAATTTTCTTTTTATTTTAAATTAATTTCTCATTTCCTGATTAATACTAAACCCTAACCCATTTAATATTAATCTTCGACTAAAGAAATTAAGAAATTCTGGTTTTTTATTAAAAATAATTTTTGGAGCGCCACCTAACCGAAGTTGGGAAAAGAAAAAGAAACCACAACCAATTGGCTGGATTGATTACGATTTGGCTACCGGTCTTTGATTTCAATTTTAAATGAAGAATTAGAGAGTTCCAAGTTTGGAGGCTAACCTATTAAACCTTTAAAGGGTACCACTATCTATTTATCGAAATTAGGATAATTTTTTTAATTATAATGTTATAAAAAATAAATAAATAAAATCAAAAGAAAAAAGAACCTAAATTTCTACATATTTTATTGTTGCCCTGAAGGTGCATACGTAACCGCTAGCTAGCATCAAACAATCGTAGTTCTCTAAAAAAAAACCTTTAATGTATTGATTGATTTTAATTTTGAAAACCGTTCGAGTTTACGTTATTACCAATTTAGTTTCTTTTTTTTTTAAAGAAAACTCTAAAAGGGTCCTAACTCTTGAGTGTTTTTGTTTGATAAAAAAAATGCTCTAATAATCCTATTTTTAAAAAAGGTCTTTTATTAATTTTTATTTAAAGAAAAACAACCTTCTATGTGATAAAACCTTAAATAAAACTAAATCTTAAAATACGACCAATCCTAACAATCCCTAAACTAATGTATACAACTATCTATCAAAATAAATTAATACTATATAATAAACTTGTACAAGAACTAATACTAAAACTCCTAAACTAACATATATATATATATATATACATATTATATATTACATGAACTAATAAAACTGCTCTTAACAACCTCATATCCTTGCTATTAACAACATCAAGCAATAAACTTGATATAAAAACTAATAATAAAGTTTCCTAAACTAAGGTATTCATATATACAACATATATTTACTATTACTGAACCAATAACATGATAATAGTATAATAATAATCAAACCAAAGCAAAAACTAACCATCAATGGAACTCACTTGATTACAAGCGTTTGTAAAGCGACGATAGGTGTACTCGTGCACAGTTAAGTCTACTGGGACGTAGTAGTGGATTGAGTTTGTCGGGGAGAAGGAGTGCGGGCTGATCGTCAGTGGGGGTGAACTATATCGACAATGGACGTGTTGGAGTTACTGGTCGAGCCTCGTGCGGCCTGAACTGTTGGACATTGTATACTAGCGCAGTGCAGCAGCGCGGGTGGCTGTGTAGTTGAATCGTACAGCTGTTGCAGTTGTGGACGTGTGCTGCTACAGTGTACGTTCGGTCAAGTGAAGATGAAGTCAGACGAATAAGTTCATTGTTCATGGCTAGTCAGGATGTAGGTGATTGGCTATAGAGGTGTGGTAGGCTTGCTGATCAAAGTTGGCGTCCGAATTGGAGTCGGCTGGTTGTGTCTACATGTCAGGGTTTGTTGGGTTGTTGTTGGTGATGATGGGGCATTCGACAGTGGAGTTGGAGATTGGTTTGTAATGAGGTTTGTGAAGTTTTGATTCTGGACTTCGGTTGCTGGATGAGGAGGCGCAATCAGATTCGTGAAGCTCGGATTCTGGACTTTAGCTAGCGGATGAGGAGATGCGTGTTGCGTTCAGATTGGTCCTATATTCGTTAGGGGGAATCGTGCGGGGAGACTGGGATTGGTTTGGTGGAATTGGATTGCTATGGAGCTTGAACGTTGAAGACAAGAAGTAAAGGGGATCGTGATTTATAGAGGATCGGGGATGGTGGTCTGGTTTATAGGCGTGTATGAGGCTGTGACGATGCAGTTATCGCCTGCTGCTTGTAGGAATTTGGCTGCTATTCTGTCGGCGAAGGTGGGACTCGGTCATGGACAGCAAATGGTATGGATAGTGACATTAGCGGTGAACTTGACTTCTACGTTGGTTGTGCAGCAAAGTGGCTGCTGTTGCTAATTGATTTTTAAGGGTTGAAGGAAATTGGGGTGTTGGTGGTGCAGCATGTGTGTGTTTATAAGGTCCAAATCTTATCATTCCAAATCATATCTATCATGTTTGATTCGATAATTAAACTATATTCAAATTTAATTCAAATCTGATTTAACTAAATTCATATGATTTAATTAGATATGAATCCGATTTTCGTCTCGCTTTTGTAAAGTTAGAAAAATAAAGACATAGGTGCCTACTGAGACTCCAACCCAAGACCTCAAACTAAATCTACTCCAAATACTCCGCTACTTATTCGTTAGGCCGTTGGCTTGTACCTTAACATTCATTACAATTAAATTATATTTAAACTATCTGATTCCCTAAACTAAAATTTTTAACTAAACTAAACTAAAACTAATACTAAAACTAATTATTCCTAATAGAAATTACTTCCTAAAAATCTACAAAATTTTTATAATTTTTCCTTTTCTTATTTTTTTGGTATTTTCATTATTTGTTAATTTTTATTATTTTTTATCTTTTTAAATTAGGACCCTTTTTGTAAAAATAAAGATTAAGACTATAAAGGGGTAAAAATTAGGTGTCTACAGCTGCCCTTTTTTGTAGTGAAGTTTGAGCAAAACTTTGCCACAAAGACAAAAGAAACACCGTTTTTGCCTCAGGATGACTCTATCCTAAGGAACGGTCAGTCACTTGACGAGGGTTAGAATATTGAGAGGGGTAGCGTCTTTGTGAGTTGGCAAAAATCCTTAAAAAGAATAACAAGAACTTGGTCGTGCCCTGATGAGTTGACTAACCAAGGCGGTCAAAGCGCCCTTTGAGCTGGCTAAGACCTAAAAACAAGGAAAACTTGGTCGTGCCCTAATGAGCTGACTAATCAAGGTGGTCAAAGCACCCTTTGAGCTGGATAAGACTTAAAAATAAGGAAACTTGGTCGTGCCTTGATGAGCTGACTAACCAAGGTGGTCAAAGCGCCCTTTGAGCTGGCTAAGACCTAAAGAATGAATAAACTTGGTTGTGGCCTAATGAGCTAACTAACCAAGGCGGTCAAAGCGCCCTTTGAGCTGGCTAAGACTTAAAAATGAAGGAAAACTTGGTCGTGCCCTAATGAGCTGACTAACCAAGGCGATCAAAGCGCCATTTGAGCTAACTAAGATCTAAAAACGTGAAGAAAACTTGGTCGTGCCCTGATGAGCTGACTAACCAAGGTGTTCAAAGCGCCCTTTGAGCTGGCTAAGACCTGAAGAATGAAGAAACTTTGTCGTGGCCTAATGAGTTGACTAACCAAGGCGGTCAAAGCGCCCTTTGAGCTGTCTAAGACCTAAAAATGAAGGAAAACTTAGTCGTGCCCTAATGAGCTGACTAACCAAAGTGGTCAAAGCACCCTTTGAGCTGACTAAGACCTAAAAACGAGGAAAACTTGGTCGTGCCCTAATGAGCTAATTGACCAAGGCGGTCAAAGCGCCCTTGGAGCTGGTTAAGACCTAAAAACAAGGAAAACTTGGTCATAGCTTAATGAGCTGACTAACCAAGGCGGTCAAAGCACCCTTTGAGCTGGCTAAGACCTAAAAATGAGAAAAACTTGGTTTTGGGATAGCGCTCCTTAAGCTTGCTAAATCCCTAAACGAGAATATGGATCTAGATAACACTCCATAAGCTAACTGAAGTGCTAAATCCCTTGAAGAAATTTTGAGTCGGGTAACATTCTGTGAGTTCGATGATTATAAGTTGAAGAAACACTGGGACCATGCTCTACGAGCTAACTGACTTGCTAAGAAATTGTTTTTGGAAAATAAGCTATTATCCTTAGGGGGAAACCAATTGCCAATGCAATGTTTTATCAGGTTTAAAACCACTTACTTGGTTTCAATGATAACTCCTAAGTAGTCCCATGTCTTATTGAGCAGTCCGATTAGAACCAACGATTCTGACCCTTACAATTACTTTTCTTGTTTTCGTTCTTCTTCTTCTTTCTTCTATCATCTCTTTCCAAAACCCCCACTTTTCTTTTCTCTTTTTTTTCTTCTTTTTCTTTTCTTTCTTCTTCTTCTTTTTTTTTTTTTTTTGGAAAGCAACTTAAGCTTGAAACGAATGTAAAGCATATTTTTCTCGAACAAAGATGTCCTGTATTGAACTTTCGGTCCAAACATTGGCTTTTTGTGCAAGCATTTGTTCTCAAGCGAGTTTCTACTTATACGCCACACGTTACTCTTTTTAAGCATGGCCCTGTCCTGAAAAATAGGAAACAAGTCTCCCCTTCTTTAGGGGGTTAACTACAATAAAGTATTAAAAGAATTTTTATCAATAGTCATCGCTTCAAATTAAGTGATTATTTTTCTTGTGGTTCTTTGTGTGTAAGGTTTATTTAGGTAAATGATAGAGTAAGGAGCGGGGTCTTTTAGTAGAATGAGGAAAAGAAAGACTAAGGATATTATCCAATGCTAACGACTACTAGGAATACCAACTTTGCATGTAGAAAATGAAAGTGAGACCATAGTAATAGTATGATTATTTGCAAAAATTTCATTGATGTTCAAGGATAGTACATCTTCAATGCATCGGCATTTATTGGGTCCTTCAAGTCCGGATTATCCATTTGAGACAAGATAACAGCTCCCCCAGGCAATACTTTCTTCACAATATAAGGCCCTTTATAGTTTGGGGCAAACTTCCCTCTTGAATTAGTTGTGTTAGGCAACGTCTTCCTCAACACCATATCTCCTTGCTCAAAACTTCAGGGTCGTGCTTTTTGGTTGAAAGCCTTGGCCATTCATTGCTGATAGCAAATGTTGTGGCATAACGTTGTCAGCCTCTTTTCATCAATTAGGTTCAATTGCTCAACACACTTCTTTACCCAATTAGCCTCATCTAATTAAGTTTCCGACAATATTCTGAGAGACGGGATCTTGACCTCCACTAGCAGTACAACCTCCATTCCGTATACCAATGAGTAGGGGCTTGCCCCTATTGATGTTCTGATAGAAGTTCGATAGGCCATGAGTGCAAATGGTAACATCTCATGCCAATCTCGATACGTAATGGCCATCTTCTCAATAATTCTTTTGATGTTCTTATTGGTTGCTTCCATGGCTCCATTCATTTGGGGTCGATAAGGAGTAGAATTTCTATGAATGATCCTGAAGTGTCGGCATAACTTGGACATCAATTTATTATTCAGATTCGTACCATTGTCAGTAATAATTGTTTCTGGCATACCATATCGAGCCAGTATGTCCCTCCTGATGAACTTGACCACTATACCCTTCGTCACACTAGAGTAGGATGAGGCTTCAACCCACTTAGTGAAATAATCAATAGCTACCAATATAAATCGGTGCCCGTTAGATGCCTTTGGAGTGATTGGGCCAATGATATCTATTCCCCACATCGAAAAATGCCATGGTGCTGATAGTGTATGCAATTCTTGAGGTGGAGCATTTATCTTGTTCGCATAGATCTAACACAAATGGCAGCGTCTAACATATACGATACAAACTGCTTCTACAGTTGACCAGTAATATCCCATCCTCATGATTTTCTTGGCAAGCATGTAGCCATTCATATGGGGGTCACATACTTCCTCGTGCACTTCTTTCATTAGCATCTCTACCTCTTTCCCGTCTATACAACGTAGAAGCGTACCATCAAACGATCGTTGGTACAGCATAGAATCGCTCATCAAGTATTGAGCTGCTAATCTTCTAATTAATTTTTTGTCCTTCCTCTCTGCTCCTTCGGGGTATGAACCATGCTGTAAAAATATTTTGATATCATGATACCAAGGCTTTTTGTCACATGAACTTTCCATTACCAAACAAAAAGCAGGCTTTTCTTCAATTTCAATTTTAAGTGGTTGAATCTCCACTCCTTTCAATATTGGAATCATTGATGCCAAAGTAGCAAGAGCATCGGCAAATTGGTTTTGAACCTTTGGTACGTACACGAAGGTAATCTTTTTAAACTTGGTTATCAACTCGGCCAAGTGTTGGCGATAAGGCACTAATTTGGGGTCTTTCGTCTTATACTCACCTCGAGCTTGGCCTATAATCAATGAAGAATCTCCATATACCTGTAATTCCCATATCTTCTTAAACAATGTGATTTTGAGTCCCAAAATACATGCCTCGTATTCTGCAATGTTATTGGTATACAGGAAAACCAATCTTACAGCTATTGGAAATTGTGTACCTTCAGGCGATACCAAAATTGCCCCTACTCCATATTCGGACACATTAGCTGCTCCGTCAAAGAACATTTTCCACCCTGAAGATTTTTTGACTATTTCACCATCAGAATCATTTCCCGCTACTAGGATGCTTTCATTGGGAAACTCAACCCGTGCCCCTTGAGGGGTATCCTCAAAAGGATTCTTTGCTAATTGATCCGCCAAAGCTTGCCCCTCGACTGAACTTTAGCTCATATACTTAATGTCAAATTCTGTTAGCAACATCTGCCACTTTGAAACTCTACCAATGAGAGCCGGTTTTTCAGCTAAGTATTTCAAAGGATCGTGTTATGTTATTAACTCAATCTGATAATACAGCGTATATTGTTTGAGCTGATGCATAACCCAGACCAATGCACAATAGGTTCTTTCGGCTTCTGAGTATTTTTTGCTCTCCTTCGGTAAACTTCTTGCTTAGATAGTAAACGACTCGCTCTTTTCCTTCTTCATCCTTTTGGCCAAGCACGGATCCCATAGATTCCGGCATTATGGTTAGGTACAAGAACAACGGCTTTCCAGGTTTAGGAGCTACCAACACTGGAGGTTTCATGAGATATTCTTTGATTTTCGAGAAAGCCTCTTCGCATTCCTCATTCCAGTTGATCTTTGCATTCTTCTTTAACAACTTAAAAGGAGGGCGGCATTTGTCCGTTAACTATGATATGAATCGGGCTATGTAATTTAAACGACCTAGCAATCCTCGTACTTCCTTGAGTGTCTGTGGAGGAGGCATGTCAATTATAGCTTTGGCTTTATTAAGATCGACTTCAATACCACTTTGGCTGACTATGAACCCCAACAATTTTTTTGACGTCACACCAAAGGTACACTTCTCTAGATTCAATTTCAAGTGGTACTTCCTCAAGTTTTCTACGTGATCATCCTCCTCTTTAGATTTCGCAATCATATTATCAACATACACTTCTATTTCTTTATGCATCATATCATGAAAAATTGCAACTATGGCCCTCTGATATGTTACACCTGCATTCTTCAGCTTAAATGGCATCACCTTATAGCAAAACGCTCCCCAAGTCGTAATAAAAGTCATCTTTGTCTTATCCTCTTCGGATATCCAAATCTGATTATATCTCGAAAAACCATCCATGAAAGAGAATAGATGATTTCCGGCAGTGTTATCCACCAAGACATCAATGTGAGGCAATGGAAAATTATCTTTAGGTGTTGCTTGGTTGAGATCTTGAAAGTCTACACACACTCTAACTTTTCCATTCTTCTTCATTACTGGAACAATATTAGCTACCCATTCTGGGTAATCTGACGCTTCGATGAATCCAACCTCCAGTAGTTTCTTCACTTCTTCTTTAACTTTCAGCAAGACATCAAGTCGAAATCTCCTCAATTTTTTCTTTTTTGGTTTGACGTCCTCCTGTGTGGGCAAACGGTGGATTACAATTGACGGGTCCAACCCAGGCATATCTTTATACGACCAAGTGAACACATCCTGATATTTGGCTAATAACGCAATCATTTCTGTTTTTTGTTTCTCTTTTAAACTCGCCCCAATTATTAAATTCTTAGGATTTTCTTCGTTCCTCACATTAACTGTCTCAATCGATTCATCAATAGTAATTCTTCCCAATTCATGTTTTTGCCATTCCTTTTGTATATTACTGTAGTCATCGACATCGCTCTCGACGACCAACTCAGTAGGGCTGGAAGCGATATCGATATTCTCATTTTCTACCTGCACGAGGTATTGCTGGTTTTCGCTTGGTTCATTGAATCTGAATGAGAATGCATGAAAAAAATGTATGTAAACAAAAGAGAACTAAAGAGCAACAAAGAAATGAACTAGATTTCATTGAATAAATGGAGGTCTGGTCTCAAATGAGATAAAGGCCTAACTAATTTTGAACGAAATGTTCAATGATAAATTTGAAACGATGACTATTAAAAATAAAAATTCAGAAAATACTAACTACGAGTCACCACTTTACCCTAGGGAAAACCTGTTACTATTCGTCGGGATGGAGAACCAATTGTTTAAATGATGCTGGAACTTGGGTGGCGAGTTTGTTGATCCTTCTTTGTCAGATTCTCAAGCTTGAGTCTCTTCCCGTATGAACGTCTCAGCTAGTAGTGGAAAGGTCATTGAGGTATGGTATAATCTATTACCTCTCCTGCCCTTCTCTTGTTTCTTTTGGAATTCTTCCGTAGGGGTAGGATTGTAGCCAAGGCCATAGGTACCAATTTGGCCTTCCTTGAATCCCTTCCTTCTATCATCCTCTCTGTCGGGACCGGTAATCATGTTCACTTCTTCAAACATTTGTAAACCCAGCTTTTCTTGTCCTTCACTTCCTATATAGGGTATAGCCGTCTCCTTGTAGATTTTATAATCTTGATCTCCTAGAATTGTAATCACCTGGCCATTGGAGATAAACTTCAATTTTTGGTGCAAGCTCGAGGGTATGGCCCCTACTATATAGATCCAAGGTCTTCTTAAAAGTAGATTGAAAGATCTTGGAATGTCCATGACTTGGAATCGAATAGTAAAGTGTTGAGGGCCAATACTTACGGATAAATCAATCTCCCCTATAATCTCTCTTCTAGAACCATCAAAGGCCTTAATTGTTGTGGAAGAAGGCTTAATTGCAGATGTGTCGATGCCCAGCAAATCCAAGGTGGTGAGTGGCCAGACATTCAGTGACGATTCGTTGTCAATGAGCACCCTAGTGACATTTATGTCGTTACTCCTTACAATGATAAACAATGGCTTTGTATGTTTGTTCCCTTCCTTGCCCAATTCCTTAGCTAAAAATGAAATTTGATCTATTGCGAGGATTGAATTAGTAACCAATCCCATCTTCTCAGTTGGAATTTCTCGAAGGACCTTCACCTCATTTAAAGTGCGAAACAAAGCCTCCCTGTGTGGTTCAGATGCGATTAATAGGCCCATTAACGATATTTGTGCAGGAGTCTTACTGAGTTAATCCATGATCTTATACTCACTTGACTTGATCATTTTGGTAAAGGCCGATAGCCCCTCAATGCATTCGGTCGCCGTCTTATCATTTGATTCTCTCAATGTGACTTTCCTCCCATGCTCCTCTCTTGAGTGATAAATATTTCCCGATCGAGTAATGCCCTTTACCAGAGGACCTGGTTTCTCTTGATTTACCAGGTGATAGTTAAATGGAGCAGCCTTGTAATTTTTTGGTGGCAACGGTACGTAGAATGTATACCTCTTCACTTTTGGAGTCTGGTTGCCAGTATAGAACTCAAAAACCTTAGGCTTCTTATTTGAATCGATGACAATAATAGCACAGTCATAAGAAAACATACCAATCATCGGCCCATGATTGGGTAAGGGATTATTGTTAACGTTAGGAATCGGGGCTTCCACAAAATCCAACTGCACTGTCCCTTCATCTATCAAGTCCTGAATCTTATTCCTCAGTCTCTAACATGCATCAGTCGAATGCCCCACTTGTCTACAGTGGTATTCGCACTTTACTGTAGGGTCAAAGATTCTCGGTCGATATTGATCGCTAGGAAGTTCGTATCATATCAAATTATCCCTTTGCAACTTCTCGAAGACTTGACTCAAAGGGACCGGTATCTTGGTAAATTGTCTATAAGTCCTATTAGTTTGAAACTAGTCTCTGTACTGTTGCTGAGCGGGAGGTGGATTCACCCTAAAAGCGACTTGAGCATTTGGTCTGGCATTTGAATTTACCATACCAATAGTAGATTCTTTAGGCTTGCTAGTGGCTGGTCTAGGACCAGATGATGACGCTGGTGGTCTTCTATCTGTTGGGTCTTACAGTTCACCAGAAGAAACGGCACTTTCAATCCTGCACCCAGCCGCTACTACTTCGGCAAAACTGGACGAGGCTTGCCCGATGAGATGGGAGAAATAGGGCCTCTCCAAGGTGTTAATGAAAGCCAATGTGAGCTCCTTCTTAGTCGTAGGAGTAGAGATTCTTACAGCTAAGGACCTCCATCTTTGAGCGTATTCTTTGAACGATTCATTATTCTTCTTCTGTAGGGCAACTAAGTCTATCATAGTTGGGGCCACTTCTACATTGAATTTATATTGTTCATAAAATGCTCGAGCAAGTTTCTCCCATGTGTTTATCTGATTCAAATCAAGCTGGGCATACCAAGTCAGGGCCGGTCCGATCAGACTATCCTGAAATGTCTGTACCATGAGTGGATCGTACTGAACATATTTACCCATCTTCCTGACATACAACCTGGTGTGAAGCTTGGGGCAACCTGTCCCGTTATACTTTTCGAATTCCGGTACCTTAAACTTCTTAGGGTATGATCCCATGTCATACATGGAAAACCCTATGATCCTCGCCTGTTCAAATCCATCATACCCTACAAATGCCTTCATCTTCTCAATGATCTGTTGTGTCAATTTCTTTTCTAGTTCTTTCAAGCTGTCCGTACTTGGCCCATGGTCGATAGGTTTCGGGGCCACATACGTATCAGGTTCGAAGGTCAGGTTGTCTTTCGGGTAAACTCCTTCTAACTCGAATGGGTCTTTTTGATATTTGTGCTCTGCTTCAGGAGCTTGTGTATTCTTCCCATAACGGGTTTTGGAACCTTCTTCATTAGCCGGTGCTGTAGCTCGTAACAAAGCAATGCTATCTGCTAGGAAGCTCATTTGTTTTGCCATCTTTTCCATAGCCCTTTCTATGGAATGAAACCTCAGCTCGGAGGGATCATTGACCTTAGGGTCTCCATCATTTCCTGAAGTGGTGGCCATCCTGGTTTGGGAACGTATTCTAATCGGACTTCTTTGAAAGACTTGACATTTGGGAGCTATCTTGAAATTTTACTTGATTGTTATTGAACAACTTAACAAAGGGTTAGTACATATTATATTTTCCTAAAACAAAGGTTGTTAATCATACAAACACAAAATGCATATCACACGAGTGCAATGAAAAATCAAGAATTGGGGGGAACCTTTTGATGTGGCAAAACCTAACTAACTTTTATTAATTTTTGCAATTGTGAAGCCTTATACCTCTTATTCTGTTCATAAGAATGAATTCTAATGAAAACATAAAAAATCTAAAATTTAATCTCCTAATGGCTAGTAGGCTTATCCTGCGTCTTTCTCTTCTTTCGGATCATGAGAGCTTGCTCTTCTTTACCCTTGGTCCTCTTCAGTTGTGCTTCCAATGCCTTTATCTTCTGATGATACTCCTTGCAATGGCTTTCCAACTCCTGCTCTCTTTTACAAGTCCTCTTGGGTTCAGCTTGAACTTCCCCCTTCTCTTTATTGTCTTCCATATCTTTCAGCCCTTTTAGCTGGTGATAAAGAAATCCTTTGGTTGTTTGGCTCTTGGCTGTTATCCCTCTAGTGGTAGGGGTGGTCTTTCTCGTATACCAAAGAGCTCGAATGTTTTGAAGCTTAGTTACTTTATTAACCATCGTCATGCTGGGGTTAAGGAAGTCCAACGAGACAGCTTTTAATGATGGTCTGAGGATCATGTCCTCAGTGAGTCCATTAGCTGGGACGTATACGGTGTAGAGGTTGAAGCCGATCAGAGGAACCACTTTGAAGTCTCTACATCCTCTTATCATTTCCTTGCTTGCAAACCACTTGGGTGTCAACAACAACTCTTCCGCTTTCATACTCTAAAAGTATTGGACCTAGTAGCGGCTAGCTATATTTTTAGGCTGCTCGATTCTTTCTCCAAAAGATTTGATGAGATCATATTGCTGGGTAAACTCAACCCGATTGAAATCAAGTTGGTAATGTCTCATGTGGCTAACGAACCAAACTACCAGTAGGACCATATTTGTTTTCAAATCTCTTCGTCTCTTTTCCTTGAGATGGTTTAGTGACTGGATCTGCTCGGCCAGAAGGGCCGGGACATATGATTTCCCTTCAAGGAATTGGGCTATGAGTTCTGCAATTCTGAAATGGACTCAATGTCTTTCATCAGGGAACAAGATAGTATTGAAGACCACCAATATAAAAGCGTTGACTCGGTACTGGTGCCATGCTTCTAAATTTACACAAAAAACCTCGCGTTTTTCTCTATGCTTCAATTTAGTAGAAAACCAGTCCATGACATCCTCTAATCGAATGGTCTTTCCTTGAGTTAGAACTCGGTTTATTTCGATTTTTTTTATTCCTAACAACTTGCTAAAGATCTTTGGTGCTGCAGCTTCTAAGTTTGGGACATAAATATCATTAGTGATTGTAGGAGCCCACAACAATTGGGAGTATTCTTCTACAGGTGGGCTTAGTTGATGTAGGCCTATACAGAAACTGGTGGATTCGGGCTCCCAAAGGTGGACTAAGGCCTGCACTAGAGTGATGTTCATAGGGATCTTCTGTAGAGAGACGATAGGCCAAATCTTATTCTTAATAAACTCCTGTTTATTTGAGCTGAAGAGTTGAAACCAAGTTTGAAGCAGCTTCTGTGGCTAATGCGGTAGGTGGACATGAATGTCTTCAAAAGGCCCTTGACTTAGTCCAGTCATGACTAATCAAAATAAAAAATAAAATTACAATTACAACGTATTCTAAACTTTACATGAAATTAGTACAAATTATTTACAAGGGAAGATTACAATTACAATCACAACTTCACAATTGCCTTTATCAGTTTAGGTTCGCCACATCATAGATTCTTATGAATTTTTAAAAAGTTTTCATGTAATATAAAGAGTGGGCTCTAAAGGTCCTCCAGTTTTGCAACCACTATGTTTTTCAAAGCAATGATTCTGTAGTCACATCTGAACTTGAGTGGGGTAGACTGATCGGCCCCGAAAGGTGGTTACCCTACAACATTCGAAGCTTACACAATAGCCCCCCTCCTAAGGTCTTAAGATGGCTTGGTTTCGACCGTATCTACTATACATTTATGATGCAGAAAAGAAAAATAAAATAAAGAAAATAAAAGTAAAAACCCCCCAAAATTCCCCCTTAACTAAATTGCCACAACTAAAAAAAAAGTTAGTAAAAAATAAATAAATAAAATAAACAAATACATAAAATAACATACCTAAGTTTTTTATTATTTTTATTATTTCATTTTTTTTGAAAAATAATCCTATTTTTGGCAATTTCTAGTGGCTAGCCCTCTAGCAGTCCCCACTGGAGTCGTCAAACTGTCGAGCTTGATTTTTCAATTTTCTTTTTATTTCAAATTAATTTCTAATTTCCTGATTAATATTAAACCCTAACCCATTTAATATTAATCATCGACTAAAAAAATTGAGAAATTCTGGTTTTTTATTAAAAATAATTTTTGGAGTCGCCACCCGCCCGAAGTCAGGAAAAGAAAAAGAAACGGCAACCAATTGGGTGGATTGATTACGATTTGGCTACCGGTCTTTGATTTCAATTTTAAATGAAGAATCAGAGGGTTTCAAGTTCGGGGGCTAACCTATTAAACCCTTAACGGGTACCACTATCTATTTACCGAAATTAGGATAATTTTTCTAATTATAATGTTATAAAAAATAAATAAATAAAATCAAAAGAAAAAAATAACTTAAGTTTCTACATATTTTATCGTTGCCTTGAAGGTGCCTACGTACCCGCTAGCCAGGATCAGACAATTGTAGTTCTCTAAAAAAAAACCTTTAATGTATTGATTGATTTTAATTTTGAAAACTGTTCAAGTTTACGTTATTACCAATTTAGTTTCTTTTTTTTTAAAAGAAAACTCTAAAAGGGTCCTAACTCTTGAGTGTTTTTGTTTGATAAAAAAAATGCTTTAATAATCCTATTTTTAAAAAAGGTCTTTTATTAATTTTTATTTAAAGAAAAACAACCTTCTATGTGATAAATCCTTAAAAAAAAACAAATCTTAAAATACGACTAATTTTAATAATCCCTAAACTAATGTATACAACTATCTATCAAAATAAATTAATACTATATAATAAACTTGTACAAGAACTAATACTAAAACTCCTAAACTAACATATATATATATATATATACATATTATATATTACATGAACTAATAAAACTGCTCTTAACAACCTCATATCCTTGCTATTAACAACATCAAGCAATAAACTTGATATAAAAACTAATAATAAAGTTTCCTAAATTAAGGTATTCATATAGACAACATATATTTACTGTTAATGAACCAATAACATGATAATAGTATAATAATAATCAAACCAAAGAAAAAACTAACCATCAATGGAACTCACTTGATCACAAGCATTTGTAAAGCGACGATGGGTGTACTCATGCACGGTTAAGTCTACTGGGACGTGGTAGTGGATTGAGTTCGTCGGGGAGAAGGAGTGTAGGCTGATCGTCAGTGGGGGTGAACTGTATCGACAGTGGACGTGTTGAAGTTGCTGGTCGAGCCTCGTGCGGCCTGAACTGTTGGACGTTGTAAACTAGTGCAGTGCAGCAGCGCTGGTGGTTGTGTAGTTGCATCGTACAACTGTTGCAGTTGTGGACGTGTGCTACTACAGCGTGCGTTCGGTCAAGTGAGGATGAAGTCAGACAAGTAAGTTCGTTGTTCGTGGCTAGTCGGGATGTAGGTGATTGGCTATAGAGGCATGGTAGGCTTGCTGATCGAAGTTGGCGTCCGAATTGGAGTCGGCTGGTTGTGTCTGCACGTCTGGGTTTGTTGGGTTGTTGTTAGTGATGATGGGGCATTCAACAGTGGAGTTGGAGATTGGTTTGCGGTCAGGTTTGTGAAGTTTTGATTCTAGACTTCGGCTGCTAGATGAGGAGGTGCAGTCAGATTCGTGAAGCTCGAATTCTGGACTTTGGTTAGCGGATGAGGAGATGCGTATTGCGTTCAGATTGGTGTTGTATTCGTCAGGGGGAACCGTGCGAGGAGACTGGGATTGGTTTGGTGGAATTGGATTGCTGTGGAGCTTGAAAGTTGAAGACAAGACAGTAAAGGGGATCGTGATTTATAGAGGATTGGGGATGGTGGTCCGGTTTGTAGGCGTATATGGGGCTGTGACGGTGCAGTTATCGCCTGCTGCTCGTGGGAATTTGGCTGCTATTCGGTTGGTGAAGGTGGGACTCGATCGTGGACAGTAGAGGGTATGGATAGTGACATCGGCGGTTAACCTGACTTCTGTGTTGGTTGTACAGCAAAGTGGCTGCTATTGCTAATTGATTTTTAAGGGTTGAAGGAAATTGGGGTGTTTTTTTTTTTTTTTCTGGTCTCTCCTCGGGTGGTGCAGCATGTGTGTGTTTATAAGGTCCAAATCTTATAATTCCAAATCATATCTATCATATTTGATTCGATAATTAAACTAGATTCAAATTTAATTCAAATCTGATTTAACTAAATTCATATGATTTAATTAGATATGAATCCGATTTTCGTCTCGCTTTTGTAAAGTTAGAAAAATAAAGACATAGGTGCCTACTGAGACTCCAACCCAAGACCTCAAACTAAATCTACCCCAAATACTCCGCTACTTATCCGTTAGGCCATTGGCCTGTGCCTTAACATTCATTACAATTAAATTATATTTAAACTATCTGATTCCCTAAACTAAAATTTTAAACTAAACTAAAACTAATACTAAAACTAATTATTCCTAATAGAAATTACTTCCTAAAAATCTACAAAATTTTTATAAATTTTCCTTTTCTTATTTTTTTGGTATTTTCATTATTTGTTAATTTTTATTTTTTTTTATCTTTTTAAATTAGAACCCTTTTTGTAAAAATAAAGATTAGGATTATAAAGGAGTAAAAATTAGGTGTCTACAGCTGCCCCCTTTTATGGTGAAGTTTGAGCAAAACTTTGCCACAAAGACAAAAGAAACACCGTTTTTGCCTCAGGACGACTCTATCCTAAGGAACGATCAGTCACTTAACGAGGGTTAGAATATCGAGAGGGGTAGCGTCTTTGTGAGTTGGCAAAAATCCTTTAAAAGAATAATGAGAACTTGGTCGTACCTTGATGAGTTGACTAACCAAGGCGGTCAAAGCGCCCTTTGAGCTGGCTAAGACCAAAAAACGAAGAAAACTTGGTCGTATCCTGATGAGCTGACTAACCAAGGCGGTCAAAGCGCCCTTTGAGCTAGCTAAGACCAAAAAACAAGGAAAACTTGGTCGTGCCCTAATAAGCTGACTAACCAAGATGGTCAAAGCACCCTTTGAGGATAAAGTCAAACGAGTAAGTTCGTTGTTCGTGGCTAGTCGGGATGTAGGTGATTGGCTATAGAGGCATGGTAGGCTTGCTGATCGAAGTTGGCGTCTGAACTGGAGTCGACTGGTTGTGTTTGCACGTTTGGGTTTGTTGGGTTGTTGTTGGTGATGATGGGGCATTTGACAGTGGAGTTGGAGATTGGTTTGCGGTCGGGTTTGTGAAGTTTTGATTTTGGACTTCGGCTGGTGGATGAGCCGAAGTTGTTTTTTTAGTTCCTGAAGTTCCATGGGTGACATCTGCTATGGAGCTTTAGAAATAGGCTTAATTCTAGGAACTAGCTCTATAATGAAGTCCAACTCTTGATGTGGAGCTAAACTTAGTAAATCCTCCAAAAATACATTCAAACACTCACACATTACCAATATGTCCACTACTTTGGGTGCTTCTTTCTTTACTTCCATGGCAAACACCCAATAGAATCTCCAATCGTTCTCTTTTACCCTTGTCTCATACGGTTCATCATATATCTCCATCATAGCTAAATTTAATTTGCTCCCACTAGTCTTTCCTTGAAATACCATTCCTCCATCATTAAGAGTAATAATTTTACTTATACATTCCACAATTGCTTTTAGACAACTAATCTATTCCCACTATTACAATATAACCCTATAAAGGTAACATTACAAGGCTTATAGGGTACTCCTTCTCCTAAATCTTAATTCTACCATTGGCTACCACTTCTCAAGTCGTCACCTTCTCCCTAGTAGGAGTTCTAACTCTATAAGTTGTATTAATCTTAACCATACTAATCTCCTGTTCATTTACAAATTTCTAACTTGCAAAGGAATGAGATGCACCAGTATCGAATAATGCAAAGCAACTTGACCATTTATCAGCACATTTCCATCTCTTTCTACCACATCTATTAAACTTCACAAGTTTCGTTTTAGGACATGCTTGCAACATATGTTTCTGATCTTTGCAAATAAAACATTTTCCTTTAAGCTAAGCACAGTTTCTCAAAAAATGATTTGTACCGTACTTCCAGCACTTAACATTACTATCCTTATCATAAAAACTCAAACCAGACACTGATTAAGTTGGGCTACTAGCTAAAGTTGCTAGTTTCCTTCTCTTTTGTCTAAAACTACTAATAGCACTAGGATGTGATCTCTTGAATGACACACCAAGTCAATAACCCTTGTTAATCTTTTGACTTCACATTGCTTGCATCCTTATACGATTATCTTTTAGTTTCCTTACCACATATATCACTTCATTATAAATAGTAAAACCATAATCTAACAACTTACAACACATTGTGGGGTCAAATCCAGTAAGGAACAAATCTTTCTTTAATTCAATATGATCTTAGTATGAATTAGGTGCATATTGTAACAATTTATTAAACTCAATTTCATACTGAGTTACCCTCATACTTCCCTTCTTTAGTCAAATAAATCTCACACCATCTTGTTTTGAATACTATGGGGAAAATACTCTTTCTTGAATTCCTCTTTAAACCTTTGCCAAGTAATATTATTCCCCAATTGTCTTGCTTTCGAGTCCCATTATACTCTAGTAACTGACTTTAAAATAAAAGTACCATATGATAACTTTTGGGATTCAGGAACTCTAGAAGCTTCAAAACTCCATTCAATTTAGGCTAGGCAATCATTAACCAATGTTGGCTTACCCATTTCTCCCTCAAAATAACAATTGGCTTTAACAAAGTTAGAGAGTTTATTTACCTCTTGTGGTCACTCCATTCTTTGTTCAGCCTCTTGGGTCTCCTGTTTCCTGTATTACCACTAGTCATAAGATGCTAAATTAACATTCCTTACTGCCTCATCATTGTATGCATATTAGTAAGTATTTGTCCAATAGGTATATTCTCTTGTAGAGGTGATGGGGGTATATCCTATCTATGTTATTCTTTTGGTGGTGATGGTAGACGTGGTGGAAGGTTTTGATTTCCTTCTACTCCTCCATTACGATTCCCATTTCTAGCTTCATCCATACTCACTTAATATTTATAACTTATAACCCTACATACATATCTATTTATAAGTTATCCTATTCCTTAGTTTTATAAACATTTCAAAAATTAGTAAATTCTTGTAATTTGTGCTTATATTAAATAGTAATAACAATATCAATTGAATCAAAGTACATAATAGATTTAACTTCCAATATTAACTTAATTCAACCTTTACATCATTGCCGTTGATTACAACTATAGAAACAGAAAGGTACAACTCAATAAACCTGTGAGTACATACTTAAGATTTACAACTCAATCACATCGTTACTTACCTAATCTAATACAAAATCGATCTTTACAACTATACATTACAAAAGATTACATCAGATTTAATTACATCATCTTAGTTACATCTGACTCTTTTACAACATACATCTAACTTGATCAAGAAGCGATAAAATACATCAAAAGTCAAAATACATCAATAGATCCAAAATACATCAATTTTAACCAAAATTGTTACTGGATTATACCTAAAGATCTAACTAAACAAAGTCAGTCATCCAACTATAGCTAATCCCCACCTGAACAGTTTGTGGTAATTGCCCGATTAAAGGAATCATAATCCATATGACCTCCTACTAAGTTATCTTCCTCCTTACCAACTAACTCAAAACTTATGGATATTATTTTTGGATTCTTAGGAATCATAATCACCTCATGTAGCTCATCCATTAGACTCCATGACACCACCATTTCTTATCCCAGCTATCTTAGTGTCAGCAATCACCTACATAACCAAAACGTGAATATCCATACCAGGCTCATTTTCATTCTCTATCTCTTAATCCTCTTCTTCAGGTTTGTCCTCCTTAGGATCTTCCTCCTTTGGATCTTCTTCCTCTGGATCCTCTTCAACATTAGCCTTACCCTCTTGATGATTACTTTATGCATTTGAATGGGTTGCTTCTTAGGGTTCTACAGGTGGTGGATTTTCTTATGGTTTTTCTTGAATCTTAAGTTCTGGATTTGGTTTAAGGTTAGGTTCTAGAGGTTTCTCTATGCTTGCTTTAGTGGGTTTTGGAAAATAAGGGAACCAATCAATAATTCTTAGTGGATAATGTTTAGGAATGTATGGAATGTCAGTAGGAATATGAGTGATACTGGGTAGGTAAGGTCTTCTCTCTTCCAACCTAGTAGGGAAATATCTCAAGGGCATCTTCAAAGATATAATCCCCTCTCTCTCCAACCACCTATGCTCGAAAGCTGCTATAGTAGTTTACCTATCATACTGAGGCCTTAAACCTATCTCCATTTATGCCTATCGATCCTTTGAACTATAACACATCTCATCATGAAATTTATCAATAATCTTAACAATTGTCTTGACTATATTCCAGTCAGCTAACTCTAGAAGTAATTACTACATCTTAACCTTATAGTTGATAAGGGACTCCTCTCTATTCCAACTACATTGTGTCAAACTAAGTATTAACTCCCTCCTTCAACCTTGTAATTAAACTTAGAATCAATCAACATTCACTACACTAAACATTATACTTCTATTTTAATATGCTTAATACAATCTTTTATCGCCCACTTAATACTACCCACTCTCAATGTTCCTACAATATCTATTTCTTTTTAAATTATGATGCTTCAAAGTGATTTCACTAAAACTACACTCTGATACCAATTAAGAACTGTTATACCTCGAAGTCGCAGAGTGACAATAGTCCCATTGTGTAACCCAACCTATGGTAGTAACTAACCTTATAGTCTCTATCATATATATAATTTACATAAGGTATCTATGACTCCTTGCTTTGAAGTAAATAGCTTGGTACTTAAAAAGCTAAAGATCTTTAAGTTATATATATATATATATATATAATTATATTCACATTGTTATAGAATTCCCAAGAGATTCTACATATTACAACAATCAACTAACTTACACATCACATATCAGTTCATAAACCTAAAAGTACTAACAGGGCATTTTAAAGACTCGATCGTATAACCAGTTGATCATCATTCCCTACATAGCTTCAAAAGAAACTAACCTCAGGGTAATTATACTACGGCATATCAATCAATAAGAATCTGCAAGAAAATCTATAAGAGTATGAGCAACCACAACTCAATAAGTTAGATTGGAGACTTATGAATGTATAACAAACACAAATAAGGTTGTCAAGCAATTAATTATATGTAATGCAACAAGTAAGTGCCATCACACGATGTAGTCCGATTTGTTTGAAATCAGAATAATTTCACCCTCTCTAATTTAGGTTGAAGAGTTTTCATGTTTATGCAAGAGCTCACAACCAAACTCAAGTTTGTGTAATGGAGACACCCCTCCCCCCATAACTATCCCTCAAACTATTGCCCTTATCCTCACCTCAACCTTCTTTACTGTTACTTAGTTAGGCTAAGGATGATGAAAAGACCATTATACTTTCTAGTACTATCTTTTTGAAAGGTGTCAATGTTTGGTTAAAGAATCTTAATGGTCCCTTAAAGGGTTGCAATGCATGTCTAATTAGGGTATTTAAGTCGCTTATGATTAGGTACAGTTTAAGGTGATTAAACAATTTTACACCATTTAATTCACATCAATCACCAAACATAACACAGATTTCAGTACGAAATCAGATATGCAAACACATGCATATATAACTACTTACAAACATAGTCATATACAATATTAAGCCTCCAAGTACTTTAAAATAGTACTCCAAAATATGATGAAGTATTAAACCTAACTTATTTGAAATCCTTGATTCGTTTACTCACTTATCGCAGTTTGACTCATCTCCATATGTCCTATAATATAAATACGGTTTTAATATTTATATCTTGATGATATATATACTCTCTCAATTATGATTTAAATCAATTCTTCATAATATATATATATATTATTTATTATCGATTCATTCTATGTTAGTTTAAGATTTGGTTTCTGCATTTAGTTCCAATTTAAGTTCTAATTCAGTTTTAACTACGAGTATTATATATATATCTTAAAAATGCGATCCGAACCTTAATGTGAAATTAATCACATTAGGGTCAAGTCTCCTAAGTTTCACTTTTGGTCATTAATTAATATTCTAGTCTATACAATACACTCTAATCCTCATTTATGTATCAAATTTACTTTTAATACGAGAAAATTTTATATTTTTCATATAATTGCCTAAATTTTTGTTTCCTACTAGATTTATTATATATTATTATATTATCCATTTTAACCTATTATTTTATATTTATTATAATACTAATTCCACATACTCTTAAAATTACATATATTACTCCATAATACCCCTAATAATCACATCTAATACCCTAAATATCGCAATTATCACTACCTAATGGATAAGTGGTGTTGGCAGGAGCATATGCTCTCCATGGGGCTATCTTTTCCCTTTAGTTCTCTTGCACACCTCATAACTTCCCACTACCTTATGGACATCCTTGGCCAAACTAGGTTAGTAAAAGTTCTCTTTCACCAAATTAGTTGTTTTGGTCTCTCCAAAATGACTAAATAATCCACTACTATGAGCTTCCTTCACCAATATCTCACATGTAGAACAATTTGATATATATAGCCTTCAGTCCTTGAATAGATAGCCATCCTTAAGATAATATTCTCCAATAGCAACTCCTTCTTGGCACTACTCTAGAATAGGACCAAAATGAGGGTCATGAACAAACTACTTGGTGATAAATGAAAATCCTAACAACTTTGTCTATAAAGTAGTCAACAAGGTTTATTGACGTGATAGAGCATTGATGACCATGTTAGTACTTCCTTTCTTATGTTGTGTCATGTAGGAGAATCCTTCCATAAACTTTAGCCACTTGGCTTACCTCTTATAGAGTTTGTTCTGACTTCTAAGATGCTTCAATGACTCATAATCAATGTGGATCACAAACTCTCATGGTAGCAAGCAGTATTGGCAAATAGTATGAACTTGAAAAAGAGAGTACAACTCTTTCTTGTTCATAGAATAGTTTAATGTGGCACCACTAAGCTTTTCACTGTGATAGGCAACTGGTTGTTATTCTTGCATTAGGATGGTACCAATTCCAACACCTAACACATCGCACTCTAGTTCAAATGGTTTGTTAAAATTTGGTAATGACAAGGTAAGGGTAGAGGTAAGCTTCTCCTTGATCTTCCTAAAGCTTTATTTGGCTTGATCATTCCATTAGAACCCATTACCCCTTTTTCATCAACTCAAGAAGGGTGTTACAATGGCACTAATGTTCTTAATAAATTGCTTGTAGAAAGAAGCAAGGCCATGAAAACTTCATACTTCAGTAACATTCTTCAGCGCCAGCCACTACAGGACAGCTTAGACTTTTTCCTCATCAGCTCGGATTCCTTCTCTTGATTCTACATACCTAAGAAAAACCACTTCATCCTGATAGAACATATACTTCTTTAAGTTCTCAAATAACTTCTCAGCTCATAAGATTTCAAAGACAACTCAAATATGTTGAACATAGTTGTCCAAGTTGGCACTGTAAACTAATATATCATCAAAGTACATAACCATGCATCGTTCGATCAGAGGGCAAATCACATGGTTCATAAGCCTCATAAATATGCTAACACAATTGTAAGTCTGAACTGCATAATCAACCATTCGTAGAGACCATCCCTTGTCTTGAAAGCAGTCTTTCATTCATCACTTGGTCTCATACGAATTTGGTGGTAGCTATTTCACAAATCAATAGTTGAAAATATTTTGACACCATGAAGCTCATTTAACATGCCATCAAGCCTTGGTATCGAATATCTATACTTGACAGTAATTCGGTGATTAAACGAATGTTGATGCACATACGCAATAAACCATCCTTTTTTGGGATGAATAGAGTTGGTACTACACAAGGGCTCATGTTGATAGGGATTATAAACCAATCACACACTCTCGAGCTTGTGGGTATGCTCATATGGTTCATTGAGCTATCTAAGGTGAGTTGAATGCCAAGGAGTAGTGCATTCCCTAGTCCGACTTATCGAGTTACTTCGCTCTCTACATCTAAGAAGCTGTAGAGGTGACTAGCTAACATGCTAAGCCAACCTCTCTCAACACACCTATCCAAGCATTAAATCATAATGTTGCTACCACACTCATACCGAAGCCGAGCTAACTACTGTTGGGAGTCGACTACCCTAAGCTGACCTAAAAACAAGTCACCTGTGAACCAAACCTTATCCAATCCCAATTGTTCGAGTTGCAAAACTGTTCATGCTGATGCTGACATGATCGAAATTTGCCCTTGCTTAGCCAATAGTGTCATTAGCACCACAAAATGAGCAAAATGACACACATCCTACCTTTTTTGACATTCGTACCATCCTTTTTACCTCCAAATATTCTTTTTGCAAGATTGCATTGATACCCTTATAAATTATTCCTTTTTCCCTAACTAATAGGAATCCTTTTTTTGTAATTTACTCTAACCTAAGATTTACCCTAAATGAGTCCTATAAATACTTGTATATTGTAATAGCTACAACTAACAATACATTGATTTTGTAGACATACTCTCTTGAGCTAAGTGTTCTACTACTTACTCTTGAGCTACTCTTATCAAGTGCAACCTGTGTTTGTATGAGGCATTAATATGTCATATCCATCGTCAGTGCACAAAGACCCTTACTTAACCTTCAACTATCATTTATCTTTTGAACCGTCTTGAGGTTCAAACTTACCCCCTTGGTTCGCATAATATGGGATGTCATGTGTTCATCTACATCAAATCGTATCATCATAGTTATAGAGCCTTAGCTACGTTCAAAGCTAGTTTCTACTATCTTATTCTCTAAGTGATTTGTTATTATTTTTGTGTGTTTGAAGTTCTATTGTTAACATTAGAAGTTTGGTAGGTGAATAGTGTTGAAGACATTCAGTGCTCTATTTTCCGTGTTACTGTTTGTTTATTCATTGTGTGTAGTTGTCATAATGGTAAGAGTATTAGTTATTGTTCTGTTGTTGTTATTTGGGGAGAGAACTTTAATTGGTATTTCAACCATCAATTTTGTGAGTTAGCCAACAATGTTAGATTCGAATGTTCAAAGAACTTTAGGAAACTAAGAGAGTGGTGCTTAGAGTAGCCAAGGACAACAAGGAAACTTCACAACTTAATCAATGGGTAACCGACTAGATAAGCTCACCAACCTAATAGCTAGTTTAGTGACTGTTATCAATAAAGATAGGCAACAAGCTAGAAATAGCCCAAATAGAGGACGTGAACAGCATGAAAGAGGCAATGGTCATTTTGGCCGAGTTTACACTAGTTTGACTACCTTGAGCTAAAGGAGTGGATAAGGTTACCAAGCATAAGCTAGCACTCGATGTAATCAAAGAAGAAGAAGAGGAGGGAGACGACAAGGTGGAGGAGTACTATGAACCAAAAGAGAGGAATGTTTGAGCCCCTAGAGTCGAAGGGTTGAGGATGCATATTCTAAGCTTTTTAAGAAGTGGTGACTCCAAGGACTACCTGGATTGAGTAGATAAGATTGAGAAATAGTTCGAATGCCATGAAGTACTAAATAATGCAAATGTTAGACTTATTGTGTTGGAGTTTACTGGTTATGCAGCCTTATGGTGGAAAAACATGCAAACCTACAAAAGAAGGGAAGGAGAATGTGAAGTTAGATGTTGTGATAAGATGAAGAGAGTCATGAAGAGAAGGTTTGTGCCAAGCTACTATTTGCAAGATGCCTTTAAAAGATTACAGGAGCTAAGGTAAGGAGGATCGATAGCTAAAGCCTATGTAAAGGAATTTTAGATGCTAATGATTTGATGCAAAGTCATTGAGCTTGAAGACCAAACTATATCTCAATTCATCGGTAGGTTGGAGTACAAGATTGGAGATATTCTGGAAACTTTGGAAATTAGATCACTTGATGACTCTATCTAAGATACTTAACAGATGGAAAGACACCGATTAGGAAGGTTCTGACCTTCGATCAATCGACCTAATACTAACCAATCTATTCTGACTAGACCTGTGGAGATGGAACCAAGTAAGGTTGCTAAGTTCCAACCTGCTCAAACTATCTGAGCAGAGGAGAAGGTGATCTCGAGGAAGTTCGAGAAAGGTCAGAGCTTAGGATGAAAGATGATTGAGATTAAGTGCTTCAAATGCCAAGGATTTAGACATATGACCGCTTAATGCCAAAATAGAAGAACCATGGTAATCTAAGGTGAAGCACCGACTATTGAGGTAGATAGTATTGATGAGGAAGTAGAAGACTAGAAAGAGGCTAGGTAGACCAAACTGTCTAAGGAGGATGAAGTCATCCATAGTGAGGAAGGTAATTTCATGCCAACTACTTTAATATTGAGAAGGACAATGAGTGTAAGTCCTGTGCTCGAAGATGAATAGAGAGAGAATATTTTCCACATGGGTTGCAAGGTGAATGGATCATTGTATGCCCTAATTATAGACAGTGGGAGCTACACCAATACAACTTCTGCATTTATGGTCTAACAATTGAAGTTGCCGACCAAGCCCTACCCAACCCCTTATAAGCTACATTAGCTCAGTGATAAAGGAACATTATAAGAGAACAAACAGGTGTTTGTATTGATTTGTATTGGCAATTATCAAGATAAAGTGCTCTATGATATGTTACCCATAAGTGTGTCCCATTTTCTACTTGGATGATCATAGATGTTTGATCGAGTTGTGATTTATGATAGAAGGAGGAATACATATTCCCTTAAGCATGAAGGCAGGAGGGTGAAGTTGAGTCCTATGACTGCTGAGCAAGTAAAGGTCATGTAAACCTAATTAAGCCAAACTTTGAAGAAAGAGGCTTTGATGATGACTCGAGTTGTGCTAAAAAGAGAGATGGAGCTTGAAGAGCTAACCTATCTGCTAGTTCGAAGAATGATGGAGATAAGATCCAAGGAGAGAGAGCAACCTACCTATGTGAAAACAACATTAGAAGAGTACATTAACCTATTCCTAGATGAACTGTTGGAGGGTTTACCTCCTATTCGAGGTATAAAACATGCCATTGACCTATAGTGAAGAGCTACACTACTGAATAAGCCTACTTATAGGCTGAATCTTGAACAGGCTGTCGAGCCTATAGGCTAAATCTTGAGCAGGCTGTTGAGCTGCAAAGGCAGGTAGATGTGTTGATGAAGAAAGGGTTTGTGTGAGAATCCCTTAACCCCTATGCTATGCTGGTTTTGTTAGTCCTTAAGAAAGGTAGGTCATGGAGGATGTGTGTAGATAGCTAAGCAATCAATTGAATCACCATCAAGCATAAGTATTCCATACTAAGGCTTGATGAAATGCTAGATGAGTTGAATGGAGCAAGAGTGCTCTCTAAGATTGACCTCAAATCAGGATACCATTAGATCTAAATGTGCGAAGGTGATGAGTGGAAGATTGCCTTCAAAACATGCCATAGATTATGTGAATTACTTGTAATGCTATTTAGACTATCAAACGCGCTGAGCACATTTATGTAACTGATTAATCATGTGCTCTGAGAATTATTAAGAAAGTTTGTTGTGATTTATTTTGATGATATCTTAGTGTACAACCTTGACTTGGAGACTCACCAAGAGCATCTCCGAGCAGTCTTTGCAAAACTCTAATCTAAATAGCTCTACGCTAATCTGAAGAAGTGTGACATTTTTCAACCCGAAGTGATCTTCTTAAGGTTTGTTGTAAGTGGTGGAGGAATATGAGTCGATGATGAGAAGATAAGAGTGATTACATTATGGCTCATATCAACCACTTCAACCGATGTGAGAAGTTTTCACGACCTAGCATAATTTTATCATAGTTTTATAAGGAATTTTAGTATGACCGTAGCCCCACTCACTGAATTGTCAAAAAGGAATGTTGAATTCAGATGGGGAGAGAAGGAGCAGAGGAGTTTTGAGGAGGTGAGGGAGAAGCTGACTATAGCCGCCATCCTAACTCTGCCAAGCTTTAACAAAGTATTTGAAGTGGAGTGTAATGCATCTGTACTAAGCATAGGTACCATGTTGATGCAAAAAGGTAGACCTATTGCTTACTTTACTGAAAAACTTTGAAGAGCTACATTCAATTGTTCTGTTTATGACAAGGAGTTTCACTCCTTAATTCGAGCTCTTACTATTTGGCAACACTATTTGCTACCTAAAAAATTTGTGATTTATACTGATCATGAATCTTTAAGATATTTAAAGAGCTAACCCAAGTTGTCTCGAAGACAAGCCAAATGGGTTGAGTTCATGGAGAGATTTTCTTATGTTGTGAAGAACAAGAATGGGAAGAGCAATCTAGTGGCCGATGCCATATCGAGACGACATTTTCTCCTGATTGAATTGTAGACCAAGTTGCTTGGATTTTCAACTATAAAGGATTTGTATATAGAGGATCCACATTTTGGTCTCATTTATGCTAGGTGAGAGGAAGGATGGAAACTAAATGACCATCATAAGGAGGATGGATACTTATTTAGGAAGAGGAGATTATGTATCCTGACCTGTTCCATAAGAGAATTACTAATGCACGAGGTGTATGGATGAGGATTAATAGGACATTTTAGCCAGCGTCGAACTTATGAGGTACTATCCTTAAGATTCGTTTGGTAAGAATGATGAGAGATGTCCAATTCATATTGGAAAGGTACGTTACTTGTTAAAAAGCAAAGAGTTGAGCCAAGCTAAGTCGAGCTAAGCTAAGCTAAGCGAGGACACTATCTACCTTTGCTCATCCTGACTAGACCATGGTCTAAGCTGAGTATGGGCTTTATGTTAGCATTGCCAAAGACATCTTGAGGTAAGGACTCCATTATGGTGATTGTGGATCGATTTAGTAAGATGGTACATTTTATGCTTTCTTCCAAAACTAAGGATGCTTCGACTGTCTCTTTTCTTTTCTTACAGGAAGTAATCAAGCTTTACGGAGTGCCTAGAGCCATTGTTTCAAACCAAGACCCAAAGTTCATGAGCTACTTCTAGAGAATACTATGAAGACAAATGCGAACCAAGCTATTATATAGCACATCTTATCATCTACAAACGAACAGATAAACCGAGGTTGATAATAAAACAGTGAAAACTTTGCTATGGGTTGCTGTTAAATGAGACATGGCTAATTGGGAACTGTGCCTATTGATCATAAAGTTTGCTTATAACAGGATCGCCCATAGCATGACAAACATGTCTCCATTTGAAGTCACTTATGGGTTTAACCTTAAGCTCCCAATGGACTAAATGACATTCATATACTCTTGAGGATGAGAAAGCCAAAGCCATTAGAGCCATGCACTAGAAGTTTGTAGCAAAATTAAGCCGAGCTGCTACTAAGCTCGAGAGGCAAAGCTGAGGATGGAAGAAGAGAGAATTTCAACCAGGTGAACCAGTCTACATCTACCTCAGCAAGGAATGGTACCTAAACTTGAAGAAGAATAAGTTATCTGTCACGAACTAAGAACGACTTAGTCATAGTAAACTCTATATATTGTATGAAGAACCCTTGATTGGTTACCCTTCTAATTATGAACTCTTCACACAATATACAAGACTCTACAACCACTAGTATCCTAAAAACATACGAATCCATATGTTATCATCACACAAATATATTTATATAAAATTTAAACAACAATGTTTACAATACATAGTAATTTATTACATCTAGGTCTCTACTAATGCTAAAACAAAAGTACATAAGTAATAATCTACATATTCTGTTCTCTCTCAATACACAGGATGGCTCGCTCTTGCCCAAGTCCCCAGGTTAACCTATGGCATCCCCAGGCCAGCTTCTATGAACAAGTTATCCTGCAGCAAAAGTCTAAGGCGGTATAAGCTTAAGCTTAGTGAGTAAAACCCTTAGCCACACCACAAGCAAGTTATAAATACATTATATTCACGTATATAAATGAATGATCAAATAGAATGTTAAACAATACGTATAGTTAACTAGTTCATATACGTAACTCAAATTTAACGCTCTTTGAAGTCAGGGTTAGAGTACACATGACACTAATCAAATCCGGGTATTATACTAGAACTTACTTTACTACGAAACTCTAAGTTTTGTACTTAAATCAAATAAGTCTTTTATTTTCATAAAAACCAAGTTCTAGTATAATTGTGAGAGGGCCCCCACAGTTCACACTCACCCCTAAGTGGAGGCCTCTAAACTCAACCCTTAGCTAGGCAGTTGGCACCTTCAACGCCTAATGTTCCCACAGGCTAGGGTAAGGTCATTTTGTACGAGTGCACCATACAAAACCAATAAATTAATGATAACAACCCCCGAATAGCCTCTCTTTATCTCCGTGTGATGTGACGATCGGAATTGTGTCTATGCAATGCATGTTAATGCATGTACCGGTTTCTTTTTATAAGCCGAGTACAATTAAGTCCAAATTATGCTGTGATCATTCAATATTACGCACAATCATTTTTTTTTGTAATTTACTCTAACCCAAAATTTACCCTAAATGGGTCCTATAAATACTTGCATACTGTAATAGCTACAACAAATAGTACATTGATTTTTTAGACATACTCTCTTGAGCTAAGTGTTCTACAACTTACTCTCGAGCTACTCTTGTCTAACCTATTGAGCATGGACTAGTGGCAAGTAAACTCCAGCTACACTTGTGTGTCATATGAAGTGCAAATCGAGCTCATGTGAGGTGTTAGTGCATCATATCCATCATCAATGTATGAGGACCCCTATTCAACCTTCAACTATCATTTATCTTTTGAATTGTCTAAAGGTTTAAACCTACTCCTTTGGTTCTCGCAATACAAGATGTCTTGTGTTCATCCTTGTTAAACCGTATCTTGTGCTCTTCTTCTCATATCCTCTCTTTATGAGCTAATCTACTTGTCTTTTCAGTTTGGCAGCTTATTTAGGGTTCATTTTGTAGGTAGGTCGGTTCAATAGGGCAGTGCCTAGTTGTAAATCAATACAATGCTCTACGCCTCAAATTGAGGGTAGTCCTTGAGGTAGCTCTTTAGGAAACAAGTCAAAAAATTCATCTATCAAGCTTCAAATCTCATCACAAATATCCTCCAAATCTCTCATCTCCAATAATCTTCTAATTAACATGAATATAGGCTCTTTGGCCTTCTTAGTAGCTCAAAGCTCTCTTCTTCAAGCTCATCACTAAGGCTTTCTTCTTATTAGCTTGGTTGAGCTAATTATAGGTTTTATTTACTTGAGTTGGTGTCATGAGTTGCAGCACAATCTTTTTCCCGTCCTTAACAAAGGCATAGGTGTTCTTATATCTATTATAAGTAACATATTGGTTGAATAACCATGGTCTTCTAAGAAACAGATGTGAAGCTCCCGTAGGGATGACATCGCATAATACTTCGCTCCTATACACATTCCTAACATTGAACGGCACGATTACTTTCTTTCTGATGTGTAGAACACCTTTATCATGGAGCCAATGTAGCTGATAACTCTGATTTTAAACATATTTTATATGGTGATTTTATAACATTTCCCGTACATTTTTTGTTTTCTTTAAAGAAAATGATACTTAATTGAGTAAAATGTTGATTTCAGGGTTTAAACGCGTTCTAGGCTCAAAAACGAAGAAAACGAATCAAGTTTCACTCAATTCCGAGTTTAAACGAAGAAGTTATGAAATTTTGAAGTTGTGCAGAAATTTTACCTTTGTGCAGAAAGTTACACGACCTGGGGACACGGCCATGTCCCAGGACGTGTCTGGTGACGAAAATAAAATCCGTGAAATACACATATAAAAGGGGATCTTAGGGTTCAAAAGGAAGAGAGACATTACAGAAACAAAGAGAGACAAGAGACAAGAAGAGACTTAAGGAGAAACAACATCAAGAAGCGATAACGACATCGATTTCAAGATTAAAGATTGTTCATCAAATCAAGAGGGGTTTTCATGTTTTATTTTATGTCTTTGATGGAACTCGTTTTTAGATTCATTATGATAGCTTAGAATTCAAGTATTTAGGATTATGGAACCTAGGGTTTCATATGATTCTTGGATTGAATTATAATTTCAAGAAAGTTTCTATCTTTTCTTGATTCAATTATGTCGTTAATTATGGATTGATAATTCTAGAGTATCAATATATGATATTATGCATGTTAATTGAGAAATTGCATGTGTAATTAAATCTTAGCATAATTGAAGAGAATTACATGTATACTTAGAGATAAGATACATGTTTCTTTCGGAAAGTTGATTGTTTGTGTGGGAATTCATTATACATTAATGCAATTCTAAGTTATATTACTAAGTGAAGAGATTCCGGTAAATAATTTAGGATTAGGGTTAATATGCTTGAGAAAGATATTAGCTTTAATTGTGAATCCCTCCGATCAAGAATTATAGAAACTGAATTGAATATATTTTAAAAGGTTACATGTTAAACACTAGGGGAAATAATTCCTAAATACATCATTGCATACTTGAAGTCGTTAATAGTTTATTGCTTTCTAATTTGCGTAATTAAGTCTCATAAGTAGTTTAGTTGTTAATTTCAGTATTTTTAATTCATTCAACTCGACATAATTTTCCGGTTAGATAATAAAGCTAAAGTTAATATTAGTACTCAAAATCTCTGAGGGATCGACTCGGACTCATATCCGACTATATTAAAATTGATAGGTGCAAGGTTGGGAGTGCTTAGAGATCAACAGTCCTAACCTCTACACAAAAGACTGTATGACGATATTAATACAACTTCCTTTGTCTACTATGATGGTGCACAATTGCCCACTGATGGTACATTTCATATGGAATAGATTCTCTCTTTGGTCCTCCTCAGAGTTCAGTAGGGAACTCAATACTCATTTCAACTCTAAGTTCATCACCTCTCCATAGTTAGCATAGATATAGATCTCATATTCCTCCTTAGCTTCAATCCATACATCACCTTAGAGCACCATGGTACGTCGGTTTGATCACTCAGCAGTCATGTGTTCGAAGCCCAAACATTTAAAATACTTCACTTTGCTTATATTTTGTCTATAGGTCTGTCCTCTTTCATATGTTCTCAGGGTCATCCTAACCTTAGCTCAACTCGACTCAACTAGCTTGCTTGACCTAACTAGCCTAATCAGCTATCATCAAGTTAATCATTTCTCTCTTTGGCTCGGCATGAACAGGTTAGCACAAAATTAGGGCTTAGGAAAAGGTTGGCCTAGGTCGGCTTAGAGCATTTCCATTTTATTTTTCGACCCTTTATGCCACCTTAATTGCTTCTTATAGAGTATAAAACCTCTATACTTCTACGATGTTATGAATCTCGTATTTGAGCCTAGAAATCAACCTCGATATTGTCCAAGCCTCGGCTTCATTCATGTTGGCTCGAATCATTACCATTTGGAATTCTCTCACATAGTCATCAATAGGTTGGCCTCCTTGGCAAAGTTCCTATAATTTGGCAAATGTGTCCTGCAAGTAAGTCTCCAGCACAAATCTATCCCTCATCAATCTCTTCATCTCATCCTTGGTCCTTACTCCTCATCTTCCATCCCTTACTCTAGTTGTATTTAGATTTTTCCACTACATAATGGCATACCCAAAGAACTCAAGTGCAATAAGTTAGACCTTGACAACATTTGTATATCCATAATAGTAAAAAAAAAAAACTTCTCTACCTTATCTTACCACTCCAAATATTCATTTACATCCTTACTTCTATTGAAAGGTAGGATTTAGACTTTGACATTGTCTAGTCTTAGAGGAGCTTGGCATCCTTGCTCTTATGCTTGGTAATAATTATCCTCTTCTTCTTCTTCTCCATATTCCTCTACATCTATCTCTTCATTATCTTCCTCAATCTCCTCCAACTCTAACCTTCACCTGGCAAATCGATCTTCCACTCCTTCAACTCGAGGGGGTCAAACTAGGTGATTAGCTCGATTACCTTAGCCATAACATCTCTTAAGAGCATTTTTTGGTGGGTTATGGTGCTTTATACGTTAGGGTTGTTGTTTGTTAACTTGTATTGCGGTGACTGGATTCTTAACAAGATTATTGAGTTTATTAAGCTTACTGTCAACTGACCCTTAAGTGTTACTATCATTAAGACCATGGTTAGGTAGAATACTATTGCTCTAGTCACTAATAACACCCTGAACACTCAAATTCGACATGGTACAATGCTTCTCAAACAAATTAACAACAAAATACATGGAAAATATTGCTACCTTACTACCTCAAACTTTAGCTAACACACTTTAACAATTTCAACACCCAATAATCACTTAAATAGGATAGAAATGAACTTGCTTTGTTTTTGTAGTGAAAAGCAGAGTAAAATAGAGTAACAATGAAACTACACTTACCAACACACAAATCTGCACTACATAGCTCACAACTCTAAACTTTCTCCATACAAACGTATTGAAGTAGCTATGGAAAGAATACAATAGCCACAACAACAAACACGAACCAAAACTTCACCATAACTTCACATACTTCCTTTCGGAATTGTGCTCTAATACTAGCAAAGTTAATGTGTCTTTGAGGTCAAACACATAAAGGAGCACCACAACATTAATGAAGCAAAAGAAAAAATAGGAAAGCTAGCTGAAGTCTGGGTAGCTACCTACTGAATATGATACACTAATTGATCTTACTTGGCCTACGATTTGTTGGATATAACATACCAGTTCAAATTATAGGGTCACTCGTGACTATTCCTTGCTAAAAGGAATAGATAAGAGTTAAGGCTAAATGAGTACATTAGGGTTGCTCAATGGGAAACTTATGTATTCTGATGATCAAAGAGAGTAATGTCTGTATACAACAAATGGGGTATTTATAGTAGCCCTACTAAGGTTACAAGCATACATGGAAAAAATGAAAAAGGTAATTTATAATTAGGATACATGAATGATACTAAAAAGAGCAAAAAAGACAAAAAATATTTTGTATGAAAAAGTAAAGAATCCTTTTGGAATGTTGTGTCAGAAGACACGTGTCTCATAGTAGCTAGTCAGTGGTCACTTTGAAATATAGTATAACTTGGATGAAGTGAGGAAAAAGAGGGTATATGGTTAGAGTTGACCTAATTTGGATTAGGTTGGTCTTCGACCAATCAGTCATTAATGAATATTCACCTTTGACTAGGGTCAGATCTTAGTTAGTTCGAGGGCTCCACTTCAAACAGTAGTTGAGGTTGGTATGCTTGAATGTTGTCATGATTATAGCACGGCTACTTAGTTGGAAGGCATGCCTGCCTAGAAGGTCAGTACATCTACTCAGCAGTTCCAAAGACAATGTTGGCGCATGAGAGAGCTTAGTACTCAGGTTGGTAGTAGAGTAAATCATGGAGATCAGAATAGAAATTCTTATCCTGGATAGGGCTATAAGCCACTATCCTCTTCATGAGTCTTTGGAGTCCTCTAACTCAACTAAGCGTAATCGGTTCAAAGGGTTGATTCCTATCAAGTTGTATACTTTTACTTTTAACCATGCTTGGCAAGTTTACATAAATGGTAGGCACAATATGGTGATGGTGGTATCACAAATAGGAGCCCTAGGTGGACTCTTGGTGACCAGTTAGCTGCACTTGGTTGTGGACCTGCTACAAATCCCCTTATTGCATAGCTAGTGAGGGCCCTTTGATGCTCAAGTTAGCATGAAGAGAGAAATTATAAGAAAAATTCAAGAGAGTTCCTAAGAGTTTGGAAAAGAATGCCCTCAATTGGTGGTTTGACTCCTATTTATAGGTTAAGGGATGTACATGTGGTGAAAGGGGATTGGTAGGCATGAACTCCTATGAGGTGGCGTTGTTGGTACAAGAAACAACTACCAACCTTCTAACAATTGGTCGAAGCTTAGGAAGTAGGCATGTTCTATTGGTGGAGGGCGGCTATCTTAATTTGATAGCTAGGTTGTAGGCCTTATGTGAAGTAGTCATTTATCATTTAATAATGAGAGAAAATAGAGGCGAGGAAGAGGTAGTTTGCTCACTTGATCAACGGACTCTTTAGGAGTACTTGAGGGTCGGTTCAAGCAAACTGTATGGGGCTAGCGGGAACAATCTTTAAGCTCTATGGTGGGCTTGGGCATCTGGAGACTAGTCCTAGAGACTGACCGTCAACATTATCCTTGTTATTTTCTATTGTTTTCATGCCTAACATATTAAATAATCAAAAGAGGAAATTTTAATGACTTTTTTTAAAAAATTATATCCTTAAAATAACAAATTCACCCTTCTATTGATTACTTTGGAGAAATAAATAATAATAGTAAAAATAAATGGTACGTAATTAATGATCCCGAGACCATACAATTTTCGCTCTCCGTGAGTATGTATAGCAGGTAATATAGACATGGTTCTTTCGGAGAGTTGCTCCAAGCACGAGAGAGCGCACATTGGGATGGCTTTGTACCGAAGCTACAAGATGCTTTTCCCTTTTTTCCCTATTTACAACCTGACATCTTTAATCACAAATAGAAATCCTTTTCGTCATTTAGCAAAAAATAAACATAAGATTCGATAGACTGGACCATGCAAGTTCAAAGGTTACGAATCATCGTGCTCGCCCTCTTGGTGTATATAATTCTTCTGCCTCATCAGGCGGAGCTCCAGTCACTACAACATCCTCATGGAAAAGGTAAATGAAGAATTTTCAATTATTTTTTTATTCTTTGCTTCTCATGACCTTGTTTGGTATGTCTTAGTTTATTTTATTTTTTTAAAGGAATATTTCGTTCCTCATACGATATTTCTTAGTATTTAGAGTCGTTTTGCTAGGTAATTTAGACATTAAATATGGTGTTCGTTACACGATTTTTGATATAGGACTTGAGCTACAATGTGCTACTAAACGAAAATTTTCCTTCTTTTTTTCCAAGTAGCATCTTTTACTAGGACAAAATAAACAAACTATGGTCCAACCGGTGTATATTGGAAAATATAACATGACGATGTTCCTATTTTGTCTATCTGATTCATGGGTTATTACATTCATTGGTTATTACATTCATCATCATCATCTTTTTTTAGTACATGCAAGGGCATTGCATATATTTATCAAATGTAGCAAAACCGCCAAAATTTTCAGAAATTATTTTTGGAAAAGAAAAATCAGGACAATATTTATAATTAGGGTTTTCATTTGAATCAGATATGTTTTCCTTGGAATAATGCGTTTTTGTTGCTGGCTCAAAGTTAAGTCCAACCATGACTTCTTTAAATAATTTATTTTTTAATCGTCATTCTTCATTTTTATTTTTTATTTTTTTGAAGAGTTGGTATTCTCAACAAATAAGTAGCATGCTAGGGAAGGATTAAAAAAGAGTAATTAGTACTACCACTTGTTTAAGTTAGTGGTAGATAAATAGTAATGATATTTAGATACATAGTGTAATTTTTAAGAAACTACCATTAATATATTTCCATGTGTTAAACATTAATCCATTTACACCGTACATCAAAACAATTGAAGCTTTTTTCGGTATGGAGAACTAACAGCACCTTGTCTATAATTGTTGCAATTACTAAGAAGTTATTAGTTTTTCATCTATGTATTTTATACGTGTATATATATATATATATATTTTTTTTTTTTCTTGTAGTGATATGTGTAGGTATCCTATACATACAACATCAATTCAAGGAATCCTTGGATATTTTTCCTTTTGTGTAAATGGAAAGTTGAAATAAAGAATCAATGAGAACACATCAAGGATGGTTTTTGAAGGTCGATAAACAATTGACAACGCTGCTAGTATTCATAGAATAAAATCAAGATGACTGACTTGTTGAAATGTTGGATAAATTTCTTGGCAAAGTGGGAGCTAATAGATTTGTGTCGATCAGCCGATGGGGAGGCGGCCATGGAGGACATGGAGGTGGTCACGGTGGCAGTGCTGGAAGCGGTGGAAGCAGCAGAAGTGGCAATGGACGACCAGGAAAGGTCATCACCATAATGGTAGTACCACTATTAAAGGAAGTGGTTTTTGTCAATTTGTGTACACGTTCTTGATGACCGCTTTATTGTTTTGTATACCATAATTGTTTTCGCCTTCAATGTTTGAGATAAAGTTGATGATTATTGCAATCAGAAATCTTGTATTAATAATATGTTTTGTATCGACCGTCAGATTAACGTATTTTTGAACTACATACAAATGCCGTTCTTTTTCCGGGAAAGAACAAAAGATGTTCTAGTTTGGGCATTGTTCGCATGTTTACGGCGAAAGCAAAGTATCAAATAATTGCTGAACTTAGAATACGGACGTAGGGACGTTTATAGTTCAATTTGGTTCAGTTTAGGGTCCAAACTTAACCACTTTTAAAATAATTTGATTTAAACACTTAATCAATCGAACCACTTTTAATGATTTAAAGTTTTTATTTAAAACACTTTAGATACGGTTTGGTTTGGTTTGATCTAATTTAAATCACTTTTTATAAACACTCATTCTATATAATATTAATAGTCATTAATTTTCAGCCAAATTTTAATGTTTAAATTGAGAAATATTATGTAAAAATCAAAGCTATGTTGTTGTATATTATGATGATATTGCATGCCAAATGATAATAAAAGTGCTCAAGTCTGCTTGAGAGATTACAGAAGATAGCAAAGGAAAAAGAATGGATCGAAAATGCTGAGAGTAAAATGAGATATATCAATAAGGAAAAGACAAATATGGTTAATGTGAAACTATGATGGGGATCAAAACTTTAAAAAAGTTGCTTATTTTTTACTTTTAAATAAGAAACGGTTTGGTTTTAGCTTAAATGGTTCAATTTGATTCATCTCCTAAATCAAACCGCAAACTATTTAGACTCTCTGCGAATTGAATCAATATGCAAGAACCACATTTTATGGTCCAATCTGGTTCATTCTGGCTTAATACTTGGTTCAATTTGATAAATAGCCATGTATGGATGTACCAAACAAGTTTGACCTGTATGTTATCCAATCCCAACCATCACATCGGGTCCTAGAACTAGACGCAGCCCAACTAGGTTGTTTGAGACCCACCCATAGATCGGGAATGGGTTTACTTATAGTTCTATTTAAAAAGGAGAAATTAAAAACTATTACAATGCAATGCAATGTCCCCTCAACTGAAATTGTTGCAAAGAAGTCTAGCAAAAGCAACTAAAATCCACATACATGATTTCACGAACTCATGAAATTTAGCATCCCATATAAATTAAGCCATAGACATAGCATTGTTTTGCACAAACATAGAAGCTCAAAAAGAAGCTTATGAGACTTGTAATTAAATCACTTATTCGCATTTAAAAAATATCATTTACTAATATTTTCTATACCTTATAAAATTTTACAAATGTGATATTTCATGGTTAAGTAAAGTCCCATATAGATCATGGAAGGAATTAGTACTAATTTATAAGACTATGGTGATAAAATCCTATCAATATAAAGTTGTACTTTTGAATTAAGTAGTTGAAATTAACTAATTAGTGTTTATCGGTTTGGTTATTTACTATTGTTTTGCTTAGGATGTTAGAAATGATATCAGAACCAACTCCTTATTAGCAGGAGGATGATTGGAGTTTGACTCTCATTTTAAGAATAGGTCCGAAGAGGGTAAGGAGTGTCATTAGGATAGTAACTCCTAGCATGCTTTTAAGATAACTTATAGATAATAGGTAACTTAAATCATATACCTAAAAGGAGAAAGAACTAGGTTCAATTATAAAGTATCGTAATAAGAACATTTCATGTTTAAGGGAGAAAAATGGTAATACCCCATGGTTAAGTGAAGTCCCACATGAATTGTAGAAGGGTTTGATATTAGTTTATAAGGCCATATTAAACATAAGTTTAAAACTTTTAGGTTAAATAGTTAAAATGAGCCCATTATTATTTGTTGGCTTAATTATTCGTTATTCGTTATTTTTGGCTTAAGACATTACAACAAATACTCTATGACATGGGGTATTGCAACAGATAATAGCATCTTTTAAGTAAAGCTTCTTAATGTCTTTCTCAAAATCCTAAGATGTTGAAATGGGTAATTGGCATTAAACAAAACTTATGGGTCATGGATTAGAGGAAGAAAGGGACAAAAATTGCTTCAATAAAACATCAATTTCACTTCTAGTATTATACTGTACATGTAAATTTATGGTGAAATGTATAGAAAATATTCAAAATTAAAGTATCTATTTGAATCTATATTGTTACCTCTTTTCTTAATGCTCCCTCATGTCACTTAGGTGTTGAAAAAGTGTTTGGTATGAAGTGGATTTTATGGAGGAGAAAATTTGTAGAAAGCCAAAAGACATTGAATACTTACATCTAACTAATATAAGCAGTGTTGCAAAAAGAAATGGTAATATTGATTTTAATGCACATTTAAATGTAAATATTTTTCATGCACTAGTCCATAATTTTGCTTACTAAACTTTGTAGTGTTGGTATTGAGATCAAGGTAAATCATATTACTTCCGATCTTCATCTTCATCTTCATCTTTCATAGTGATTCTTAGTATCTATTTTACTTGATTCCAATCATTTGTTTCAACATTTCAGGATTTCAAGAAAGAGAGATAATGATTTTTTTAATGTTACATGCATGTGCTAACAAATTTTAACGATGATTGTAGTAAGTTATAAGACTACCTACAATAATTCTTAATGTACGAGAAATATTAACACTGCAGCATCGCAACAACTTTCACAATTTAATTACTTTATTAGTTTACTTTGTAATTATTTCATATAAGGATAGTATTATTACTTTATTTGTTTTCAGCATTGTAATTCTTTATGATGAGAGTAGTGCTCTAATCATGAATTTCTTCAAATAAATAAAGAAATTATGTATCATTCCACTTAAGTGAGAAATTCCAAATAAACAATTTTTATTTTACATCGTACTTTTAACTAAAATAAAGTAAAATTGTACTGGACGATGAAAATAAAAATATTACAACAAAAGCCAGCTCAATGGATCTAATAACCATGACCTGAACCAGCTAAACTGCTAGTTGCATAGATGATAGATCAACATAAAGCCAACCCTTCGTGGGCTGTTATGATTCCTTCAAGGGGACTCACAACCCACCAGTTATACCAAAGTTGAATTGGGTTAAGGCTCCATGCATTTCTCTAGCTAAAACTCAATTTCTATTCAATTTAATGCATGAATTATATAAATGATCTCCTAAATTAAATCGCAATATTTGAGCAATATTATACAAGTCGGTGATCGTATTGAAAGGAAGAGTCGAGATAATACATACGTTAGATTTTATTGGGTGTTAAAAAATTCATGTATGTCTAGACAATAATCACTAAGTCAAATCATTTAGACACATTATTTTAGGAAAGTTTTGGTTGAACAAGCATTTCAAAAGATACGCAATAATACTTTTTCTTTTCCTATTTTGCCAACTATCATACCACTTTGGTGAAGGAAAGAATCATAGCAAGTTCATCCCATAAGTGTTTATTCCATCAAATTACATTAGCTTTTGTAAGACCCATAATCAAGAATTTAAGATTCGATTGGAAGAATTTAAAGCAATTGATCAAATTGTTCGAAACAACTTATATTTTATGACGAAAGTAAGAATATTAATAAAAGTAATCTCGTGAATTTAAATTTATGAATATAAAAAATAAAATAATTAATTACTATAATATTGAATTATATGTAAAATATAAGTTATTTATTGGAAACGCACAAAATGAATTTCAATAACTAATGAATCAATAGAGATAAATTATATCTACAATAAAAATTAGAAAATAACATAAATAATATTTAGGAGTATTTAACTGTACCATATATGAATTTACATGTAGGTGGAAATATACAAAATTGTTTAAAATACGTGAAATATGCCAAAATAGTTCTAATTAATTAAAGAAAATTCATAAATAATTCAGGAAAAATCAAGAAAAAATATAGAAAAATGAGGAAATTTCTAGAAATGGAGCATGACTACCTAAAAATTAAAGAAGAAAATTAACCAATTAAATTTAGCTAAATAGAAAGTAAAAAAGGAGAAGAGATAAGGTAAATGTCAAGTCAATTTAATGAAAAAAAATCCTAGGTAGTACTATAAATATCCAAATTTTTCTAGAAGCTCATTTGATCTATTTGGAGAGTAGGAAAATTGAGAGAACTAAAAAAATAAAGGATTAAGGTTTTTTTTTTTCCAAAATTAAACAAAAATCTGTACAATTAAAGCCTATAAAGAGATCTCCAACTTGACAACCACCTAGGAATGGATAGCTGCAACCACCACATGGTATGGTAGTGCCCAAGCTAGCTGACAAACCTACGGTAGCTAGAGGTGGCTTGAGCCACCAACCATGGTAAGTCCGATCTTTCCTCTTGATTTTACTTATTTTATTAAAAATATTAAATAGTTATAGAAAATTTTGAAATTTAGTATTCTGGAATATTTTTATATCTATTTTTTATGAAAAAATATTATTTTGATAAAAATATGTCCCATAATATATAGTGTTTACCCTAACTAGTTTTTAATTTAGAAATAAATAACCTTAGGAGTATAGTTTTGAACTCAAAATTTTTGTCTAAGCTAGTTAGAGCATATAAAACAGTGTTATGAAGCCCTTTTTAGAAATTAAATTTTGAAATTTTTAAGTGATTTTTAGGCCCTTAAAATATGTATATAATTGGGGATTTTTGGGGTTAATTAATGATTAATTGAATAATTAATGATTTAGTATATAATTAGGGATTTTAAGATATTCATATTTGATGTGGTATAATAATTGTGGTATTTAAGATGTTAGATGTATTTATTAGGGTATTATGTAGTAAATATGTAATAGGTAAAAATAGTAAATTCTAAGTTAATTGTGAAATTCAAGGTAATTAGGTATAAATTCTAATTTGGGCTGAATTTAAATATTTTGAGATGTTAGTTGATGTTGAGATATGATATTTGAAGTGATGAGAATATTAGATGTGTACATTATGGATATATTAGGTGAAAATGTGTAATATATAGGTATAAGAAATTAATAGGTAGGAAAATATTATGTTAAAATTGATATTATAATAATAATAGAAATATATAATAGATCTAGTAAGAGACTTAAATTTAGGTATTTATATGAAATATGTAAAATTTTCTCACATTGGAAGTAAACTCGGTAGTTAAGTTAGGATAAGGGTTATACTGTATGAATTAAAATACTAGTTAGGAGTTAAACATGATATTTGGAAAACCTGGGAATAATGTGATTAATTCCACATTATGGGTCAAAATAAGTTTTTAAGGTTTGCATATAAAACTGTACTCAAAAATCGAACTTGAACCTAATTTAGAAATATATTCGGAAACTAAGCTAAAACTTAGCCTAAATAAGAAAACAATTGTAAAAGACTGAAAAACCTGAATAAATGGGTATATTAAACCCTAAACAAAAGATAACAATAAGTGTTATAGAATAAACCAATCTATAACAGTATGTTGAAAACTGAAACAATATTTGTATTATAGGAATTATTAGCGATGGCCGATACAAGTCACACCTTGAGCGAGCAAGCGAGGAGTTCAAGTAAGTTAGGATTAACACATTACTATATTTTGGAGTACTAATTTGTAGTACTCGAGTCTTAAAATTGTATTTGATTGTGCTTGTTAGATAGTTGACTATGCGCATGTGCTTGTATTTTAGCTTAATAATATGATTCTGATTTACTGCTCTAATTAGTATTTGTGTGATTTATTTGAAATGATTGAACACCCTAAATCGAATTTAATTAAATATTTGACTTGAAATTCTAAATCGGACATGTATAGTAACCTATCAGGGGGAACTTGGGGTTCTTTAACTAAATACCAACTCCTTTGAAAAGGATAGCACTAGATAGCATAATCGGTCCCTTTTTTATCCATAGTCAAACTAAGTGATAGGTGAGGAGGTCGTAGTAAGGATGAAGTCAATGGTTCGAAGGTAGTCGCGGGAGGAGTAGTGTCTCTATTATATAAGCTTGGGTTTGATTGTAAGCTGTTACATTAAATGGAAACTCCTTAACTTGGATTAGAGTAGATTCAATTTCTGTAATCTCACAACTAGTCGATTAACGTCATATGATGACATTTGCTTAAGCATATATTGTATCTAATTAATTTAGTTAATAAACCTAGTTATGTTTCATGTGTAGTTTTAAGTTTCCATCCCAACTTGCTGAGCTGTAGTTACTTACATCTCTATAGACATTGTTGTAAGTGTTAGCTAGGAAGTGGCCTATATTTATCCTAAAGCTAGCAATTACTCGATCCTAAAAAGTAAGGAAATACATCTGAAAAACAGATATAGTTTTAACATTGTAGCTTTTATTTTAGAATTTTCTATTTGTAGATAATGTATTGCTTAAGAAATATAATATGATGAAATCTTGAAAACATTATTTGTAATATTTGAATTTTAGTGAATATATATATTTTCACACTTTCTTAGGTAGATAATGTATTTAATTCTTAAATAGTTTACTTCAAAGTGGGTTAGTCATGGATGCCTTATGTAAGTCGAATCTAAGATAATGGTTGTATGATCAGCTTCTATTTTAGAATAGTTTGCACGGTAAGATTGTTACGATTTTGCCGCTTTGAGTGTGACATTTTTTAGTTAGTATTAGAGCGTAGTTCTAGTAAACTCGCTTTAAAATGAACAATTAAAATAAGTAGACATAATAGAAGTACATTGAGAGTAGGTAGAAATAAGTGGGTCGTAAAGTATTATACTATAACTTACAGGATAAGCAGTGATTATAACACTAAATTGAGATAAATGTTAATCAAATTTAACTTTAGTTATAGGATCACATAGAGAATGGATAGTTAGACAAAGTGATCCAAGTAAAATGGTGGAGTAATAGTTAGTTGAAGTGATTTAAGTATAATGAAAGAGAATCTCTGATTTAATACAAAGTTAAGATGTAGGGAATATTGTTACAATTTTGGTTGGGATATGTTAATATTGTGGATGAGATTATAAGGAAGTTTGTTGATGGAGTTGTGATGTTATTGAGGAGATGCAATACAGTGATAAGATACGTAGATAATAACAAAGATTTATCTAAGCCTTTTACTATAATAGAGACATTGTGATAGGTGATGTTGATTAAAGATAGATGGAAATAAGAGATTTTGACTTAGTGAATATTAGTGAGATACTTTTAGTAAAGACAGAAGAGAGAATTAGGACTTTTAATTCAAAAGTTTCTTAGCTATTACAAGATCAATTTAGAAAGACATAACTCTTCGAGAAGTGAATTTCATAAGATAGTTATCTATTAGTACATTTATTGTCATATGATGTTAAGGAATGTTGATCAAAGATAGTTATTTAAGGATCCAAGCTTAAAGGAATTAGAAGATAAATAGCAATTTCAGTGAAGGATTCTCACTCAATCTTAGTTGAATGATAATAAATCTGAACAAAAGGATTGGTTGATGAGTACCATCATTGTAGGATATATACAAATGGATGAAATGCAAGTACAATAATGATATTGAGGTGTTCATTCCCTATAAGTTAGAAATTAGAAGACAAAAAGGAATTTTAGATGATTGGGATTATTATTATCTATTGGCTTAAAATTGATATTAAAAGAAGGATATTAATCTAAAAAGGTCATAGGATATGATTAAAGTGGAATTTTGAAGAAAAACTACTAATGGTAGATAATGGAAAGTTTGTTGATATTTATAAGTGAGAGACTGAGGAAAGTACCAATAAGTACAGGATTTACTAGTAATATATGAATATTCAAAATGTATCTTGAAGATTAGTTTGTGGATATTTGAACTTTATGGTTAAGTTAACCAAGAATTGAACTTATAGCCAAAGTTATATATTGGATAGTATAAACGGGACATTAGGAGTTAAAGGAGTGATTGTGTTTTTCTAGAATAATATTGTCCCTAGTTTTTTTTTTTTTTTAAATTAAGTTTTCTTTAAATCGATCAATATTAAACCTTACCAGTCTAATACTGATCATTGACTAGGGCTTAAAGAAAATTGGTTTTTTATATCTTAAAAATGTTTTTAAAGTAGCTACCCGACCGAAGTTGGGAAAAAAGTTAAGTTATAACTAATTTGGTAAATTAGCTATAACTTAGCTATTGATCTATCGATAAAACCGATCGGTTTTCTAAAACAAGAGATTTGGATCCAAGAGTTATCTTATTAAATACTAAATGGATATCACTTTATAACTTTCCAATTTTAAATTTGCTTTTCAATAATACCCTTTTTCAATTTCTAAACGACTAATCATATTACACGCAACTAAATTGATTAATTTACACAAATATCTACAAAGATAGAAAAAATAAAACTTTTCATATTTTAAGTCACCCCATACTTACTTGCATAAGAATGCCTATGTACCCGTTATTCGATATCAGACTTTCATAGTTCGTTCACAAAAAACGTAACAGGTTGAGTTGATATTAGTTTTTTTTTTTTTAAAAAAGGTCAAGTTTATGTTATTTATCTGTTTTGATTTATTTAAAGAAAAATTTTTGAAGGTCTTAAATTGGTTTGATTTTTGAAAATTTTAAAGTGTTCTAATTTGGAAAGGATCAGTTTATTTTTATTTATTTTTGGAAAATCAATTTTCTAAATGATAAAATAACTTTATTTTTTTATTTTTTATTATTCCTTTATTTTTTATTCTTTGTTATTATTTTTTTTTTGGTTTTTTGGTTAAAACGTGAAAATAAATAAAAGTGGACTAAATACTTCTTCTTCTTCTTTTCTTTTTTTTTTCCCATTTTTTCTCTTTTTCTTTTTCTTTTCCTCCTTTTTTTTTCTTGTTTGGGATTTTTTTTTATTTTACAACATCCTACAAGGAATAAAAAAATAAATAAATATATATAAAAAAAATAAATATAACAAACAAAATAAGGCTGGACCAAATAGGGATACGAGATGAATTTTGTTGGGTTGGTTAGGTCGATGGATCGGATTTGGTTCAACCTGACCTGAACACGTGCTAGGCATGTGAGTGACTGAGAAGTAGTAGTAGTGGTTAGAAAAGGTGGCTAAGGGCGATTCCAATGCAATTTCTTTGTGGGTGATTACAGTTTCATGCAAAAGTCATTAGAGAAAGGCTCAGTAGTAGTAGTATGGTGACATTTCGTAGTCATTTGATAATAGTAGCAGTCCAATGGTTTAAATTGGAGAGAGAGGGGGTTCACGCAGCTTTGGATTTGGTTGTTTGGTTGTGGGATTGCTCGAGAGAGTACCGTCAGTCAAGGTAGGGGTGTGCAATTGGGTCGTGAGGATAGGTCGATGGGCAGCATATGTAAGTGTTGTTTTAGGGTATCAGCTGCATACTACAATGGGAGCTTGGATTGAGTGAGAGAAAGAGTTGATGTTGGACTTATAGTTGTGGATTGGCTTAGTTGTAGGTATGGGTGGCTTCCGTACAGTCACAATTGGTGTTTAGGTGTTTGCTGTTCATGCGTTATGTAAGCTGTTTGTGAAGATGAAGGTGGGTGACAGCATTGAACAACGGTAGTGAAAAGTGTATGGGTTTATAGAAGAGTTGCTTAGGGTTTGATTGAAGAGTGCGGCTGTGTGCTTGGATGTCGTGATCCTAAGTTCGGATTAGGTGATGGTGAAGAGTAGTCGTTAAGTTTAGTTTTAGTGGGTCGTGTATGGTTATGACCGTGTTACCAAGGATAGGGTGACAGCAGTGAGTGTAGGTTGAGTGATGGAGAGGGAGAGGGAGAGAGTGGACAGTGTGGAGATGACATGTCATGTACGTGGTTAACACATGTCATGCCATGTAGCGACTTGTAGTGTACGTGAAATTAACGTGGCCCAATCACTGAGTGCCACGTGTCTTGACACATGGCCCAATAAGACCTTAACACATAGTAATGTATTCTGTAAAAAAAAACAAAAAGGTGTTTTCTACCTTTTGCAAGACTCAAACCCTAGACCTCTAAACTAAACCCAATTCAATGCTCAAGTGTTTTATCATTAGACCATTGGCCTATGTTAGTTTAAGCTAAATTTAAATCTAAACTTAGGCCTAACAGTCCTCTCTTTATTAAAAAAAATCTATTTTATTAAACTATCTAAAAAAAAATTATTTTCTAAATTCTTTAAATTTTCTATTTTTCTATTTTTCCATTTTTTGTATTTTTTCTAAATTTCTTATTTTTTATGCTTTTTCCTATTTTTGTATTTTTTTTATCTTTAGAATTTCTTATTTTTCTATTTTTTTGTATTTTTCCTTAAATCTCTTATTTTGGGGGTTTTCTTTAATTTTCTTTTTTTTTTTGTATTTTTCTTAATTTAAGACCCCTTATCCTATTCTAAAAAAATAAAATAAAAGGGGGGAGACAAAAATTGAGTGTCTATAGCTGCCCCTCTTTGTGATAAAGTTTGAGAAAAACTTTGCTACAAAGACAAAAGAGATACTATTTTTTCCTTAAGGATGGATTATGTCTTAAAAAGCGTTACAACTAGCTATCTATCCTAAGCTTGATTCATTGGGGATTTTGGTGAAGAGAGAGGTGACGTTCCAAGAGATGGCCAAAAGAATGAAAGAAGAAATGAAGTCTAGTCATGCTCTTATGAGTTGACTAATTGAGGTGAGATAGGCGAAGCACTCCTTAAGCTGGATAAGGCCCTAAAGAGAATGAAAAAAAACTTAGTCTTACCCCTAATGAATTGACTAACCAAGGTGGGCAAAGCGCTCCTTGAGCTAGTTAAGGCCCTAAACTGAACGAAAAGGGTAAGCACTCTTAGAGCTAACTAAGGCCTTAAAAGAATGAGAGAACTTGGTCATACCCCAATGAGTTGACTAACCAAGGTAGGCAAAGCACTCCTTGAGCTGGTTAATGCCCTAAAAGAAAGAGAGAACTTAGTTATGTCTCAATGAGCTGACTAACCAAGGTATGCAAAGCGCTACTAAAGTTGGCTAAGACTCTAAACTAAATGAGAGAACTTGATCGTATTGTAATGAGTTGACTAATTAAGATAGGTAAAGGACTCTTAGAGTTGGCTAAGACCTTAAACTGAGTAAGAAAACTTAGTCGTGTCTCAACGAGCTGATTAACCAAGGTAAGCAAAGCACTCCTAGAGTTGGTTAAGACCTTAAATGAGAAAACTTGGTCATACCTTAATAAGTTAACTAACCAAGGCGGGTGAAGTGCTTCTAAAGATAACTAAGACTCTAAACTGAATGAAAAAACTTGGTCATTCCATAATAAGCTGTTAACCAAGGCGGGCGAAGTGCTTCTAGAGCTAGATAAGACCCTAAATTGAATGAGAAAACTTAATCATACCTTAATGAGTTAACTAACCAAGGCGGGCACATCTGAAAGGGACTAGCAACCCTAAGTTAGGATCGACTCGAGATAAACCTGGTAGTGTTCCTTTGAGTTGATTAACTTAAGCGAGAGCGTCTCTCAAGAACTAGTAATCGTAAATTGGAATTGATTCAAGATAAACCTAGTAGTGCTCTTTTGAGCTGACTAACCTAGGTGGAAGTGTCTCTCAAGGGCTAGCAACCCTAATGCTAGGATTAATCTAGAAAACCTGGTAATGCTCCTTTGAGCTAACTAACTTAGGTAGGAGCGTCTCTTGAGAACTAGCAACCCTGAATTAGAATTGATTTGGAAAACTTGGTAATGCTCTTTTAATCTGACTATCTTAGGTAAGAGCGTCTCTTGAGGACTAGCAACCCTAATGCTAGGATCGATCTGGAAAACCTAGTAATACTCCTTTAAGCTAACTAACCTAGGCGAGAGCATTTCTTGGGAACTAACAACCCTAATTTAGAATTGATCTAGAAAACCTAGTAGTACTCCTTTGAGTTGACTAACCTAGGTGAGAGCGTCTCTCGGGGACTAGCAACCCTAATGTTGGGATTGATTTGGAAAACCTAATAGTACTTCTTGAGTTGACTATCCTAGGTAGGAGTGTCTCTCGAGAACTAGCAATCCTAAATTGGAATTGATGAGGAGGGGAAGCACCCTTTAGGCTTGCTAAGAGGATTCAATAAAGAGAAACTCCCTATGAGCTCTCTTGAGAGAAATTTGTAAAAGAAAGTGCCCAACAAGCTCGTTAAGAGAATTCGATTAAGAGAAGTGCCTTATGGGCTTGCTTGAGAGAGATTGACAAAAGGAAGCACCCTATGGGCTTGCTAAAGGAACAGAAGTGCCCTAAAGGCTAACAAGATCCCTAAAAATGAAAGATGAGATAACACCCTAAAGGTTAGCTATATTCTTAAAAATGATAAATGAGTGGGTTAGCGCTCCAAGAGATGACTAATACCCTTAGAGACAGGATAGCACCTTAAAGGTTGGTTGTAATGCTAAAAAAAATAAAAGAGGGGTTAGCACTTCAAGAGCTAACTAATACCTTAGAAAGACGAGATAGTGACCTAAAGGCTAGCTAAAACCCTAAAAAGAATAAAAGAGGGGTCAATGCTCTAAGAGCTGGCTTGAACCCTAAGAGGAAATTGATGTAGGATTGAAAACTTCTTAACTTGGAAAAGTATTTACAAGAAGATTATTAAAAAACCATTTATGAAAAAGGAAATAAGGATAGGCCCATTGATTTGAAAAAGAGTTGAAGGATATTAAAAACTGCAATTAGGGAAGAATGATCTAGACCATTAAGGTTAATTAAAAAAATGACCACCTTAAAAAGGAAATGGATGACATGGATTGAAATTTAGGTTACTCGAGCCGACATGGATTGGACAAGAATTTTGTAACAAGCCTTTACTTTCTCTCTCTTCTTTTTTTTTTCTTCCTTTTTTTCTTTTTTATTTTTTTGAAAGTTTGCCAACAAGTATAAATTCTTACTCAAGGAACAAGTTTATAACCATCCCTATCTTTAATAATCATGTAAGGTTTCTCAATTTCCTTAACCTTAATGTTAGGCTCCTTCATGGGGCCTTAAAGATTCCTTTCCTAAGGAAAAGGCAACCCGTGATTAGTTTAGTCGAAGAAGACTTCCTTGCTAACTCTCAGTCTAGATTTTGCTCTTCGCTGCAGTTCCAAAAAATTACAATCCATTTTGTAAGTGACACACATTGATCAATTCGTTAGGTCTTTTTTAGTTCAATCATTATGAATTTGGGCTTTTGGTCAAAAGGTTTCAAAAAGGACTAATGAGGAGATATATTTTGAAAGACATATTTTTATTTATCTTAGGTGTACAAGTCAAGAACCTAAGGGAAAAATTAGAAATATTTTTGCCTTAGTTTCAAAAATATTTTTTATTAAAGATAAATTATCTTTTAAGATCGGAAAAGCTTTTACTTATGTAAGGGTGGTATTGTGGGCAGGAAGGTCTTGTGTGATTCAGTATAGGTAAAAGAGGCTCCAAAGTGTCAAAGTAGATATGGAGATTTTGGGTTTTCGGTCTTTGGAGTGTGATTTAGGGCCTTGTGTTTCTTAAGGCTTTTTGGGCTTGACTTCATTTTAATTTAGTTTGTTGCCCCCATTAGGATATGATATATCTCTTGGGGCTTTTATCTTACACTTAGGCCCAGTTCTTTGACCTTTTTTCTCCATCTTCTCTTTACTTTGCCCCATTATCTCTTACTATTCTTTTCTTTCCTTTTGACTCCAAGAGTGATTATTGCCAAGTTTTTGCGTTTTAAGTGTTTCAGGGCCCTAAATCTATGGATTTCTGGTGCATGGGCTTAAGTTGCTTAAAAAGGAAATTGACTCTTCTTCATTTCAAACAAAAATAATAAAAGTCATTTTTGAATTAATGTTACTTAAACAAGCTTAAACCAATCTTACCATTATCTTCTAATCAATAACCCTAACCTCCAAATTGCCCCATTGTTGAGTGGTTCTTAACCAGTTTAAATTTGAAAGTTCTCTAAATTGGTCCAACGGGGTTAATAAAGGGTAATCATGTTTGGGATTTGAAAATGAATGTCTAATTTCATATTAATCTATGTATCACATTCAAAGTGAACCTCTTTTAAGGAATGAGTCCAAAGTATCCTCACCCTTATATTGCTCAACTCTCAAAGTGTTTCAGGTTGGTGTATAGAATATAGTTTGCCTCTTTTCATCCTAAACCTTTCAAAAAGTGAGTTATTAGTTTCTTAAGGAGAAATCCATATTTATTCGCCTAGGGTAAAGATTAGCTTTACCTCTCGATTTCTCAAATCATGCCCTAGTATTTGACCTTATGTTTTGGTTTAGTTCATGATTAAGCTTAGCTTTCTAAACAAACCAAGGGTTCTAGCTTTGATTGGTTATTTTTTGGGGATGAGGATTGTGCTTAGGTTAGCTGCCTTTATGGGTTGTGGTTCATGTTCGGATTTGCTATTTAGCTTAGTAGCTTCTATTCATGTTTAATAGGCTAAAGGGCTTGTGTTTATGTTGAATGGACCAAGGGGCTTGTGTTGGGTTCTTTAATAGATTGAAGGATCTTGTGTAGGTTGAAAGCTAAGTATTTAAGGTTGGTTACTTGAGTAAGTTAGAGGCCTAAGCTTATATTGACTCCTTGAGCCAATAAGGATTTATAGCCATCAACAACTTTTCTTTTTATTTTCATTTTTTCAATTTTTGTTTCTTTTTATTTTTTTATTTTTATTTTTGAGAGAGAGAAAGATAAAGTTTTATTTTATAGAAAATATGAAAAATATTTACAAATAAGAATAGTGATTTTTTACAAGTCTATGGATTTTATTTACATTTCCCTAAATAAGAAGGAATGGTGGTTAGATAAATATTTAGTAAAGAACTATTTACAAAGACAGGAATGTTAAGGAGTAAACAACAATGAACTAAAGAGAGCTTTATTATTTTGAAAAAGATCAGAATACAAAAACAAAGGCAGATAACCTAACATTTATTCAAGAACTTGATGTTTACTTTAGACTCTTTAGATGCGAATTGGAAAAACCTTACATTAAGTCTCGTATACGAACCTTAAGGTCCTCTATCATCTTATAAGTATCCCCAATGACTTGTGTTAGAAGGGACATTAAGGCCTAGTTGTGAGCCTCAAAACATTTGGGCTTTTCCTTCAAATGGGCAATCTCATCTCTCAACATCTGTTCATGAATCTTAGAGATGTCCAATGGCCTATCGTTTGCTTGATCATTTTCTTAGTTATCTGTCATCTTAAGTCTACACATTTTATGAACAAGAATTAGTCATCGACGCAACAAAAGAAAAAACGTGGAAATATGCAGATGTTAGGGTCGTTCAGGTTCATACATTACTTCTTAAGTTGCAACCTTATTGTAATTTTCAAAAACTTGATTGCATTAAAACTCTCGATCAATTAATAAGGTTACAATTTCTTAAGAGTAGTGTATTAATTCAAGTTCGAAGGGAAGTATATATAATTATGGTGGGTTTTAAAAGGTCCTTAAGCTCTGTGATCTTACTTGTTTTTAAAAAACACTTTCATTGGTCATAATGAGCTTAAGTGGGTGGCCTAATCGACCCCGAATGGTGGTTACCCTAACCACCCGGAACTTACACAATAGACCCCCTCTTAAGGTTCTAAGACGGCTTGAGTTTGACCGTATCTACCTTGCATCTTTGATGCAACAAATGAACCAAACCCCCCATGCTCCATTAGATGTTGTATGATAATTAAAGCTAAATATATACATGGAATTAATAACAAATAAACATACAAACAAATAACATAGGTACTATGAAAAACAATTTTAATTTCAAAAATTTTTAAAGTGATTAACCTTCTTGACTGCCTCAGTGGAGTCACCAAGTTATCGAGCTTAGTTTTTTCCTCTTGGATTTTTTTTATTAAATTGGGTCTTCTTTAAACTGATCAGTATTAAATCTTACCTGTCTAATATTGATCCTCAACTAAGGTTTAAAGAAAAATGGTTTTTTATATCTAAGAAATGCTTTTGGAGTCGCCACCCAACCAAAGTTGAGAAAAAAGTTAAGTTATAACTAAATGGGTGGATTTATTATAACTTAGCAATTGGTTTATCCTTAAAACCAATTTTCAAAACAGTTTTTTAAAACGAAAGATTTAGATCCGGGGGCTATCCTATTAAACCCTAAACGGGTACCATTTTTTAACTTTCCAATTTTAAATTTTCTTTTCAATAATACCCTTTTTCGGTTTCTAAATGGCTAATCATATTACATGTAACTAAATTGATTAATTTACACAAATTTCTATAAAGATGGAAAAAAAATAAAACTTTTCATATTTTAAGTCACACCTGTACTTGCGTATGAGTGCCTACATACTCACTATTTGGAATCAGACTTCTATAGTTCTTTTACCAAAAACATAGCAGGTTGAGTTAATTTTATTTATTTTTTTTTAGAAAGATCGGGTTTACGTTATTCACCCATTTTAATTTATTTAAAGAAAAATTTCCAAGGGTCCTAAATTGGTTTGATTTTTGGAAATTCTAAAGCGTCTTAATTTGGAAATGATTTTTTTATTTTTATTTATTTTTGGAAAATCGATTTTCTAAATGATAAAATAACTTTATTATTATTATATTTATTTTTTATTATGCCTTTATTTTTTAAATTTTTATTTTTTGTTATTATTTTTTGGTTAAAACGTAAAATAAATAAAAGTGAACTAAATAATTCTTCTTTTTTTCTTTTTTTCCCTTTTTTCTCTTTTTATTTTTCTCCTTTTTTTTTCTTTTTCTTTTCCTCCTTTTTTTTTTCTTGTTTTGGATTCTTTTTATTTTACAACATCCTACAATGAATAAACAACTAAACAAACAAATAAATAATTATATAAAAAAATACAACAAACAAAATAAGGCTAGACCAAACAGGGATACAGGTTGGATTTTGTCAAGTCAGGTTAGGTCGATGGATCAGATTTGGTTTAACCTGACCCAAATATGTGCCAAGTACGTGAGTGATGGAGAAGTGGTAGTAATAGCTAATAAGGGTGGCTAAGGGCAGTTTTAGTGCAATTTCTTTGTAAGTGATTGGAGTTTCATGCAAAACTCATTGGAGAAAGGTCCAATAGTGGTAGTATGGTAGCATTTCATAGTCATTTGATGGTGGCTGTGATCTAATGGTTTGGGGTGGAAAGAGAGAGAGGGTTCACGCAGCTTTGGATTTAGTTGTTTAGTTGTAAGGATTGTTCGAGAGAGTGCTGTTAGTCAAGGTAGAGGTGTTCGATTAGGTCGTGAAGATAGGTCGATAGGCAACTTTGTATTGCGTGAGTGGTGTTTTAGGGTGTCAACTGTGTACTATAGTAGATGCTCAGATGGAGTGAGAGGGAGAGTCGATGCTGGACTTGTGATTGTAGCTCGACTTAGTTGTGGGTTTGGGTGGCTTACGTGCAGTCTCAATTGGTGTTTGGGGGTTTGCTGTTCGTGCATTATGTAGGCTATTCGTGAAGATGAGGGTGGGAGATAGCATTGAACTGCATCAACAAAAAGTATATGGGTTTACGGAAGTGTTGTTTGGGGTTCGATTAAAGAGTGTGGCTATGTGCTTGGGTGTTGTGGTCTTAAGTTTAGATGAGGTGATGGTAGAGAGTAGTCGTCAAGTTCGGTTCTAGTGGATCATGTGTGGTTGTGACTGTATTGCCAAGGATAAGGTAATAGTAGTGGGTGTGGGTTGAACGGTCGAGAGGGAAAGGGAGAGTATAGATAGGGTATGTGTGTCTGATTCGGTAAATGTGAGTGGCTATGTACGATGTGCAAGCGAAAGTGATGATGAGGAAGAGAGATGAGGAGGGTGAGAGAGATATTTGGGAGAGATTAGGCCGAAAGAGAAATAGGTTGAGAGAGAGAGAGTGTAGACCTTAGAAAAAATCCAACCTCTATGTGTGTGTGTCATCTTCGAATTAACGAGTGAAAGAGAGTCGGCTTAGAGAGAGTGTGTCCATAACCTATGTATGTGTGTTTATTTTTTGTTAACGTGAAAAGAGAGTGAATTAGTTGAGAGAGAGAGAGAGGGTGATGCTGTTTTTGAGAGAGACAGTAGAGAGATTTGAAAAAATGCCACCCCCCCTGTGTGGGAGTATATGTTCCCCCCTCCCTTGAGATCTCCCCCTTTTTTCCATTTTTGAATCCCAATTTGAATGAGTTAATGAATGAATTCAACATTGATTTTGGATTCAATTCATAATAGGATATGCTCATTTTGCAATTTCACCGTCAATTTAGTGAAATTGCAACAATAAATTACCTAAAAATACAGCTAAATTTGATTGACTAGAGATGGAATGTGTAAGAAAAATCCAAGGAAAAAGCAGGAAAAGTTGGAAAAGTGAAAGGAAAGTACTGACGTAGCATTGATGTGGCACCACATCAGCTAATGAGAAAGTGCTACATGTCTTTGACAAATACGTGGTGATCACATGTCATGTATGTAGCTAACACGTGTCATGCCACGTAGCAACACGTAGTGTATGTGAAATTGACGTAGCCTAATCACTGAGTGCTACGTATCTTGACATGTAGCATAATAAAACCCTAATACATGGCAATGTGTCTTATGAGAAAACCAAAAAGGAGTTTTGTACCTTCTATAAGACTTGAACCTTAGACCTTTAAACTAAACAGCCTTGTCCATTTGTGCAATTATATTGCATATATGAATAAGGTCAGCTTGGACTAGATTCAAATCTAAACTTAGACCCAATGGTCCTTTCCTTATTAAAAAATCTATTCTATTAAATTATCTAAACAAAAAAAAAAATTATTTTCTCAATTCTTTAAATTTTCTATTTTTCAATTTTTTGTGACTTTTCAAATTTGCCATTTTTTATATTTTTTTCTAAATTTCTTATTTTGTTGTACTTTTTCCTATTTTTGTATTTTTTTTTATCTTTCTAGAATTTCTTGTTTTTGAGTTCTCTTAATTTTCTTTTTTTTTTTTTGTATTTTTCCCTAAATCTCTTATTTTTTGGGTTTTCCTAATTTAAAACCCCTTATCCTATTCTAAAAAAATAAATTAAAATAAATTGGTTGTCTACAAACATCATATTGGAACGATACCAATATATGATCAGTGCCTAGTTTGTATCCATAGAATTAGGAGAATCATATGCATGCCAACTGTATATGAAGACACTTGTTGTAATAAATGCTAATAGTATTTTGATATATAAAGTATTTGTAGATAGCATTAAGGAAGTTAAACAATCATAAGTAGTATATAAAACTTGAGGAAATGTGACTTTTAAAGGGCATAATACTTCTTTCATTAGATACGTTATATTTGGAGAAAGAATTTCGGTGGATATTGAAAATATTGAATTGGTGATCGAAGGAAAATCCATTAAGGTAACCTAATGTACAAGAAAACCCATTAGAGATATGGAAAATCTGAGATGGTCAATCCATTGTTGTTGACTCTCATGTGATGTTAATCCTATTAGTGTATTTTATTGTGTCATGTTTTGTCAAGTAGTCAGTTCTTGTAATACTGTCACTTTTGCTAAATCTATCAATCAAGAGTCATATTTATTCTTGTTAAGTTAAATATAGTTAATCTACAATGTCAACCATCTCATTTGAATCTGAGATAGAGGAAAGTCAAGATTTGCTAAACTTACTTCTGTTGATTCTATACTAAGCTGTATGAACAACAAATGAGAAGCTATAGCAATAGTATAGTTATTGTGAGTAGAAGATTATAGATGAGAGGAAAGATGATACATAAGGTGAACTTAGAACTAGTGATGGTCACAATTAAAACCTAGGAATTAGGAAAATAGGGAACAAATGGAGGATAAATCAACAAGAGAATTTGTAAGTTTATAGAGCTAAGTCAGAAGATAGTATAATATGAGTAAATAGTTTTAGTGATGAAATAAGAAAAGAATAATATCAAAGTAGAAAAAGTAAAGGAAGAAAATGAGATGAGAATTTAAGAGATAAATAAAGAGGTCAATCAAAGGTTTTGATAAAGAAGGAGCAAGAACTTAATTGGAAGACAATTTAGAAGCTTCATTAAAGGATAGTTCAATGAAATGGAAGATAGATTTTAAAGTTGTGAAGTGACCCACAAAAATACTGGATAATCAGGTTTAGAAGTTAAAGAAGTTGAGACATGAGATATGTGAAGATATAATGAGATATGTATTTAAGTTATTGTAGAACAGAATTTAGTAAATATAAAACATTCCTCGTAATTCTTCTAATTCCCACAATAGTAAAAGAATATAAGATGCTATTTTTATTAATTGAGTAATACATAGATGTGTAGTAGTTTTAAGGACAAAACTATTGTAAGGGGGTGGAAATGTAAGACCAACAATCAAGTATTTGAGATTCGGTTCGTAGAATTTAAGGCGATCAAGTAAATTGTCCGATTCAATCTAAATTTTACGACAAAGCTAAGAATATTAGTAAAAGTGATTCCGTGAGTTTGGATTTAAGAAAATAGAGAATAAAATAATTAATTATCATAATATTGAAGTACATTTAAAATTCCTATTATTTATTGAATATGTGTAAAATGAGTTTCGATAATTAAAAAATTGATAGAAATAAATTATATACATACCAAAAATTATAAAATAACATAAATAATATTTAAGAATATTTAATTGTACCATATATGAATTTATATATAGGTAGAAATATGCAAAATAACTTAAAATACATAAAATCTACCAAAATAATGCTAATTAATTAAAGAAAATTCATAAATAATTAAGGAAAAATCAAGAAAAACTATAGAAAAATGAGGAAATGTCCAAAAGTGGGGCATGACAACTTGAAAATTAAAGAAGGAAATTAATCAAAAGGAAAAAGAGATAAGGCGAATATCAAGTCAATTTAATGAAAAAAAAAAAAATCCTAGGTAGCACTATAAATACCCAAATTTTTCCAAAAGCTCATTTAGTTTGTTTGGAGAGTAGGAGAATTGAGAGAACGAAAAAGATAGATGATTAAGGTTTTTTTTAAAAAAAATATTAGATAAAAATCTGTGTAATCAGAGCTTATAAGGAGATCCCTAACCTGACAACCACTTAGGAGCAGATGGCACAACCACCACATGGTGGTGGTAGTGCCCAAGCCAGCTGACAATATTACGGTGACCAATAGTGGCCGAAGTCACCAACGCTGGTGAGTCTGATTTTTCTTCTTGATTTTACTTATTTTATTAAAAAATATTAAATAGTTATAGAAAAATTTGAAATTTAGTATTCTAGATTATTTTTGTATGTCATTTTTAGGAAATATATTATTTTGATAAAAATATGTCCTATGATATATAATTCTTAAGAAATCACTAAATCCGAGCTAGTTTTCAATTTAGAAATAAATTACCTTAAGAGTATAATTTTGAGCTAAAAATTTTTGTATAAGCTAATTACAGCATATAAAATAATGCTATAAAGCCCTATTTCAAAAATTAAATTTTTAAAATTTTAAGTGATTTTTAGGCCCTTAAAAAATATATATATATATATAATTAGGGATTTTTGGAGTTAATTAATGATTAATTGAATAATTACCGATTTAGTATATAATTAGGGATTTTAAGATGTTCATTTTTGATGTGGTATGATAATTATGGTATTTAGGGTGTTAGTTATAATTATTAGGGTATTATGTAGTAAATGTGTAATAAGTAAAAACGATAAATTTTAAGTTAATTATGTAATTTAAGAAAATTAGGTATAAATTCTGATTTGGGGTAAATTTAGATATTTTGATATGTTAGTTGATATTGAAGAATGATATTTAAGGTGATAAGAATGTTAGATATGTACATTATGGACATATTAGGTGGTAATATGTAATATATAGGTATAAAAAATTAATAAGTAGCAAAATATTAGGTTAAAATTGATATTATAATAATAATAGGAATATATAATAAATCTAGTAGGAAACTTAAATTTAGGTGTTTATATGAAATATATAAAATTTTCTTATATCGAGAGTAAATTTGGTAGTTAAGTTAAGATAAAGGGTATATCATATGAATTAAAATACTAGTTAGGAGTTAAATATAATATTTAGAAAACCCAAAAATAATGTGATTAATTTTATATTATGGGTCGAAATAAGTTTTTAGGGTGTGCATATAAAACTCTACTTAAAAACCGAACTAGAACCTAATTTGGAAATCGAATCGGAAATTGAACTAGAACTTAGCCTAAATCAAGAATGATTGTAAAGGACTTAAAAAACCTGAATAAATAGGTATATTAAACTCTAAACAAAAGATAACAATAACCGTTATAAGATAAAACTAATCTATAACAGTTATGTGAAAAATTGAAACAATATTTCTATTATAGGTATTATTGACGATGGCTGGTATGAGTCACACTTCGAGTGAGCAAGCGAGAAGTCTAGGTAAGTTGGGATTAATATATTATTATATTTCGAAGTACTAATTTGTAGTACTCAGAGGCTTAAAATTGTACTTGATTGTGCTTATTAAATAGTTAACCGTATGCATGTGCTTGTTTCTGAGCTTGATGATATAATCCTGATTTACTACTTTGGCTGGTATTTGTATGATTCGTTTGAAATGATTGAATGCCTTTAACTAGATTAAATTAAATATATGACTTGAAATTCTAAATCGGACATACATAGCAACCCATTAAGGGAAACTTAAGGTTCTTTGGCCAAATACCAACCCCTTCAAAAGGAATAACGCTAAATATCATAATTAGTCCTTTCTTCATCCTTAGTCGAACTAAGTGGCAGGTGAGGAGGTTGTGGCAAGGGTGAAGTTAATGGTTCAAAGGTAATCGCAAGAGGAGCAGTGTCTCCATTGCAAAAGCTTGGGTTTGGTCGTGAGTTGCTACATTAAATGGAAACTTTTCAACCTAGATTAGAGCGAGTGCAACTTCTTTAATCTCATAATAGGCTATATAACATCATGCGATGGCATTTGCTTGAATTTGCATTACATTTAATTAATTTGGTTGATAACCTTGGTTGTGTTTGCTATATAGTTTTAAGTCTCCATCCTAATTTATTGAGCTGTGGTTGCTCATATTCCTATAGTCGTTGTTACAGCTGTTAATTAGGGAGCATCCTATATTTACCCTAAAACTAATAACTGTTGGATCTTGGGGAGTGAGGAAATACATCTAAAGAATAGATATAGTTTTATGGTCGTAGATTTTATTTTAGAATTTTCCATTTGTAGAAAATGTATTGCTTAGGAAATATAGTGCAATGAAATCTTGTAAACATTATTTATAATATTTGAATTTTAGTGAATATATATATTTTCATATTTTCTTAGGTAGATAATTTATTTAATTCATAGACTATTTATTTCAAAACAAATTAGTCGTGAATGACTTGTGTAAATCAAATTTAAAATACCGGCTATATGATTAGCTTCTATCTTAGAATGGTTTGCATAGTAAGCTTGTTATGACTCTGCTACTTTGAGGCGTGATGGCTTTAGCAAGCAATAATACTTAATTCAATATGTATGGCTTGAAATAATTTCTTATCTTATGTTTATCCTTATGAATCTTCATGGTAAGCATTTCCATGAAGAGAAATAAAACTTATATTCATTAGTTCTTCACTCCTATAATTGGACATCAATTTCTTGAAAAGTATTTCTTAAAATAAAAAAACATATTCAAGTTGCATTTTAAAAGCGTAAATATTTTTTCTCCATAGAACTAGATCATATTCTCAAACCAAAACAAAGTCAACCAAACATAAACACACCTAATAAACAGGCTTAGTCTCATAAAGAAAGAAATGAAAATGAAACAAAATATCTACTAAGGTCTAGGTAGGCTACACTTGTAAAAAGCCACAATGAAGCATCATTTATTAACTTAGAAACAAAAATTCCATTAGCTCTATTAGCTCTAGTGTTGGCCAAACTATTTGTAATTCTATTATTCCCTTTTAAAGGTATATATGAACTTTATGTCGTCCAACCTCTAAGATTCTTCCCTATAGAAGAAGACAGCCTAGTAATGTATAAACTTAAAAGATTCTCATGAATCCATTTCTATTACGATTTTTCCAACTTTATGACTATAAGCTAACTAGCTAAAATACTCCACACTCTACTTTGAGAGGTAAAGTAAAAGTAATAGGTTTTGTGTACCCTATTATAATCATTCCACAATTATTACAAACAATCCCACCAACACTAATATCCCTTTAGTGAAGTTACCCACAACATCATAGTTTAATTTTGTCCATTTACCCCTCAGGCTAATCCAAATTGAAAGACTTTGATCAAACTCCTATGTTTCTTTTGTCTTATGAAGAGCCTAAAAATTATTAGCACTTGTTAATGCACTTTCTTACTAAGGGATATTTGGTTTTACTAGGAAGTAAAAGTAATTTTATTTTTGTTACACCAAACACTATGAAGGAAGAAAACAAATTTACATATCTAAGGTGGTTTGAGGTAGTCTCCTCTCTTTGATAGAATAATTAGGACTGAGCTAATAATCAAAAAGGTAATTAAAGGTTCTTTAGAAAGTAGGATCAAGGTTACAATTAAGTCATCATTGTTTTATCAATAGAAGTGATTGTAGATGTGATCAATGCCTTCATCATTTTCATTAGTGCAAAACCTAGATCTTCTTAGGACATTTATTCTCCATTAAATCACTTACTTAGAAGTGAGGAGAGCATGATTCATAGCTCTCTAAACAAAGATTTAGATTTCCTCTAGGGTTATTTCCTTATCCAATCAAAGTTTGCATTTTCTTACAAAGTTTATGATTAAAGAAGAATTCTCCTATGAGTAGATCCTATTATGATACCACCACTTAAGTTTTAAAGCCATTATTATTGTTAATAGCATTACTTAGCTAAATATTCTTAAGAAGATTTTTTTTAATGGTGATCTATGGGAAAGCTAATGCAGTCCTCATTCTAATCATTAAGATTGACCCAAGCCCTTACAACCTTTAGATTTTCATTTGTAAGAGTAAGAGGCCAACAAAACGTTCCCTTAGTACACTAAACTTCACCTAGTTATGCTATAAGATTAAGGTATCCTCTCAATTATTTATACATAGTCTTGTATTTTCTTCAATCCAATCTGTTTTTCTTTTAGTATGTTTAATCAACTTTGAGTTGTAAGCGACTCTATTGCCATTATTGAAATCATGGTATTTATCCCTTAAGAGAAAGACCCAAAGCACCTTTTTTGTTTAGATATTATGATCCATTTAAGTAATACAAGCCTTATTTCTTGTTCTTAAATCCACTAAATTCACCATATCATTAATGAAATTACCAATTGTTGATAGGCAATTTTGGATAGTAGGCTCACAAGGCTTATTTTGACGTTTAAGCACTACAGGCCAACCTACCTCAGCCCATGCCTAATTTGTTATAACTTAAATCAAGGCCCTTTTAAGATCCCCGCCTTAGGATTAAGCTAAAATGTAAGTCGACCAACTATAGGTCGAGACCTTCATTCTTTAGCTTGGTCTTAGTTGCAGCATCCGTGCTTAAGGTCACTGAAGATCGAAGAGCTGACTAGGAAGCTCGGTTGATGGATACCTATGAACACATCCTAGATGAACCGACCTATGGGAACTACTGACCTACCATGTAGCCCCCATTTAGATTAAATGGCTTAGATTGCTTGGATGTGACAACATTATATAGAGCCAACTAATTAGAAGTTAATAGTTAGTAGCCCATTTAATGTGCAAAAATAATTGCACTTGAAATATGAAATTTGAATGAATTACTCTAGGGACATTACAAGAACCTTAGATTGAATGAAGCGTTGGTGCACCAAAGTAGGCTATGGGATTGAAGCTCAGGAAAGCCCAGTAACATTTTAAAAGCTACAAGTAGATTTCTTAAAGTCATAAATGGGACTTTTTTGGGTAAGGGAAAAGGGGTAGGGGAGAAGGTAATTGTTAATGGTTGATTTTTAAATAGTAGGCTCTTAAGGTCCATATCAATCTTTGAAGACCATTGTCCAACATACTTCGACCTATGATTGATTCGATGAAACTCAAATCTAGGCTCTATTTAGGATCTCTAACATGGGACCGAGTTATACGATGCGCTCGACCAACTATAGGTCAAGACCTTAGTTCTTTAACTTAGTCTCACTCGTATCATCCATACTCAAGGTCACCAAAGATCAAAGATACAACTAGGGAGCCCAAAGGATGGACGTCTATGGGCACATTATGGACACAGCAACCTATGGAAAACAATGACCTACTGCATTACCTCTATGGATTTTGGATCTAAAAAGGGTCGGCCTCCCTAAGCCTGAGCTAAAGCGTTGGAGAGTATGGTTCAATAGGTTCTCTTCCTCTATCCCAATGGTGAAGAGTTTGCCTTGCTACAAGGCTCAAGTTATCTTACCTTCCTAATTATTCCTAACTTTTCTCTATGTTGAAGATCAAAGATCTAAACTCATGTTGGCCTAAAGTTAGCCCAAACTATTCCACTAACAATTCGACAAGTTGAACCATTGGCTCGACTATTGTATCTCCAAGCCTTTTATGTTGGCTTCTAAGTTGTCCACTAAACTGCTAACCTTCCTTAGTATCGATCTACTCCTAAGCTATCCAAGACCGAAGCACACATAAAACAAGAATCAACTTGGCCCTAGTATGAGCCCTTAAAATCATATTTAAAGCAACTATATCCAGATTTAGGGCCTTCAAGAAGAACTTAGTCGATTAAGCCCAAACTCTATGACTAAGATAAAGAAGTTAGTTAAACTAACCTAATGAAGTTAGATTAAGAAAATAATAATATAAAATTCCAATCTTGGTGTTAGAAGTATTGTTATATAATATAATGCAAAACTAGTCAAAACTCCTAAAATTAAGCTCAAAATGTGACAAGAACTTAGAGATAAGTTAATTAAGTTATAAATAGAAATAATATAGCATAATATACTATATGAACATATATATATTTTTATGAATATACCTAGCATATATAATAATTATACTCATAAATTAGCCCAAAAATTTAAAATTATATTAAATAAGCGATAAAATCACAAAATTAATTAGAAAATATATCTTAAAAATAAAAGACATGATAAAAACATAATTATATGAGGATGATTGTACATTATATGTATCAAAGACATGGGATATATACACATATAATAGTAAAATAACTAAATATTAATGAAATTTACATAAAAAATTCATAGTTAACCTAACAATAACCAAAGTGTATCCAAAATTAGTAGGAAAGTGTTGAAAATAGGCATAACACATCAGGAAAGAATACATGATGAGTTAAAAGCACTTTTTAACAAAAATAAGGCACCTTATGCTTGGAAAAATGGAAAAAAATGAAATAAGAAAAGAGGAAAAAATGGAGAAAAAATATGGACGACCCAAAATAGTATAAATAGACCTTATGATTTTAGTTTAAACATTTAGAATCCTGGATCACTCAAGTAAAATTCAGAAGGAATATTAGAAAATAAAAGAAAGAAATTAAAAAGATAGAACAAGGGTTAGACCAAAGCTAGTTACCAAACCAAACCTTAATCTACTATTAAACCTTACTACCATCTAGCAATCTACCTCCACATGCTACCCTTCCGACAACCCCCTACTAGCAAAGGTAGCTAGAGCACCGATGAGCAAGTCATCAAATTTCTATCTTGTTTTTTCTCTAATTTCTAAAAATATTAAATTAATTTAGAAAACTATGAAAATTTTATTTCTTGGTTATTTTAGATATGCTTTCTTCCTATAATTTTATTTTTGTTAAATTGTGATTATTTCATATACTTGCTTAACAAATTTACTATTCATCCAAATTTTCAAATCTAAAATAAATAATATTAAATGGTATTTTTTTGTTAGGTGATTTTGAGTTAAGACTTCAATCTTACAAAGAAAAAGAAGACTACAAGGTATCAAGGCTAGTTTGATACACTTATTCCAATACTTAAGTTAGTGAATGAATACATGAAGAGACTGGGTAATAATGAGTTATCAAATGTCTCTTATAGTGTTTCTTGATTGTATTTAAAGGAGAATGTTGTGTTTGAAGCAACAATTAATGAAGCAATTATCAAGACATGTAGTAGCCTTGTGATTAGGTACATTCCTGAAATGTAGGGATAGTGGGTAATTATGTAATATAACCATGTTAAGTGATAATTGTTCGCGACACTCTCCCTAAATTCAATCAGACATGGATCGATGTTAATTGGCATTTAGCCAAGAATGGAGTTACTCATCCTATCAGCGGTCGAGTGGCCAAATGAATATGATTTGACCATCAACATTTTCCCCCCAACTCTTGTAATCGAGGATTCAACTAAGGGAGTAAATATTTTAATATCCTCTGTGGGGTCAAGTAAGGAATTGTTTCCTAAATGCTAAGTAAGGTGAGATGTTCCTTGATTTATGTTTAGAAAGATGGATTGCATCCTATCTAAAAGGTTGCAATTTTCAATTTTCTCGCTTGTTAGAGGATCAAACAGTAATAAGCACGATAGCTGTCACGTTGGTCATAATTACTACCGCAGACCTAATAACTGTCAAAGTCATGATAATCATTAGATCTTTATCACAAAACATATGTCATTAATCCAGCCTATTATCTATCGATGCATCATTACTTCATTAGAAATGTGTTGTAGTTATGAAGGTAGATCATTCATATTTAAGAAATTTTCGAACACTAAAAATAGATTTCACTTCAACTTTGTTTACATTCATAAACTTTTGATCATTTATGACATTTCCTCTTAGCCTTTGAAAAGTTCTCTAAGATTTGATATAGTCAAAATCCAAGATGGTTTGTAACATAACTTGTCAACTTATTTTTTTAGATTCTAAAGCTACTAAGACTAAGGCTACTTCTACATTACCCCCCCCACACCAACAACCCCTCCCCCCCCAAAAAAAAATAGGAGCGAAACGACATGTTCCTCGAGTAGCTCAATTGATAGTGTTGAAAAGCAGTGGGATAAACTTACTTGGATCAACTCTCTTATAGTCGATACTTATTTGAAAGATAAAGAAGGAAGATCCATGGCAAGGTACTTATACAATAATGTAATTTACTTCAATGACTTGTCAGATGGAGTGGTCAGTACTGCTGACAAAGTTCTGGTTTCAAAATATAATAAATACCACCAAGACCTTCTAGAAACATGGAATCTTAGGAGGCTAAGAGAGGAGGAGAAGGTATGCTTTCTAAGGGAGTGTAAGTTTCACATCTACTTAAAATACCTCAACTTTGGGCTACACTTCTCATTCTCAACCTTTGTCAAGTAGTTCTTCAACTATTTTCATGTTGTGCTAAGTATGTTCTCACCAAACACCTATTGGATTCTCAAAGCTTTCGATATAGTTTGTGAAGAAGTTGAAGTTAAGGCTACGCTCAATTATTCCAGTATTTCTTTTTTATTAGGAGGCAGCCCAACAGTTGGTACTTTGCAGTTGCTAGGTACGGGCGGAAAATCATGGATGGATTGGAGTTCAAGATCTATAAATGGCATGACAAGTTCATGTTTATTGTTTCAGATGAAGAGTTAGATTTCTAGGCCCAATGGATTGAACCAATCCGTATAAGGAACATTAAACTAATGCCAAATGCTGCCGCAACAAGGAAAATCTAGGAGAAGAGGAAAAACAAAATATTTTTCTAGGACACTGAGAGAATTATTAGGCGATATGAAAATGGAGAGCCAATCTTCTTTAAAAAGGAAGGTATGCCCCTAAGAGATGATTGTACTAAGTAAAGCTATAAGAGGAAAGTTGTTCTCGTGTCTTGGGGGAGAAATTGTTACCTTTGAGCCTTTCTCAGCATGGAAAATGTAAGTTCTTTCTCATTCCTCACTTTAGTATTAATGTGTTTACTTTATATTACAGATATAGGTGCTGGTGAAGTAAACCTTACTAAGTTGTTGGCCTAAGTGAAGGCCAAGAAATCAAAAGCAAATAAACATACAGACTCCACAGCCGCTGCTACTCAACCAATCGTAATCGAAAGGGCAGAAAAGGAAGGCTCGACAAAACAAGTAGTGGCTAATGAGAAGATCACTTACCTAGTCGAGAAGCGACAAGGAGTGAGAAACTTAGTATTGTTGAAGCCACACAAGTTGAGACATTTCTAGCTAAAAATATTCCTCTTACTATGGAGCCGAGAGAGGGTGGCTAAGAAATTAAACCCTGGAACGAAGCTAAAATCACCAATCTAGATGCTACGGAAGGGTCATCACTCCTAATGGAGGTTATGCCGAGTACAAACAAAAGAAGTGGGAGGGAACTTGTGAGGTAACCTCCTGTTAAAAGGTCTAAAGAATTAGATGAAAGGGTGAAAGAAGCTATATGGAACAAAGCTTTAGCATTAGTAATGTTAAATGGGTCCCTAACATGAAGGTCGGCAAGTACTTCATCCCGTACTAGAGGCACAACATCTTACACACAGACTCAACCTTGGTTGATAAGATAAAATCCTTAGCCTTGATGGGAAGAGTTGTTCTTCCCAAAGATAAGGACATTGTGAAGAAAGATGTCGATAAGGTCAGTGGTTGTAATAAGGCACACATTGTGACCAAGCTGTATGGTGTAAGTATCAATTAAATCCTTTTGATTGTTAAGTGTGTTTGATTGTTCACACTCCTATTCACTTATAGATTAGCACTCATGTCTTGATAGCCTTAGATGAAGTTGATAAAACGATGAAAAAGGTAATAATAGTAATAATTTTTATATATTTTGCTAGGTGGTTTGAAGAATTGATCATTCCATATCAACTTGTTGCAGAAAATTAAGGATGCATACAACTCCTCAAAAGCTCAAATTGTAGCCACCAAAAATGCAAGGATAAGGTCTAAGATAGAGGCTAGAAAATGTCAAGATGAACTAGCTATTGAGAAATTAGCATGCTCTTTAGTTACCGATGAAGTCTTAAGCCTTAAGGCTAAGGTTGATGAGCAATATAAGGAAGTCGAAGACTTGAAGGAAGACTTATGGAAAAAGAAAGAAGAGTATTGGGGTTTGTGTCGAACAATCAGCTCCATGAGTGATGAGGAAGATAGGCTTAAGATGAAGATAAAGGAGCTAGAGACCAACCACTCCGAATTACAAAGCCGGATTGCCGAGTTGGAAGAGATAGCAAAGAAAGGGCCATTTGTTGAAGAGACACTTGAAATCATGACTCCTAGTCAGCAATACGAAAGATTGCCGAGGAAAAAGCTATTGAAAGGAGTCCAAGCGATAAGAGATGAGATCCTTAAGTTTGACCATGAATATGATCTATTATGCTTGGATTTCATCGACGTCAATGATAAAGTCAGCAACTATGACAAGGAAGACACCGAGGATTCAAGTTCCGAGATTAATATGTCAGGTGATAACAAGGGTTGTACCGAGGATCTTAGACATGATGAAGATCATCTATCTAAGGAAATCCCTTATGTACACAAAGAGGAATCTACTTGTTCTCAAACCTTAAGCATTGAAAAGGAGATAGGCTCTAATAAGGCTCTAACTTTTGATTAAGAGAATGCCTTGGCTCAGTCCAAGAATATATCATAGACTTATGTGTAATTAATTCATTATTGTATGGATAGTATCCGACTAAGTGGTTAAGAATTTGTAATTATATTTGTGATGAATTTTACACATTTCCTTATGCATAACTTAGAAGTTTTAGCACATTTTATTTCATGCACTTTATCATTTCTAAGCATGTTTTATTTCACATGCTGCATTTTCCTAGCATGCACACTCTTATTTCTCGACATGTTTTATTTCATATGTAATATATTTCTCAACATGTTTTATTTCACATACAATATTTCTCTCAATATGTTTTATTTCACGTACAATATATCGGATGCCTTACTAAAGGCCGTCCGTTAGTCATTTTAGACATGGACCGGCCATTTTACTTGAACATAGTATAAAGTTCGTTATTCAGCTTTTCTACTGATTTATGAAGTTTGCTAATCACAATAGGCTTGAACTTAAACTAGTTTGCTCACCATGCAATTTGAACTTATTAACTCATCAATCATAAAATGATCGAGAAACAAATCAAAGCTTTAACTTGGAATACAATTAACTTTCAAAGCAAGTAGGATGTTTCCTTACAAAACAAATGGAAATGCATCACATCAAGGAAATTAATTAAAATAAACTTTCAAGTTCTCGACATTCCATGCACGAGGGATTACTATACCATCTAACCTTTCTAGTCAATAAGCCCCCTCACCAATAACTTCCCGAATCCTAATAGGATCCTCCTAATTTTTGCCTCTAGTTTTCGAAAAACCAAATCTCCAAGCTAAAAAACCTTATATATCACCTTCTAATTGCAATATTTGGCTACTTTATGTTGATATGCCGTAACCCTTACTCTTGTGACATCTTTAATTTCTTCAATTATATCCAAAATTTCCATCAAACCAACATAAATATCATTACGTCAAAATTTTGTATACGTAGATTTGGTAAGTCCAATTCAATTGACAAAACTGCTTCCGTACCATATACCAACCTGAAGGCTATTTCCCTTGTTGCGATTCTATAGATAGTTTAGTATCCCTATATGACATCCTACAATTTGTCAACCCATTTTCCTTTGACTTGACTAACTTTCCTCCTTAAGTCGTGCAAGATGATCTTGTTGATAGCTTCAACTTACCAGTTAGTCTAAGGATGAGCTATAGATGTGTAGTTCAGGTGAATGCCATATTACACACAAAATGCTCGAAATCTATTGTTGTCAAATTATGGTTCATTGCCTGTAATTGTCATAAATGGGACTCAAACCTTGATATTATGGAGTTGAAAACAAATTCCTTAACCTTCTATTTAGTAATCTTTGCCAATGTTTCGGCCTCTACCTATTTTGTGAAATAATCCATGGCAACAATAACAAATTGTCATTGGGTTATAGACTTTAGAAATGGTTCGAGTATATCTAATCCCCATTGGCCGAAGGGCCAAAGACTGGTCAAGTAGTATAATTTAGTAGAATGTGCATGACTCGATGCTTCATGCCTTTAGCATTGCAAACATTGCCAAATAGCTGATCTAACATCTTCTTTCATGGTCAACCAATAATAACTGATTTGTAATGCACAAATATACAATATTTGTGCTTTTACATGGTTGCTCATACATCGCCATATAGTTTAGACAACACCTATTGGGAATCTTTCTGAGGAAGGCATCAAAGATAAGGTTGGGATATACTGCATTTGTAAAGTTGATCATCTATCAATGTATAATTTGTCGCTTAATAAACCAATCTTCGAACCTCTTTCTTATCATTAAGGAGGATACTATCCCTTAAGTAATCTATGAGAGGGTCCATCTAGGATTTCTCTCTCGAGCAAGGAGCTAACTTGCAGCTCTTTGAGACAATGGATAAACTTTTGTGTAGGAGAAACTCAACAAAGAGTTTGTTACTCAAGTTAAGAAATGCCATACTGGCTAGTTTAGACAACTTATCAGTAGCAATATTCTTGCTCCTTATTACTTTGTGGATGTAAACCCCTAAAATTTTTTATCTAGCTTTTGAAATAGACTCAACTATGTTAGATAATTTAAGAGTTGACAAGGTTAATGAAAGTGAAAACCCTAAAAGAATTAATCAATCATGTAAGAAACTTTTCTACCCTAAATGTATCTAAATGTTAAAGATTTCATTCAAAAGTGATAGAAACCTTAAAATGATCACCTTAAAGACATATGTGCACTAATTTATCATAATATACCCTAAAACCCTAATTGATAATATAACCCTCGTATTTACCAAATTATTAGTAAAAGGTTAGAGATGACTTTCAATCATGCATGTATGTTTTGAATCCTCAGGTAGTCTTTTAGAAATTAAGATAATGAATCATAGATTCCATTTATCTCTTGAGTATATGATTAAGATAATATTACATAGAGTTAAGGGTATAGTTGAAAATTAGGTTAAATGTAGTAAACCTTAATACTCTAATTAGTACTTTTCATACTAATTATACAAAGTAGTTTATCAAATGATGTCTATAGGCTATAAATATCTAAAGTAAGATCTCATCATCTATTTTTACTAATCAATTCACCAAATACCTTATTTCCTTTCATTTCCCTAATTTTTCTCTTAATTTCCCTTAATTACTACATTATGTGTATAAAATAGCATATGCTTAAGGAAAGTTGACCAAGTCAACACATATTGACCAAGGTCAAAGGGTTGACCAAGTCAACAATTTGAAAAGTCAATAAAAGACAATAATGCATAAGGAAAAATATCTTAGCATCTAATGATTTTTTTTTTCTTTTCTTTTGGTTTTTCTTTCTTCCCTTCCCTTTTATTGCCATCCATTCATTTCTCTTTCTAGACCCCACCATTTCCTTTCTTCCATAATAAAAAAAAAAAAAAGAACAAAGCAAAAGCCCTCTCCATGCCGTGACCCTTCTTCTTCCATTTCACTTTTAAAACTTTCCACTTTGCCTCCATAATTCAAACACAAATTAAGGTATGTAATCATGTTGCTTTATATTACTCATTAGTTAGGTAATTAGGTAGATTAAATAAGTAGACATGTGTTATGTGTACTCTTGAAGAATAGGACATAAAGTTCCCATCTTTAAGTATAGAAAAAAAAAATAGGAATCATGAAGAAGAGGAAAGGAATATATGTGTATATGCCCTTAAGTATGTGTACATAGGAATATACTAGAAGAATACATGTATGGGGACTCTTGTACATAGGTATTTACCATGTACATAACCTAAATTAAGACAAATCCTAACTATACATACCTATACTATACTAAATACACACTTAAAAACACAAAAGAATTAAATTAGGAAAATTTTCTTAAGAGGAAAATTAGGCATACGAAATTGTACAAAAATACGTATATGACCGTATAGGTATATGAGCATGTATATAAGTATAAATACGATATGAGTATAAGTATAAGTATATGTATACTAGTATACATATAAGTATAGTAAGGGTATATAAGTACATAGTAGTTTAAGTGAAATGTACATAAGATATTTAGACATTACATAATCATGAGATGAGGCATATATAATCATATGATGAAGTAAGCAATGAGGTAATTAAAAGATAACATAAGTAATGACATAAGCGAATGATGATGTAAGCGATGACATAAGCATTAGTTTAAAAAATGAGAAAATAAGAAGAGTGTATAATAATTAGGTATCTAACTTAGTAAACCCTATGACACTTTCTAAATTGGATTATACTTAAGTAAGTACATGAATTAGCAATAGCAAAGTAAAATTCTCTAAGTATAAGAATTTAAGAGTTAACTAAATCATTAAGTATAAATAAAGGATATAAATATGAGTAATAAGCATAATTAAGTTTCCATAATTAAAATTTCTATAAATTTAGTCTATATCATAAAACACGAGTCTTAATGTCCAAAACGGACATTACCGTGTGAACGTGCGTCCGAAAACGATGAAAAACAATTATAAATTCGTAAATATTGAAAATAGAATGAAAAAGTTACGTATAATTAGCAATTAGGTTTAATCGAATAAGGGCTGATAGTAATCTAAGTAAAATTAGGTAGATAGATATCTAGAACCATTAGTTAAGTCAACTACTTATTATCCCTGTTATCTCGTAATGATCAGGTGATCCTAATGAGGGCGAGGATCTCTCGATCGGTTATTACGACTAGAGCGAGTTATCATAGTCAAGTGAGTACTCCCGATGACTCTATACTTGTTTGTGCTTGTAGTTAGTTCACTTAAATTGAATATCAATAACTTGATGCATGGGGTTTCGGGATATGCGTGTGCTTGATATTAATTGATTATTGTAAGAAATATTGTTAAATACGATAATTGATGATTTGATGGTATGATTGATTTTTATATGATTTGGATGGTTTACTGATATTGATTGATCGCCTCATAATTTGACCTAATTATATTTAGCTTATCTTAAATTAAAAGGGTCATGCATTATCCATGCATTGCATTTACTTATTCCGACCGTCACTTCACACGGAGATAAAGAGAGGCCTTGCGGGGGTTGTTTATATATATTAAAGTGTTTTTGTACGATACACTTGTACAACATGACCTTACCCGAACCTACGGGCTTACTAAGCGATGGAGACACCAACCGTATGGTTGAGGGTCGAGTCTAGAGATCTTCGCTATAGGGTGTGAGTGTGGACTACGAGGGCCACCTCACTACTAGGCCTGAGATTTTGTGTACTATTAAGCGACTTAGAAATGAAAATATATTTTATGAAATATGATATTCAAAGTTATGGGTAAAAACCCAGGTGCTAAAGCCCGGTCGTGATTGGTGCCGATGAATCTCCAACCCTTATCTTGGAAGGCGTTAAAATCCGATATTATATGCAGTACCGGTCAACTGCATATATTGTTTGGCATATTGCGTGTACATGCATTCATATGGTTGTAACAATTTGTTTGATAATTTGTTTGCCAGTATGGTATGAGGGATAGCTCACTAAGCTCTTGTAGCTTATTCCCCAATAGTCTTTCTTTTACAGGTTTACATACAATGGGATTGGGATAAGTCACGTGTGCTAAGTGCGAGATGAAGATATGTACATTAGTGTTAAAATTAGTTGAGATCTTTATAGGTGATGCATAAACATTCTTTGTAGAAAGTATTCACATATTAGAATTTAATATAATTTAATTTTTCCTACAGTTTTATAATGTTGGTATATCCTGTCTTATTATTTAGTAGGAGATACCGATTCTCTACGATTCTAAGGAACTATGGGATATCGAACACCCATAGTTATTTATTTTTATATTCTACAGTAAATTAATTACTTAAAAATCAGTAACTTTAGTGATTAATCATTTAGAGTCTTGCAATCTCTGACTTGCAAGGTGATTTCCATATCGTGGGTACATACGTATTATGGAAATTTTAGGCAATCTTACTAGACCCCCTGTAGGGTCTTGACAGTAGATTGAAAAAGATTGAAATTCTTCTATGAGCATTTGTACTATCAATAAGTACTAACTTATTTCTTCTTTCCTCGCCACATAACTTCCTATGACTTTATTCACCACCAGTTGTGAATTGAAGAAAACTTCGAGTTTCTCAACACCAATCTCTTTTGTCAGTTTAAGTCCGGCTATTAAGGCTTCATATTCTACTTCGTTATTGCTAACTGGCAATCTGAACTTCAAGGCATAATTAACCTTAACATTATGGGGTCCTTGTAAAATAAGGTTCACACCACTTCCTTCTCTAAGGGAAGAACTATCCACATAAATATACTATGTGGGCTTCTCGACAATCTCCATGCTATCTTCATCACCAGTGAACTTGGCTAGAAAATCCACTAACACTTGAGCTTTTAATGTCGTTTTAGGTTTAAACTGTACATTATAGGCACTTAGCTTCAAGGCATATTTCATCATCCTTCTAGAAGAGTCTAGCCATTGCAATGCTTGCCATAAAGGTTAATCAATGAGGACTATGATTTGGTGAGCCTTAAAATACAGTTTTAAGTTCTTTGCCAAGAGAACCATTGCTAATACAAACTTCTCAGTTTTCGTGTATCGAGGCTCAGTCCTTACAGGAAATGACTCACATAATAAACTAGTTGATGCTCTTTGCTATCAATTCTGACCAATACAGAAGATAATGCTCAATAGCTCATCGATAAGTATAAATATAAATTCTCTCTTAAGATAGGTGTCAAGAGTATCGGGGGTGATGTAAGAAATTCTTTAAGTTCATTGAATGCCCTCTCATAGTCATCTGTCCATTTAAAATTTTAAAGAATTCTATATACCTATTTGCGCTTCTTAGCACAAATCAATTAAGGGTGGCTATTCACCTAATGAGTTCATATACCTCCCTGATAGTACAAAGAGATTTTACGTTTGTGATCTCATTAATCTTTCTCAAGTTGGCTTTATTGCCGTGTCAAGTGACCATATACCCTAAAAACTTTCCCAAAATAATGCTAAAGACACACTTTTGTGGATTGAGCTTCATGTTATATCTCTTTAAAGTAGCAAATGTCTCCTCAAGATCAATAAGATGCTAATCCTCTATCATGCTTTTCATAATCATGTTGTCAACATATACTTCAACATTTCGATGAATTTGAGGTTTGAACATCGTAGTGATAAGCCTTTGGTATGTTGCACTGGCATTTTTCAACCCAAAAGTCATCACTATATAACAATATGTTCTAAAATTAGTGACGAGTGATGTGTAAACTTCGTCTTCTTTATTCATTTTGATTTGGTTGTATCCAAAAAAGCCATCCATAAAAGATAGCAATGCATGCTTGGTAGTTGAATCGATTGTCTAATCAATTTTTGGCAATAGAAAGTAATCCTTGGGACAGGCTTTGTTAAGATTCGTGAAGTCTATACACATGCACTATTTGCAGTTAGACAACTTGACTAACACACAGTTATCTAGCTAAGTCAGATAAGGTTCTTCCCGAATAAATCCCACCTTCAAGAGTTTTTAAACTTCTTCTTCTATGGCCACTTGCCTCTCGAGGGCAAAATTCCTTTTCTTTTGTTGGATCACCTTTGTATACAGATCGATCTAAAGCTTATGTACCATAATGTCTCTGAGGATACCCGGTATGTTCGAAGGAGACCATGTAAATACATTAGCATTGTCTTACAAGAAGTTGATTAAACTTTAATGGATGTGTGCCGGCAAGGGTTTTCTTATTTTAGTTACTTTTTCAAGGTCACCTCCTAAAGGAATTTCTTTTATTTCATTTTTGACATTGTCTATACCAACTAACTTTCCTTCTAGATAAGTTTCCACTTGGAAAATTTCTTCATACCTTAAACCCTCATGTACAAAGAACTTGCCAATTATTGATTCCCTTTACATGCATTGACTCCCATGGGAGTGAGGAATTTGGCTTTGAGATGAGCAGTGGAAGGGATGATGTCGAATAAGTGTTAATATGGCCGTCCCATGATCATATTGTATGGAGACCAACATTTGATGACAAGGAAGTCCACTTTGTCTTCTATAACATGCTCGTCATCTCTAATTTGGATTAGTAAAGAGATTACTCCAGTTACCCAAACGGGTTAATTATTGAAGGCATACAAATCATAGCTGTAAAATCTCAACTGTAGTTTGATCTTTGGTCTCATCTGATCAAAAGCAAGCTGAAAAATAATATCTACTGAACTTCTAGTGCCTACGAGAATTTTCTTAACCTTAAAGTTTGCATTCCTCGTACTAATCATAAGCACGTCATCATATGACCTTTGGATGCCCTTAAAATCTTCCTTTATGAGAGAAATCGTATTATCAATTTTAACCTTCTTGCCCTGGACATTGCAAACATAATTTATGGCATTAGTTAGACTCGATGAGCTTGATCGGCCTATAGTAGAAGGTCCACCGATAATAGTGTTGATTATCCCATTAAGTGCTCTACTAGTATTCCCATCTCTTACATCTTTCTTAGCAATAGCTCATTGAGTAACATTCTCCTAGTCTTTACGTCTCTTCTAAGATGGTCGCTTGATATTCTTAACATCATGCGCAAGAAACTTACGTTAGTGCCCTCACTAAATTGCATCCTTAATCGTATTCTTGAGTTGTATGCATTCGTCTATGTTATGGCTTTTGTTATGATAGAAATCGCAGTATTTATTAGAATTTTGCCTTATGGGGTTTCCCCTCATCCTCTTTAGCCACTGCAAAATGCCTCTTTGACCATGTACCTCCATTAATATGTTTGAAATTAGACGATTAACTGGCATATAGGATGAATATGTTGGAATTCTTGGTCTCTTTCTCTCAACATTAGGACTTTGATCATCATCCATCCCGAGTTGATCATTTGCATTTCTCCTCTTGTCATTTTTCCTGTCTCCTCTATTTTGATCAGCTTCTTATCGAGCCTTTATAACATCTTCTTATTGGATGTAAGATGTGGCTTTGGCTTTGAACTCATCAAAAGTTCTCAGCTTATTCATGGCAAGAGACTTAAAAAAGACTCTATGGGACTTGACTCCATCATTAATAGCATTGAAGGCTACACTCATGTCTAATTCTGGGATTGAGACCATCTCGACCATAAACTTAGCTAGATAATCTCCAATAGACTCATTTGATCTCTACTTTATTGTGTTAAGGACTAAAGAATCCTTAATGGGAAGCTTACTTGCAAGGAAGTGTTAAAGGAATACTTTTGGTAGTTCTTTAAGACATGAAATAGTTTTTGGCTTCAAGTGTTTGAACCATGTACTTGCTGTATTCTTTAGTGTCGAGGGAAAAGCTTAGTAGGCTACAGCATCACTCAAGCTATGCAACTTAGTCAAAATGTAGTAGTACTCTAAATGATCATCAGGATCTTTCGTCCCATCATAAGTTTCAAATTGTGGCAACTTGATGTGCCGTAGTATAATCTCCTCCAAAATCTCAAGAATGAAAGGGCTCTTCTTAATTTGGAACTGTTTACTCATTGCAACAGTAGTACTAACATATACGAGGGTCTAACATGGTGCACTTATTGCAATTGCTTACCCTTATCAACTTTCTTGAGTGCAAGAGCCAAAGGTCCCACTGTAACTTTAGCTTGCTTTTTCAGCAATTTGGGTGAATCGATTGAGTCATCACTATTCTCGACACTATGATTGCTATGCTCTTTATTTGGATTTGGGTAGACATTATTATGAAGGAGATTAAGGATCTCTTTATGTGTTTTGCTTAATTCCTAGTTTTCTTTGGCCAAGTCAAGGCAAAGTTACTCTAGCTTAGCCAAATGTTCATCAGTGTGCCTACTTCCCCCTTTAAGGTGATGGGATGAAGTGCTAGCACCTATACTTTTAGTTAATCTTGTCTTAACCATATGGTTGTCGATTCAATTCCCATAGATAACACCAAATGCTGATAGGTGATTTTGAGTTCAGACTTCAATCTTGCAAAGAAAAAGAAGACTATAAGATACCAAAGTTAGTCTAGTGCGGCCACTTTAATGCCAAAATCAGTTAATGAATGCATAAAGAGACTGGGTAATAATGAGTTATCAGATGCCTTTTACATTGTTTCTTCATTGCATTTATAGGCGAACGTTGTGTCTAAAACAACAGTTAATGGAACGATTATTAGGATACATGGTAGCCTAGTTATTAGGCACATTCTTGAAATGTAGGGATAGTAGGTTGTTATGTAATGTAACTGTATCAAGTGATAACTGTTCGCACCACTCTCCTTAAATTCAATCAAATACGAATCTATGTTACTCAACATTTAGTCGAGAATGAAGTTAATCGTCCTATCAATAGTGGAGTGGCCAAGTGAATGAGATTTAACCATCAATAGTATTGTTTTAAGTTGAAATTTTTTTAGTAGAATATATGTTATATCTAGTTAATTGTTATGTAGCCTGACTTTTAATTTATGTATGTTTAATATTTATTGTATTTTTTTCACCCTAAAAATGGCTAAAAAAACAAGGCAAATTATGAGATAAATTAATTTTTGCAAAATTAATTGATGAAATTGATGTCTATTGACTTTTAGAGACTTCTAATAATATTACGACATATTATAAATAACTTTTTTTAAAAATGATAATATTTGTTTAATTAATCGCAATTTAGGGGTAAAAATGTAATTATGCATATATAGGTGACAAACCCATTAGCATGAACCACTTGCTAAATGAATTCCCCATATTTTTATGAGTTTATAGAAATTTTCATAGAATTATTTAGTGACCCAAGTTGTTTATTAAGAATTTTAGTGCAAAAATAGCTTAATTTACTAACCGAGGTTTTTTTTTTTTTTTTTTTACTATATTAAGCTAGATTAAGCAAAATATTTAAATGGAACCTATACCAATCTATACTGGACAGATTTGATTAGGATGAGTTTTTATCATATTTTTTTATGTTATATAACTTAGACTTTAATATGCGCTTGTTAAGGTTAGATATTACATATATTACTATGCTATTTCAGGAAATTATATAAAATATTGCTTATTTATATAATATGAACATAATATAATAATGATTGTTATAGGGGCATATAGGTATATTGGAAACTAAAAATCCCTTTTAGAAGTAATCTCTCGAGATAGAACTCATAGTATACTGTCAAGTTTATATGAACTAAATGATATTATTTTTACTAAAATTGAATAATCCTAGATAATATAACCAATATTTCTACAATATTATCAAAATTTACGTACTATAATAACCCTATCATATTTGAAACTTAACTTGATTGATTAAAAATACACTTTGATATGATCAAAACAATATATTATAAGTAATAATATAACTATCTATATCTTTAACACTTACTAACTTAATATAACTTATATAATAGAACTATAATAAATATATATTTAAATAAAACTATATTCCATCATATATGAATAATAATATACTTTAAATATATATATATGTAACTTCATGATGATATAAGGAGCATATAAAACCTTAACGTTTTTGTAACTCTTACGAAGACTAAACTTAGGTTTTAGTATACATATAGGGTCTGTTAGTGAGCAAAGCATCAATAATACAGGCTTTCTGCAAAAACGTCAATATAAGTAAGTTAGGATCATGACTTTATCTCTTGTTGAGATACCATATCAAAGTATTAGGAGGCTTAAGAGTACTTTTTCTTGTGGTTTTAAATTAATTATTTATGCACATGCTATGTGTGTGATTGAGATTCTATTTATGATAGGAGTTGAACTCCTTAGCATGTTGTTCTATATAATATCATAGTTTTGCATTATATGAACTTGTTTAGCCATCCTTAAATGGAATGAATAGTAATCTGTCTGCTAACGTAATTGAACAAGCATAGCAACCGTTAAGGGAACGATTAGGAGTGTTAGATCAAATACTGAATCCCATCAATAAGGATAGTTGAAATGGTCATTTCCTTATCTTTAATCGAACTAAGTTACAAGTGAGAAAGCTATGGCAAAAGTGGGGGCCATGGTTCAAAGGTAGTTGTAAACCCCATTTTTAAGCAAACCTATGATTCAACTAAGAGTATTTCCTAAATGTTCCTAAGGATCAACTAAACTAAGAACTCAGGTTTACAATTAAAAACGAACTTACTTTTCCAATTCGAAAGCCTATTATCGATAAAACCCGAACATAAAAAACTATAGACTCTAAAGTCATCTAAGATCCTAAAGCCTAAAATAATTAAGGACTTTTAACCTTAAGCAACTAATTGATAATTTAATTTGAATAATTTCATTCAACTCTAGAAAATTTCATAATTTTATAAAAATTGAATCATAATTTACAAAACAATTCGATAAGCAAATCCTAAAACAATTTCCTATAAGATAATTCCATTATATTTATGCCTAAACCTTACATGTGAATAAGTAAACCAAGTAATCACCCTAAACGACTATCAATTAAGAGTTGGAGTCATTTATCAATTGATAACTTATCAAAAACTAGTGATAAGACAATTTCCTTATCACTCATTAACTTGTACTACATATGAACAAATTATCACAAGATTTCACATGCTTAACTTTAATAAATGAGATAAGACAATTCCATGCCATAAAGAGACCCTAATGGCCGGTACTTACAAGTAAGAAAGTAAGGGGTGCACATGCCTTGTCTTTCATTTATCAATTACTTTATCTTACACTTCACTATTCACCCCTTAATGCTTACATCATCTAGAGTTGTAATTGTTGAATTTTGTGCATGCTACAAAACAACATAAACAAACTTTTTAAACACACTTCCACCTTCAATTCCAACCGGCCACTCTTTCTCCCATTACTCTCACTTTCAACTTCATTTTCACTTCCTTTTCTCTTACTTTGAAAGCAACTCAAAAGAGGAAATACAAAACTGCACAAAATCTAATACTTGCCACCACTTTCCAAGCTTCCACACTTACGGCATTTCAACTTCACTTTGTATCTTACATTTGCCAACTTTCAAGCTCCTTTTAGGATCCTTAGAATACTCCTTAAACCCCACTTCAAAGGACCATAACTCAAGTTTCCAAAAAGGGTACAAGAAGGAGGGAGTAAGACAAAGAGCTTAAGTGGAAACTTAGTACATAACTACCATATTTTTCTTTATGGATGAGTAAGTATATCTTATGTTAATGGTTTAGTATTCATGTTAGGAGACCATGATTTCTTAAAGATATGAGGATGATCATAAGTTGATGAAACATCTAAGACTACCCTAAGAAACAAATTCATGAAACCCTTACATGAAAGTTGAAATATGAGCACATGTAAAGTTAGTGTTTTGTAGAGATACTTGTTTAACACTTTGAATGGAAGATTTTAAGTTGAGAAAATATTCAAATGAGAACTTGAATGAAAGGGAAGCATGCTGGATGTGAGGTTTTAGAAGTCACTTGGATGCTGTTTTCACTTCTATTAAGTTAAATATGCTCAAATCTAGACTTAGGTAAAGGAAAAATCCATCATATGAAGTTTTATAAGGAAACTAACTTTGTAAGACATGGACTATGATATGGGAGTTATGATAAGTATGAGATCTTCTACTTTTATGTAAAGTATGTGCTACATAATTATCTCATGGAAAAGAAGTCAAGTTAAATTTTGAATACAAGTAGCTTAAGTTCATAATCTAACACTTAAACTTAAGGAAATGATGAAACAATTTGAAAGCTCTCACGCCCAAACTAACTAGATCTAGAACTTTGCTAAAAGATACTTAAAAATATGATAAAAGTAAGTAAACAAAGTGAAAATACCAATTAAGCAAAATACAATAAATGTATTAAGCCTAAAACACAAAACTGAGCTTAAAACTCCCAAAACGAGCCTCAAATACCAAGTTGAACCTACCTTAAGTTTCTGACCAGCAACTTAACACAATAATAAAAGTTGTTTTAAGACTTTCAAGAATCCCATAAGGTACCCCCTGGGCCCAAGAAAGTGACTATCTTTGATTTGGGCAAAAACCAAGCCCATTTGATAACTTAAGCCCACTTAAGAGCCCAAGAAGTGGTTGTTAGCCTTAGGAGTGTAAATCAAAGTTGTAAATCTGATCTTAAGGCATATTTTCAGCCTAAAATGAGATCTTAAGCCCAAGCCCAAAAGATTCACCAAGTTACCAAAAAGCCTATTAGTCAAACAAAGCCCAAAAGCATTCCAAATCATGAGGACCGCTACTGTTCTGACCTATAGGTAGATTTGTGTGTGTCATCTTGAAAATCTAACCTCACTATGTTAAAGTACACTCGAAAATGATAAAAATTAACTATGAGATCATAAAAATTGGATTTAAAACGAGAAAGTTATATGCGATTAAATTTTAAGTAAGAAACCAAGAAAAATATGAAAACTAGTCAAAAGTATAACTTAAGAGGTTGTAGCTTAGTTTTCTAAGTTTATTTCAAATCTTTAATAGTATTGTGATTGTGATGTCCACGGGACCCAGCGTTTGGAGATGACCTACCCCTAAACTACTTCAATTGACCTACATAGCTGAGTGAGTGAATTCCTAATGACTCTTTACTTAATTTTTGCTTGTAGAATAGATACACCTAAACTTCCATATATAAATTGAATGTTTGTAGGATATGGGAAATGTATGTATGTGAGTTCATGATTGAATGCTATGGCTTGTTAATCACTTAATAATAGTAATTTCTTATAATAATTCATACATGTGATTATATGGGATGAAATTATTTGATCACCATGAAAAATCGAACTAATCACTTATATGATTAAGAAATTCCATGAATCATGCATTCCCCATAATTGCATTTAGATGACACCAACTGCCACTTCACACAAAAGATGGGAAGGGACTTACAGGAGGAGAACCTCCTGCAAGATTGGGCACTAGCTATGTCATCATTTATATTGAGTCTCTATCCTAAGTTGCTGGGCTTACTAGGTGCCGAGAGATGCCAACCGTTGGCGAAGGGCCATGTTTTCTGGCTTCTGCTTAGGACGTGTGTTTGTGGACTATAGGGGTGACCACACCACTAGACTTGGGGTTTTGAAAATATAATTTGTTGTTTAAGAAAGCAAGTATATTATATATGGTTTTGTTTTGACTTAAGCACAATAGTGCAAGCGATATAAAACCTAAGGGCTAGAACCTAGATTTTGGTTTGGGTCAGTTAATTATCTCTAACCCCAACTATAAGGACATAATCTTGAGTCGTTTGCAGTTCCTAGGCTATAGCATGCATTGTTTGGCATACTAATTGTTCATGCATTCATATGTTTGTACATCTAATAAATTTCTGCCATGCGCTATTGATGAGAGTATTTATCTCACTAAGCTTAAGCTTACACCCCGATAGATTTCTTTTGTTACAGGGAAACCTCTTCGTTCATCCAGGCTAAGGAATGCCCGAGGTAAGTCTCGTTTGGAGATGGAATGGAGCGATCAGGGAGTAGAGAGGAGGTTTTTTTTTTTCGGTAATAGCTTTTTGTAGATAGCCATTTATCTTTTGTTCACATTATAGATTAAAGTCTCTAATGCAATTTCCTTTACAAATTGCATTTGTTTGTAATATTCTTTTGGTGTAGAACTTAACGAGTCTACACATTTACTTGTTTAATTTACATTATAGAAGTTAATTTTAGTAAATTACTCTATATTACTTATCTATAGGCCTTTTGGTAATGTATAGTAAAAGGAGCTTTATATGTCGTATGAAATGCTTGCAATCAACAAGGGGGTTGACAATAGACCTTTATGAGGTACACGGCGATCTACCACGGCGATCTACCACGACAATGATACTGTTAGGTCGTAATAGGTTATAAAGGTCCACTATTAACCCCGCTTCCTGTAGGAGTCCACACACATAAACTTTATTCGATGACAATTATGGGCAACTTAACTCTTTTCACCACTTTAAGGGCAATGAATGAATGAGTTGCTCCGGTGTTAAACAAAGCATACACTGAATGTTCCTTTATATCAACATTCCCTAGATTGAATTTAAAGTCGAGTTTTTACAAGGTACAATTTTTTAACTTTAAAAATCTTGTTATTAAATTAAATGCTTTTAATCTTTTCTTACTAAACATACTTCTTATAATACAACTCAGCTTAGAAAGAAAGTTTAAGTAACATACCAGTAATCAGCTCGATGTCTACAACATCCTCTACCTCTTCGTAGTAGATGACCTCCTTCTCAAGATACTCATCATAATCCCATCCTCCTTCCAAATTGTAAACTCTTGTGGCATTTACAACTCCTGATCTTTACCCATTTCCTCCAACAACTCTCCCCATCTTGGGGCATCCCGCAATCTATACGGTGGCATTCTGGCATTGAGGACAAGTGTTAGCAAAATGTCCTGGTTGTTTGCAAATGTAGCAAGCCGTAGCAATCTTCAGACAATCTACTACCAAATGATTTCCATCTCCACAAAAATAACACTTGTTTCAGAGTTGAGCACAGTCTTATGGATAGTGATTCCCTCTACACTTCCAACATGTAACCTTTCCATTCCCATTCTTCTTTTGGAATACCTTGTGGGGCCTTAAAATCTTCCTTACCTTGGAACTTAGCTTTTAGGTCCTTTAAATAGCCTTTTGCCAAAAACAGTAACTTTTGGCTTCAACATTTCTTCTCCCTATCTCTTTGTAGTTTCTAATAATTTAGCTTTTCCAACCGCTTCATTATAAATTCTTGGTTGAAACTCCAAAACTTTCCTCTTCAATTCGAGGTCCAATCCCTTTACAAAAATTTGCTTCATCATCTAATCACTATCATGATACTCAGGCAGAACAAACTAGAGTAAGCGAGTGAAGTCTACCTAATACTGCTCAAGAGTGTGGTTTCCTCTCCTAATTCCAAATAGTTCATCACTATACTTTACCTACAAACTCTCAGGGAAGTAATGCCTCTGGAACTCCTCTCGAAAATCCTCCCATGTAATAGGTTATCGTAGGTTTCCTCTCTTGGTTTCTCATCAAGTCCTTACTCTCAAACAGAGTAGATAAGTGCCATAGGTCATCCTCAAGTGGTGTAGCACTTCAAAAGCCTCAAAAGATCTTTCAACCTACATCAACCAATCTTCGGCCTCATCGGGCCGACTCATATTTCCATCAAAATATCTATTGCACTTTAGAAATTATGGCAATAGGTTCCTTAGCTATCAAGGCTCATGATGAACTGAGTAAGGGTCTCTTATTAACCCTACTGGTGGTGGAGGAGGTGGTAATGTTGTTGCAAACTAGCCTTCCATAGCCATAAATAGTGGCACGAGCATTTAGGGGACTTTCTTTGTGGTGTTGGTGGTGGAGGTGCTTGTGTCCTCTCTTGAAAAGCCCTTAGTAGAGCATTATTAACTTGTATGCCCATTAAGATCTCTTCAGTCCTATCAACTAGTATGTTTTGTCCTGGATTTTGCTTTAGTGGCACTCTCTCTCTAGAAGGTCGTCTCCTATGCCTTTGTTCGTTGAAAACAAAGTTTTTAGAGTTAGGTTCAAATTCACTCAATCCACAACTTTGTTCAATCCAATTCTTTACTTAAATAAATCAACTTTAATACTTGAGAATCATATCATCCTTATCCAAATTATCCGTTATAAAGTACTTCTTCTTAATTGCACCATCAGAACAAGATCAACTAATATAAAACACATAAGAAGTTCTCTTAATAATTCTCCAAACATACATAGAGTTTAAACACAATTCCCTCCGAAGTTATACATGTTTCCTATAATTACTGAAATCGAAACTCAATACAACCACAAATCGAAAAATACACACAATACGATATAGGTGAACCTTACTTCACTTTCACTAAAAAAAAAATAACATCAACACCACGATAATGACACTAGAAACACTTCGAAAGTTCAAGCTACCCTTAACTAATCATGTCTCATAGAAGGTCTAGCTTCATCATCGTCTAGCTAGCCTGCTTATCGAGGCCTCCTTCTAGGAAATAGAGACATGGTTTCTTTACCAAGATTGGGTGGTGACCTTAGACAATAAACCACCTGGAACAACTCGTAAGGTAATAGAAATTCACAAGGGTCTAACTTAGGTGGCATTTCCACTCGATATTCGCTCAAAAAAAGAGGTATAATATCAATGTCCTCTTCCAATTCAAGGGCATTAGGGTAGATGTTAATGATGTTAGCTCCACATAAGGGAAGTAGATATTAGCAGGAGCTATTGGTAGAGGAATTCCATTCTACTAATCTATTTAAACCATTCGAAGGTGATTAGCCCTCAGGTTACGCGTTAAGGCATAACCATAACCTAGTTGATGCTAGTGATGAAAACTAAGGGTAGTCATTCTTAGGCCATCTTACACCAAGAACACCATTTTAGCTTCGATGCTAGCTCCTTCCTCCCTTTCCATGAGGTAGGCTAATTCCACATCGGACAAAATGGGTCTACGTGTCTAGATCAAGGTATCCCAATAGTACCTTCTCCAATAGGGGCTCAATCCTACCCTCTAAGATGTCCATACATCCTGAAGCCTACATGGCATTCCTACTAGGGCCATATCTTTGCATAAAATTCAGAGTCTTCGTCGATACTTGACAAGAGTCTCTCCTTTGTACATCATTAGAGCCACCAGGTTCCGACGAACCCTATTTGCGTTCTCCTGATCAACAAGAAAATTTGTTAAAGATTATACGTTTTTTTAGGAAAGTTTTGTTACTCATTTGATAACTTAAAAATCCTAACTCAGTTCCACCGCACTCTTCCTTACTTGGTAGGAGATTCCTAACATCTAGGGTTCGGTTTTACTTACTTTATTATTGGGTTAAACCTAACGCTCTAATACTACTAAAACCTATCACATCCCAATAGTATCACTGTCATGGTAAATTTCCATGTACCGCATAAAGGTCTACTAATAACCCCCTTATTGATTACAGGCTTTTCATATGATATACAAGGCTCCTTCTGCTATATGCTACCACTAGGACCATAGATGAATAATAGAGAGCAATTTACTAAAATTAACTTTTATGATGTAAATTAATCAAGTAAACGTGTGGACTTGTTAAGTTCCATACTAAAAGAATATTACAAACAAATGCAGTTCGTAAAGGAAACTGCATTAAAGACTTTAATCTATAATGCGAACAAAAGATAAATGGTTATCTAGAAAAAGCTATTACAAAAAAAAAAAAAAAAAAAAACTCCTCTCCATTCCCTAATCACTTAATCCTATCTCCAAATAAGACTCACCTCAGGCATTCTCCAGCCCGGATGAACGAAGAGGTTTTCCTACAACAAAAGAAATCTATCAAGATGTAAGCTTAAGCTTAAGCTTAGTGAGATAAATATCCTCATCAATATCGTATGGCAGAAATTCATTAGATGCATAAACATATGAATGCATGAATAATTAGTATACTAAACAACGCATGCAATAGCCTAAGAACTGCATACGACTTAGAATTACATCCCCTGTAGTCGGAGTTGGAGATAATTAATTGACCTAAATCAAAATCCGAGTTCTAGCCCTTGGCTTTTATATCATTTGCATTATTGTGCTTAAGTCAAAATAAAATCATATATAATATACTTTCTTTCCTGAATAACAAATTATATGTTCAAAATCTCAAGTCTAGAGGTATGGTAGCCCCTGCAACCCACAAACATATGCTCTAAACAGAAGCCACAAGATACAGCCCCTCACCAACGATTAGCATCTCCTAGCACCTAATAAGCTTATCAGCTTACGATAGAGACTCAATATGAATAAAGACATAGTTAGTGCCCAATCCTATAAGAGGCCCTCCTCTTATGAGTCCCTTCCCATCTTCTGCGTGAAGTGGTAGTCAGTGTCATCCGAATGCAATTATAGGGAATGTATGATTCATGGAATTTTTTAATCATATAAGTAATTAATTCGATTTTTCGTAGTGATCAAACAATTTCATCCCATACAATCGTACGTATGAATTATTACAATAAATTACTATTATTAAGTGATTAACAAGCCATAGCATTCAATCATGAACTCACACACATACATTTCCTATGGCCCACAAGCATTCAATTTATATATGTAAGTTTAGGTGCATCTATTCTATAAGCAAAAATCAAGTAAAGAGTCATCAAGAATTCACTTACTCAGCCATGCAAGTCAATCGAAGTAGTCTGGGGTAGGTCATCTTCAAATGCTGGGTCCCTTAGATATTACAATCATAATACTATAAGGATTTGAAATAAACTTAGAAAATTAAGCTAAAACCCCTTAAATTATACTTTTGACTAGCTTTCATATTTTTCTCGGTTTTTTACTTAAAGTTCAATTGCGTATAATTTTCTCGTTTTAAATCCTATTTTTATGATCTTACAATCAATCTTCATCATTTTCAAGTGTACTTTAATGTGGTGAGGTTAGATTTTCAAGATGAGGCATGTAAATCTGCCTATAGGTCAAAATAGTAGCAGTCCTCTCAATTTGGAGTACTTTGGGGCTTTGTTTGATTAATGGGCTTTTTGGTAACTTAGGGAATCCTTTAGGCTTGGGCTTAAGATCTCATTCTAAGCTCAAAATACTCCTTAAGATTAGTTTCATAACTTTGATTTATACTCTTAAGGCTAACAACCACTTCTTGGGCTTTTAAGTGAGCTTAAATTGTCAAATGAGCTTGTTTTTTACCTAAATCAATGATAGTCACTTTCTTAGGATTAGGGAGTGTCTTGTGGGATTCTTGAGTCTTAAAACAACTTTTATTGTTGTGCTAAGTTGCTGGTTAGAAACTTAAGGTACATTTACCTTGGTGTTTGAGGCTTGTTTTAGAAGTTTTAAGCTCGGTTTTAAGTTTTAGGCTTAATATACTTATCGTACTTCCCTTAGTTGGTCTTTTCACTTTGTTTACTTACTTTTATCCTATTTTTAAGTATCTTTTAGCAAAGTTCCAGATCTGGTCAGTTTGGGTATGAGACCTTCTAACTTGTTTCATCATTTCCTTAAGTTTAGATGTTAGATCATGAACTTAAGCTACTTGTATTCAAAATTTAACTTGACTTCTTTTCCATGAGATGATTATTTAGGTCATACTTTACATGAAAGTAGAAGATTCCATACTTATCATAACTCCCATATCATAGTTCATGTCTTATAAACTTGGTTTCTTCATAAAACTTCATGTAATGGATTTTTCCTTTACTACCTAAGTCTAGATTTAAGCATATTTAACTTAATAAAAGTGAAAACAACGTCTAAGTGACTTCTAAAACCTCATGTCCAGCATGCTTCCCTTTCATTCAAGTTCTCATTTCAAGATTTTCTCAACTTAAAATCTTCCATTCAAAGTGTTAAACAAGTATCCCTACAAAACACTAACTTTACATGCTCATATTTCAACTTTCATGTAAGGGTTTCATGAGTTTGCTTCGTAGGCTAGTCTTAGATGTTTCATCAACTTATGATCATACCCATATCTTCAAGAAATTGTGGTCTCTTAATATGAATACTAAACTATTAACACAAGATACACCTACTCGTCCATAAAGCAAGAATATGGTGGTTGTGCATCAAGTTTCCACTTAAGCTCTTTATCTTACTCCCTCCTTCTTGCACCCTTTTTGGAAACTCGAGTTATGGTCCTTTGAAGTGGGGTTTAAGGAGTGTTCTAAGGATTTTAAAAGGAGCTTTGAAAGTTAGCAAATGTAAGACACAAAGTGAAGTTGAAACACCGTAAGTGTCGAAGCTTGGAAAGTGGCGGCAAGTGTAAGATTTTGTGGGGTTTTGTGTGGTTTTGTGTGGTTTTGTGTTTCCTCTTTTGAGTTGCTTTCAAAGTGAGAGAAAAGGAAGTGAAAATGGAGTTAAAAGTGAGAGTAATGGGAGAAAGAGTGGCTAGTTGGAATTGAGGGTGGAAGTATGTTTAAAAAGTTTGTTTATGTTGTCTTATAGCATGCACAAAAGTCAATGATTGCAACTCTAGATAATGTAAGCATTCTCCACCCCCACCCCCTTCTTGCTTGTAAGAACCGACCATTAGGGTCTCTTTATGGCATGGAATTGTTTTGTCTCATTTATTAAAATTAAGCATGTGAAATCTTGTGATAATTTGTTCATATGTAGTATAAGTTAATGAATAATAAGGAAAGTGTCTTATCACTAGTTTTTGATAAGTTATCAATTGATAAATGACTCCAAATCTCAATTGATAAGTCATTTAGGGTGATTAGTTAGTTTACTTATTCACATGTAAAGCTTAGGCATAAAGATAAGGGAATTGTCTTATAAGAAATTGTTTTAAAATTTACTTCTTAAATTGTTTTGTAAATTATGATTCAATTGAAAGTTAGCAAATGTAAGACACAAAGTGAAGTTGAAACACCGTAAGTGTCGAAGCTTGGAAAGTGGCGGCAAGTGTAAGATTTTGTGGGGTTTTGTGTGGTTTTGTGTTTCCTCTTTTGAGTTGCTTTCAAAGTGAGAGAAAAGGAAGTGAAAATGGAGTTAAAAGTGAGAGTAATGGGAGAAAGAGTGGCTAGTTGGAATTGAGGGTGGAAGTATGTTTAAAAAGTTTGTTTATGTTGTCTTATAGCATGCACAAAAGTCAATGATTGCAACTCTAGATAATGTAAGCATTCTCCACCCCTACCCCCTTCTTGCTTGTAAGAACCGACCATTAGGGTCTCTTTATGGCATGGAATTGTTTTGTCTCATTTATTAAAATTAAGCATGTGAAATCTTGTGATAATTTGTTCATATGTAGTATAAGTTAATGAATAATAAGGAAAGTGTCTTATCACTAGTTTTTGATAAGTTATCAATTGATAAATGACTCCAAATCTCAATTGATAAGTCATTTAGGGTGATTAGTTAGTTTACTTATTCACATGTAAAGCTTAGGCATAAAGATAAGGGAATTGTCTTATAAGAAATTGTTTTAAAATTTACTTCTTAAATTGTTTTGTAAATTATGATTCAATTCTTATAAAATTATGAAATTTTCTAAAGTTGAATGAAATTATTCAAATTGAATTATCAATTAGTCACTTCAGGTTAAAAGTCCTTAATTTTTTTAGGGTTTAGGGTCTTAGGTGACTTTAGAGTCTGTAGTTTTTCATGTTCGGGTTTTATCAATAATAGGCTTTTGAATTGGAAAAGTAAGTTTATTTTTAATTGTAAACTTGAGTTCTTAGTTTAGTTGATCCTTGGGAATGTTCAGGAAGTGCTCTTAGTTGAATCATAGACCCGCTTAAAAGTAAGGTTTGTAGTAGTTATAAGAGGAGGTGTTCTCCATTGTACAAGCCTGAGTTTAGTTCAATTTTGAGTTGTAGTAAACTCCTCAATATGGGTTAGAGCAAATGTAATTTCTCTAACTTCACAATGAATTGGATAATACTAGGTGAGGTTTTAAGTAATTGATTGCATTGCATTTTATTATAATTAATAACATTATTTGTGATTGTATGGTACTCTTCTATTTCTATCCTGTTTACTAAGCTAGCTAAGCTCACATCCCTATAGACTCTTTTGTAGGTGATAAGATAGAGTTCGAGAAGTACAAATATTACCACCCCTAGGTTAGTGTGCAGTTGATTGGGAAAGTGAGAAAAGGAGAATCCACTAAATTTGGGCTTTTGATTTTTCTTTTTAGTTTTGAGGAAACTAACTAGGAATTCCTTAAGATGCTTATTAGTTTCCTATCTTATTGTAAATAGATTTCGAAACTTATGTCTTTTGTAAACTCTTAATGTAAATTATAACTCTATGTGTGGAAATACTTATATAAGTGATATATTATCAAACAAGTTATCTTAAATAGGTATTTTAAACAACTATACCATAGGTTTGATTATTAATAAGTGTGAGACTAGATGCTTCAAGCTCGTTTAGTCATATGTGCCTTATGTAGACTATAACTACGATAGCAATTGTGAGGTCAGTTTCCATCTTAGGTTAGTTTACACCATAGGATTGTTATTACTTCTCTTATTTGGGGTGTAATAGTTTTAAGTTGATATTAGAGAATGGTTCTAAATGAACCAAGCTTTGAAGTATCTAATTAAAATGTATAAACAATAAGCTCATTAAGAGTAAGGTTAAGAATATGATGAAAAAGACTTATATTTATAGGATTATATATATGTGTATGTGTGTATGTGTGTGTGTGTGTGTGTGTATGTGTATGTGTAAAAAGAGCTATTAAGTAACAATAGTAAGTACTGTATGATATAAACTAACTTTTAACTTGATTATTTTCACATTGATAGGAATATTCTTATACATGTATGTTGGCATTTTAAATGGGAAGGGGATGAAACACCTATGGAGTATAGGATACAGATGCAAAAGTTATTATTAGATATGGCTGATTGGAGGGCGTTTTATACAATTAATGAGATAATTGAGAATTATAAGCATGGAATGTCTTCTAGTTTACAAGATGATTGGAAGATACTAATGGATGAATTAGGATCTACATATAATAAATACATTACCATAGCTACCTATGAGATGAAGTACTTGCAAGAAAAAGGGATTCTATTTACAATGATTCATGTATTATATTTCCTTGCTATTGTAGAGGTAGACAAGAATTGCCCTCCAAGTTTTGATCTGGTACCCCTAAGTATCCTACGTATCCCTAAAAATTATCCCCCTAGTGTAGTCAATTAGTTTCCTAAATATTCTATAGTTAAGACTATACGATAAGAAGTACTGTTATAATTGCAAGAACATGTAGTAGTGGTAATAAGTTCATATTGTGAAGAAGATAGAGAAGATGATTGGTTTCCCTAGGAAGATGTGGTAGCTTTGGAAGATGTGAGTAACTGAAAGAGTGAGAAGATAGTGACAAGACATGTTTAGGGATTTTGATATCACCTAGCCTAGTTGTTTTGATATACTTAAGTCCCCTAGCGACTTTTGATGTATTATTAACTTTTTGAATGTAGCTTTTATGCTTTTGATGTTTTAGTTACTAAGAATATAAATGATGTAAATAGACTTTTGTATAGATGAAAATAATGTAAATGAAGTGATGTAATCTTTTAAATGTAAAGTTCTAATTGTCCTATGTATTAATGTAAAGTAAATATAATTATGAAAGAGTACAACATATCTTTATTTCCTAGTATTTGTATGAGATACAAGCATGGGTAGTGATTATAGGGAGTGAAGCAAATTGATGATATGATGTTACAGGTGAAGTCTATATGAGCTCTTGATGTACAAGTGTATTTGATCACATTATGGGATGTATAACAAATGATGTATGAATATCATTGCTCTATATACAGGAATGAAATATTACAAGTCTTGTATTAATTGAAATCCTTATTGAGGAATTTATGGTTATATATTACATGTACAAATAGTAATTGATCTATATGTCAATGTGAGTCACTTAGATCATATACTAACTTCCAATACACATATTGTAAGTGCAAGGATGATGGTTAATGATTGTGAATCTTATTATTGCAAAGGAGGCAAATAGAAATGGAAATGGTCAACATGACAAAATAGTACCTCCTCCAAACCCTCCTAATCTACCAAAACCACCTAAAAATGGCGTGCCACCACTTGCTCTAAACATGTTAGACCCAATTCAATTTAGGCAAATGTTGACTAATATGAATACCATGATCCAATAGTAAGGGGCTTTAATTCAACATCTGATCATAGGTGAAAATGTGGTGAACCAAAGGCTATTAGAGGTTGAACCCAGTGGAATTTAACCTTAATATGTGAGTCACTTTTCTGAGTTTATGAAAGCAAATTGGTATTTTGAAGGAGAAATGAGTAAGCTTTCTTTAGTTAATGATTGGTTAGCACAAATCGAGTGTAGTTTTGAGGCACTTAAAAGTCCAAACAATCAAAAAGTCTCTTATGGTACTTTTTTGCTAAAGATGGGAGCTCGAGTTAGTTGGACTCAACAGCACAAACAATCCCTATAAGTGTGCAAAATCAAATGACTCGGTAGTTGATAAAGATAAAGAAGGGCACTATGAGTGTGGCTCAATATGAAAATGAATTTAATAGGTTGTTGCAATATGTGCCTGAGTCATATAGAGATAATCAAGTACTAAAGAAGGATCTTTTCCTTAATGGGTTTGACTCAACAATGCGATGCAAGTTGATGAATTATGGATTTACCACTTATTGTCAAATTGTAGGCAAGGTACGTCTATTAGAGAATAATTGACTGACCATACAAAATGAGTAGAGTAAGAAATTGAAGGGAGTTAATCAATATAGACTCGTCTTTAAAAGGACATTCTTAGGTGCCAATAATAACTTAGGTTAGAAAGAAATGAAGTTGGCAATTGTGACTGGTGGTCCTACTTCAAACAAGATAAGATATAGTTTCTATGATGAGGTGGGGAATGTGAGATGCTGGAAGTATGGAGTGCAGGATTTTCCCTAGCAATGTCTTCAATTAAGAGGTAAATTTTTCTATATGGTGATCCAAATCATATGTTGAGAGAGTATCTAAAGATGAAAGTGATGAAGTGTTACAAGTGTGGAATGTTGGGACACTTCTCAAGATATTGTGGTTAAGTATGACAAAGAACTAAGAAATCTTGAGGATTAGAAATGACTGTTGTACCAACTTGGATGTTCACGATCGAGGGTACAGAAGATTATACATAGGATTTCGATGAATGGATGCATGAATACTTCCATGACGACTCGGATGATGCAATGGATATTGATGGAATTGACCAAGGCATAGTGATAGGTATGTATACTAACCAGTAGCCTTACTTACTCGTAAGTTGATTGTAAATATTGTATGCATAGGAAGTGTTAAAAATTGTGAAAATACGTAACTTAAGTATAATACACAAATGATAGATAACTATAATAATAGTAATTATTTCAGGAAACATACTTGTAAATGGGCGAATTGCTTATGCATTATTTAACACTAGAGGGTCATATTCATTTAGTAGTCAAGAGTTTATTTTAGGAAATGGAATTAAAACAAATGAAGTTAAATGCACGTATAAAGTGAGAACACCTACAAAAGAGTAAGTATTAACACAAGAAGCAGTAAATAATGGACAATTGCAAATTCGAGGAAAGGAATTCCCAATAAAACTAATAGTTTTACTAATTAAGGGGTATGATGTTATTATGGGAATAGATTGATTGTCTAAACAAAGAGCCAAAGTGGATTGTCAAAATAAGAACGTGATCTTAAATGAGGGTAAGGTAATATTTTAGGGAAAGACTGGTGAGTGAAGCTTGAGATTATTGATAATTGAAGTAAGCAAAGAAATTAATGAGATTGTTGAAGAATGGCCATTTTGTTGGATATTTGCTGTAGAAGGAAAGAAGGAAACCCAAAAAATATCGGAAATACAAGTAGTAAGTGAATTTCTTGATATCTTTCTAGAAGATTTACTTAGGTTAGCACCACATCAAGAATTAGATTTTGTTATAGAGTTAATGCCAAAAACTGAACCAATGTCAAAAGCTCTGTATCGAACATCACCAATAGAACTTCAAGAGTTAAAGAAGCAACTTCAGGAGCTATTAGACAAATGATTCATCCAACCTAGTGTATCTCCTTGGGGAGCACTAGTGTTATTCGTGAAAAGGAAATATGGAACCATGAGATTGTGTATTGATTGTCAGGAGATAAATAAAGTGATTATTAAGAACAAATATCCACTACCTAGAATCAATTATTTGTTTAATTAGCTACATGGTGCTATTGTATTTTCACAGAATGATTTAAGATTTAGATACTATCAGTTATGAATTGAGCCAGAGGATATACCAATCAAACCAGATACGGGAGTTGTGAGTTTTTAGTGATGCCTTTTGGTTTGATGAATGTATCGGCTATGTTTAGGATTTAATGAATCAGATCTATAAACTTTACTTAGATAAATTTGTTGTTGTATTCATTGATGATATTTTGATTCATTCAAAGATTAAAAAGGATCATGCTAATCATTTGTGTTTGGCCTTGCAGAAATTGAGAGACAATCAATTGTATGCTAAGTTGAGTAAATGTGAATTTTGGCTAAATAAAATCTCATTTTTGGAACATATAGTGTCAAGTGAAGGAATTTCAGTAGATCTCGAAAAAATCAAAGTAATGACTAAATGGAAACAGTTGACTATGGTAACGGAAGTAATAAGTTTCCTTAGAATGGAGAGATGTTACAGGCAATTTATGAAAGAACTTTCTAAAATAATAAAGCCTTTAACTCAACTAACGTAAAAGGATGTTAGATTTGAATGGAGCAACAAATGTGAACAAAGTTTCTAGGAGTTAAAGGATTGTTTGATTTCAGTACCAATATTCATTTTGCTAGATCTAAGTACATCTTGTTATGTATATAGTGATGCTTCTAGAAATAGACTGAGATACGTATTAATGTAGGATAGGAAAGTAGTAACATATGCATCCAGGCAATTGATTTAGAGTTAGCAGTTGTAGTATTTGCTTCGAAATTTTGGAGACATTATCTATATAGATAACATTGTGAGATATACATGGATCACAAAAGCTTGAAGTATTTCTTTACTCGAAAGGAATTGAACTTGAGACAAAGGTGTTGGTTGGAATTAATCAAAGATTATGATTTCAGTATAAACTATCATCCAAGCAAAGCTAATGTTGTAGCAAATGCATTGAGTCACAAGAACTATGAACAAGTAGCTTTGTTACCTACTATTCAACGTATAGTGATTAAAGAATTTGAAAATTTGGAGATTGAAATAAGATGGCTTGAAACTAATGTACCATTGATGAATTTAGTAGTACAACCAACCCTGATAGAGAGAACTAAGCTTCAACAAGATGAGCATCAGATATTGAAGGAAATTAAGGAAAAGTTGAATGCAAGTGATGTACCTGACTTCAAATTTGATACTAAAGGTACATTAAAATATAAGAATAGAGTTTGTGTGCCTAGTGACTTAAAGCTAAAGGACAAGATAATGGCTGAAGCGCATGATATAAGTTGTACATTGCATTCTGGTAAAAATAAGATGTACTATGATTTGAGATCGTTATTTTGGTGGAGAGGCATGAAAAAGGATGTGGCAAAACATGTAGCTGGGTGTAATGCATGTCAACAAGTGAAGGTGGAACATCAAAGGCCTACTGGTTTATTATAACCATTAGAAATATATCAATATAAGTAGGATAACATTATAATGGATTTTGTAATAAGACTTCTGAGGATGAGATCAGGTAACGATTCAATCTAGGTTGTGGTAGACAAGTTAATGAAATGTGCTCATTTCTTACCTTATTGGACTAGTGATTCATTTGAGAAGATGGCACAGTTGTGTATAAGAGAGATCGTTAGACTGCATGGTGTGTTGATAAATATTGTGTCAAATAAGGATAGTTGATTTGTATTGAGCTTTTGGGAGAGCTTACATTGATCTTTGGGAACTAAGTTGCAATTTAGCACGACCTATCATCCCCAAATAGATGGACAGTCGGAAAGAATTATTCAAATACTTAAGATATGTTGAGAGGTTGTATTTTGGATTTCGGTGGTGATTAGGATCAATATTTACCATTAGTGGAGTCTGCTTATAATAATAGTTATCAAGCAACAATCTAAATGGGACAATATGAGGCTTTGCATGGAAGAAAATATTGATCACCACTATGTTGGGAGAATGATGAATACATAATAATAGGACCTGATATGATTGAAAAGATGAACAATAAAGTGAAGATAATATGATAGAGGATGAAAGTAGCATGAGATCGATACAAACGTTGGGTATATTTGAAATGCAAAATAGGGGATCATGGATATGTTAAGATAAGTCTATTTACTAGATTTAAGCGCTTTGGTACCACTGGAAAACTAAGTCCCTACTACATTGGACCTTTGAAATCTTTGAGAGAATAGGAAATGTAGTGTACTAAATTGCTTTACCACTAAGTTTAGCTGGATATTATGATGTGTTCCATGTGTCTATGTTACGAAAGTTGGTGAAGAATCTAGATGCAATTATAGAGTTGAAACTAGTGGATTTACAAGAGGATTATACAGTTGAATAAAAGCCAATTAAGATCTTGGAGAATCAGATTCAAAAGTTAAGAAATTAGGAAGTTGAATATGTGAAAGTTCAATAGGGTAGTAATCCAAGAGCAAAATTAACTTAGGAACCGAAGATAGCAATGAAGAATCGTTACTCATAACTCTTAACTCTTCAAAGAAAAAGGTAATTCTTAGATTTTTATCAAAAAAATAAATAGTTATTATGTCTAGAATAAAAGTTTTGAGGACAAAACTTTGTTAAAGGAGGTGAAAATATGATCCCCTAAAATCATATTTAAGGTAATTGTACCCAGATTTAGGGCTCTAAGGAAAAACTTAGCTAATTTAGTCGAAACTTTACGACTACGATAGAAAAGTTAGTTGAAGTGACCTAGTGAAGTTAGATTATGAAAATAATAATCTAAAATTCCAATTTCAACCTTAAATGTATAGCTATATAATATAGTGAAAAACTCATCAAAACTACAAAAATTGAACTCAAAATGCAATGAAAATTTAAAGATAAATTAATTAAGCTATAAACAGAAATAATATATTATAATATACCATATGAATATATATATACATGTATTTTTATAAATATACTCGATATATATAATAATTATAACCGTAAATTAGCCTAAAAACTTAAAATTATATTAAATAAGTGGTAAAATCAAAAAATTAATTAGAAAGTATATCTTAAAAATAAAATACATGATAGAAACATAATTATATGAGGATCATTATACATTATATGTATCAAAGATATAGGATATATATACGTATATTAGTAAAATAACTAAATATTAATGTAATACACATAAAATATTCATAATTGACTTAAAAATAACCAAAGTATATCCAACATCAGTAGGAAAGTGCTAGAAACAGGCTTGGCACATCAAGAAAGAATACATGATGAATCAAAAGTGCCTTTTAACAAAAATAAGGTACCTTATGCTTAGAAAATTAGAAAAAAAAAATAAAAGAAAAAAAGAAGAAAAAAAAAGGAGAAAAAATATGGATGACCTAAAATAGTATAAATGGACTTTAGGACTTCAATTTAAACTTTTAGCAGCATAGATCACTTAAGAAAAGTTCAAAAGGAATTTTAGAAAATAAAAGAAAGAAAATAGAAAAACATATCAAGGATCAAACCAAGGCTAGTTCCCCAACTAAACCTTAATTTGCTATTGAACCCTACTACCACCTAGCAACCTACCCCATATGCCACCCTTCCAATAACCACCTATCGACTAATAGTGGCCGAAGCATTGATGAATAGGTCAGTAAAATTTCTGCTCTGTTTTTCTTCTAATTTATGAAAATATTAAACTAATTTAGAAAATTATGAAAATTTTATTTCTTCTTTATTTTAGATATTCTTTCATGCTATAGTTGTATTTTTGTAAAATTATGAATGTTTTATATTCTTGCTTAACAAATTTACTATTAATCCAAATTTTCAAATCTAAAATAAATATATTAAATGATATTTTTTTGAGTTAAAAATTTTTATATAATACATGTTATACCTAGTTAATTGTTATGTGGCCTAATTTTTAATTCATGTATGTGTAATATTTATTATATTTTTTTACCCTAAAAACTAGTAGGTTAATTTTGAGATAAATTGATTTTTTGTAAAATTAATTGATGAAATTGATTTCCACTAACTTTTGGAAACTTATAGTAATGTCAAGACATATTTGAAATAATTTTACATAAATATGATAATATTTGTTTAATTAATTGCAATTTAAGGGTAAAAATGTAATTATGTACATATAGGCGATAAGCCTGATAGCATAAAACTACTTGTTGAATGAATTCCCCATATTTTTATGAGTCTATAGAAAATTTTCATAGAATTATTTGGTGACTCAAGCTATTTATTATGAATTTTAGTGTTAAAATAGCCTAATTTACTAACTAAGGTATGTTATTTAGCAATATTAGACTAGATTATGAGAAATATTTGAATGGAACCTATACCTTTCTATACTAAACAAATGTTATTAGAATGAATTTTTATCATATTTTATGATGTTATATAACCTGGACTTCGATATGTACATGTTAAGGTTAAATATTATACATATTACTAAGCTATTTTTGGAAATTATATAAATATAGCTTATTTATATAATATGAACATAATATAATAATTATTATTATTAGGGCATATAGGTTTATTAGAAACTAAAAACACTCTTTAAAGATCATCTCTCGAGATAAAACCTATTGTGAGTATCGTTAAGTTCGCACAAACCCAATTACACTACTTTTACCAAAATTGGATAATTCTAAGTAATATATTCTATAATATTATGAAAATTTATGTACTAAAATAACCCTATCATATTTGAAACCTAAGTTGACTAATTAAAAATACATTTTGATACAATTAAAACAATATATTATAAATAATAATAAACCTAGGTACATCATTAACTTTCACTAACTTAATATAACTTATATAATTGAACTATAACAAATATATATTTAACTAAAACTATACTCCATCATATAAGAATAATAATATACTTTAAATATAAATGTATATTTAACTTCATGATGATATAAAAGTAGATAAAACCCTAACATTTTCAAAACTCTTATGAAGACTAAAGTTAGATTTTTCTCCCAATAGATAGAGCGTTGACAATACAAGCCTTCTGTAGTAGCATCAATATAAGTAAGTTGAGATCATGGTTTTACCGCTTATTGAGGTACTACATCAAAGTGTCTAAAGGCTTAAGAGTACTTTTCCTTGTGGTTGTAAATTGTTGTCTATGCGCATGCCATGTGTGTGATTGGTATTCTATTTATTATAGGAGTTGAACTCCTTAGTGTATTATTCTACACGATATCATAGCTTTGTATTGTGTGAACTTATCTAGCCACTCTTAAATAGAACTAATAATGATATCACCGCTAATATAATTAAACATGTATAGCAACCATTAAAGGAATGATTAGGAGTGTCGAACTAAACATCGACTCCCTCCAATGAGGATAGCTAAAATGTTCTTTTCCCCATTCTTAGTCAAACTAAGTGATAGGCAAGGAGGTCATGATGGGTGGAGGTTGTGGTTTGAAAGTGGTCACAGGAGGAGAGTGTTCTCCATTACATAAGCTTAGGTTGGTTTGATTTTAAGTTGTACTAAACTCCTTAATCTGGATTGGAGCAGATGTAATTTCTTTGATCTCATAATGGACTAGATAATATTGTGCAATGTTTCAAGTGATTAATTACATTACATTTCATTATAATTAATAACCTTATTTGTGATTGTACGGTACTCTTCTATCTTCGTCCTACTGATTGAGTTAGTTAAACTCACATCTCTATGGACTCTTTTGCTAGTGATGAGATGTATAGATATCATCACCCTCAATTTAGTGTGTAGTTGGTTGGGAAAGTGAGGAAAGGTAAATCTACCAAATTTGAGCTTTTGATTTTTCTTTTTGGTTTTAAGGAAACTAATTGAGAATTTCCTAAGATGCTTACTAGTTTTCTATCTTATTGTAAATAAACTTCAAGATCTATGGCTTTTGTAACCTCTTAATGTAAATTATAACTCCATTTATGGAAATACTTATATAAGTACTATTGTATTATCAAACAACAGGTTGTCTTGAACAGATATTTTGAAAATTTATTCCATAGGTTTGATTATTGATAGGTGTAAATTGGATGCTTTAAGCTAGTTAAGTTGTATATGCTTTTATGAACTATATCTACGATAGCAACTATAAGGTCAGTTTCTATCTTAGGTTAGTTTACACAGCAAGACTATTAAGACTTATCTTAATCAAGGTATAACACCCAGTCTAATCGAAGTATGACTTAAGGGAGCCACTATTGAGCTGCCTCGATGCCCAACCCAACCTATTGTCTATGCTAGCAATTCATCCATACGAGTGATGCTTGCTGTCTTCTGACCACTTGTATTAGTGTATCTATTATTGGATATTCTTTTTATGTACATTATTGGTTTACTCGTTAGATGTATCTTCTTCTTAGTATTTTTTTTTTCATTTCCATTTGGTTACCCCTTTTCAAGGATAAGATAACTAATGTATTTACCCTAGAAAACTAGGTATAAATACCCTCTTGTAAATGAGTCACAATCATCATCTCTAGCAATTAAATATTCAATTTTCATCTTCTATAATTTGTTCTTATCCGTTATAAGTTCAAATACACATACCCGCTAAGCAAGGTTTGGTAGCAAATACCCCGATTAGTCGTAGTTCAACATCATATCATCTAGGCTAGCTGGTTTATGAGTGTCTTATGTTCAATAATATCCATATGATAGCTTGTGAATTTCTTGTCTTTCAACCTATTGCAATTGCCATTTTTAGCCATATTTTATTTAGAACCATTCCAAACATTGACTACCCTTATCTATCCTTGGCTTGACATATCAGGATCATATCTAAAAAGGGAATATATACTATTTTATTTAGGTAAGATATAGATATATCTAACTTTTCGAATATATCTCTTCTCTAATCACTATAAAAGGGGACTAAACCCCAAAGGTATGACACTTAACACCCCTATTACACTTAACACTCCTTAGCCTTCAATTAAGCATCAAAGTAATCATGTCGAACAACCTCTTAGTACCCCCTCATGGTATGTTATTTTGTAGATAAATGTCCATAGTCAAGGCCTAAATCAAGAATCACTACCAATAACTTTCTTACAACAGCATTTGGTGCTATTTATGGGGAGTTTTCAATGTTACCACCATTGAAGGGGGAGTTACTTTCTCTACCACCACTCCATAAGCATTAGTTTGAGTTGACTCAAACTCCCTTAATGTAAAGGAGCCATAAGACTTCAAATTTGAAGACTCCCTTAAGCTCATCACTATTATAGTTTGAAAGGAATGACAAAATTCCTAAAATATCACAAGAGTTTTGAAGTTATTTAAAGATTGGGGATCTTTTTAATTTCAAAATTTGTAGAAGCTTTGAGGGAAGTGAAGAATGCAAAAGGTGAAAAGATAAAGAGCCACATGTGCTTTATTTAGTTACGACCTCAATAACTACAACGACGATTATAGGAAGTATGATCAACAAGACGACTCTTGCCTTGTAATCTAGCCATATGGTCTCCATCTAGATTAAATAGCTCAAATTACCTAGACATGATAACATTGTATAGAGCCGACAAATTAGAAATTGATACTTAGCAACTGCATTTAATGTGTGAAAATGATTGCACTCAAAATTTAAATTTGAATGTATGCTTAAAATTTGAAATGTAAATGAATTGTCCTAAGGATTGATGCAAACCGATTTAAGGACTGATAAGGCCGGTTGTGTAGGAATGAGTCCAAGCATGCAAAAAGCTTAAAGAACAAAATGGGAATCACACAAAAGTAGGAAAAGTAAATAAGCAAACCCTTAAACGGCTTCAAAGATATGATGCATCAAGAAATTTCCGAGGACTTATGACACAACTTGATATGACCCATGAAATTGTCTAGTGAGGTTACTTACCACCTACCTTATTTAAGGGTTAGGATAAAAGTAAAGTAAACAAGCTAACAAAAGAGATGTTCACAAAAAGAGTATATTTAATACCTAATGTATGATAAGATGATGCAGCTACGTTTTATAAGGTATTTATACCCAAAATGTTAAGATAACCTACCTAAAATGGAAAGGACAAAAAGGGTACCATCCAAAAGAAGTAATGTATAAGGAATAAGAAAAGGGTATAAATGAGAATGCAAAGAAATTAATGATTGGCATAGTAAATCCTTTTACATAGGGGACTAGACATGTGGCATTAGGATACTAGAGGCACTTCTGGTAGAAATTGTAAGTTATACGGTCAAGTTGGGTACTTGCTGAGCAAGAGTAGCGAGTAAACGTATCGAATAGACCTAAGGTCCTCCTAAGAAGTCATGTGTACAGATTAGCATTGGGGTTCTTAGTGCACCAATACTTCTAAGTTGGAGGGCAGCTCGATCATAGCCAAGTAGATGAGTGCTAGGGTTCTCGACACCAATACTTCTACAGATCAGACTGTTGGTAAAGTGTACTTTGGGTCAACACTAGACTACTAAGAGATATGTAGTTACTCAGCTCAGCATTAGGAGTTGGTCAGTAGTGAGGATTAGCTCAGCTTCGGTAGGAGTTAGTTAGAATAGTAGGATCTGCTTTGCTAATCCTTCAAGTTCTTACACTCAAGCTCTAGTTAAAGGTTCGATAGCTTGATTCCTATCATTCTCTCTGGGTTTATTTGGATTTGGGATCAAATCTAGCTAGTATTGGTTCAATTCTTCATCAAGTCAATAGGGGTTGAGGTTAGCAATGTTAAAAGTATCAGATACTCCAATTGAAAGTGTTGTTAATCTTTTGAAGTATTATGAAGGGACCTTCGGCTTGGATGGACAACTTATTCTTTCTCTTGTTAGGGAACCTTTTCTTGCTCAAGTGTAGCCATACCAAATCACTAGGGTGAAACTGTGTTGACTTCCTCCCTTTTCTCTTTTCTCTCATCCTCTTGGTAGCTTAGCCAATCTACCGAGTAACTTTCTCATAAATCTGCTATAGAGACCGTACTCAAGCTCTTGCATTAGGGTCTTCTTGTTTGGACATAGGCATAGGGTTATAGTCAAAGGGCAACTTTGGAGTAAATCTATAAATGACTTCAATGGGTATCTATTTGGTGATGTTATGTCTAGTACAGTTGTAAGCAAATTCCACCTTAGGCAAACAAATGTCCTAACCATCCAAGTTCTTCCTTACTGCAGCTCGGAGTAATAGTGATCCTAAAATACAATTAACTACCTCTATTTGGCCATTGGTTTAAGAGTGATAGGAAGTGCTAAATAGTAATTTAGTCTCCATATGGCACCAAAGAGTCCTCTAAAAATGGCTTAGAAACTTTGGATCTTTGTTCGAGACTACACTTCTCAGTATGCCATTTCTATAAAAAGAGAGAAGCAATAGCTAAAACACCCTTAGTTTTAGAGTAAGGCACAAAGTGTGCCATCTTATTAAATCTATCCACAACGGCCATCATAGAATCTTTGCCTTAGGTAATTCTTGGTAATTCGAGAACAAAGTCTATACTCAACTTTATCCAAGGTCGAGTCAAGTAGGTAAAGATATTGCTTTCCCTTATTTAGCTCGACATTTGGCCCTCTTATAAGTAATGTAGCTCTCAATAACTCTATGCACGTCTCGTCTCATTCTCAACCAAAAGAACTACCTATTCAACAATTCATAGGTCCTTCTCTCTCTAAAATGTCTAGAAAGTCCTCTACTATGGGCTTCTCACATTGGTACCTTTCTAATTGAATAGGTTGGCATACATAATTTACCACCTCTAATCAAATAACTGCTCTCCACATAATACTCATCTACTATTCTTCCATTGGTACATCATCCAAATATAGGACCAAAATGGGGGTCCTAAAGATATTTCTTTTTTATGCTCATAAACCCTAATAGTTTGGTCTGCAATTTGATAAGGAGGACATGTCTTCTTAACAGAAAATTGATAAGTACATTATTCTTGCCTTGTTTGTACTTTATTATAAAGTTGAATCTTTCTAGGAATTTAACCAATCGTGCTTGCCACTTCAATAACTTGGTATGACTTCTAAGGTACCTTAAAGATTCATGATTTGTATAAATGACAAACTCTATCAGGACCCTAAAGGGGGCCTAGTAGGATTACCTAAAATTTTTATAACATATGTGTACCCATGATATGAAAACCACCTTACAAGTCAGACATTGCAAGACTCTAAATAATAAATCACTAAAATTAATGATTTTTAAGTAATTAATTTATTGTAACATAACATAACATAACATATAAATATAAATAACTATAGATATCTGATATCCGATATCTTACAGTTCCTCAGAACCACAGAGAATCGGTATCCCCTATCAAATAATAAGACGGGATATACCAACATTATAAAATTGTAGAAAAAATTAAATTATATTAAATTCTAACATGTAAATATTTTTCTGCAAAGAATGTTTATGCATCACCTATAAAGATCTCAACTAATTTTAACACTAATGTACATATCTTCATCTCGCACTAAGCACTCAAGACTTATCCCAATCCCATCGTATGTAAACCTGTAAAAGAAAGACTATTGGAGAATAAGCTACAAGAGCTTAGTAAGTTATCCCTCATACCATACTGGCAAACAAGTTATCAAACAAATTGTTATAACCATATGAATGCATACATACGCAGTACGCCAAACAATATATGCAGTTGACCGGTACTACATATAATATCGGATTTTAATGCCCTCCAAGATAAGGGTTGGAAATTCATTGGCACCAATCACGATCGGGCTTTAGCACTTGGGTTTTTACCCCTAACTTTGAATATTATATTTTGTAAAATATATTTCGATTTCTAAGTCGTCTAATGGTACACAAAATCCTAAGCCTAGCGGTGAGGTGGCCCCTGCAGTCTATACTCATACCCTACAGCAAAGATCTCTAGACTCGACTCTCAATCATACGGTTGGCGTCTTCATCGCCTAGTAAGCCCGTAGGTTTGAGTAAGGTCATGTTGTACGAGTGCACTGTACATAAACACTTTAATATATATAAACAACCTTCGCAAGGCCTCTCTTTATCTTCACGTAAAGCGACGGTTGGAATAAGTAAATGCAATGCATGGATAATGCGTGACTCTTTTAATTTAAGATAAACTAAATATAATTAGGTCAAATTATGAGGCGATCAATCAACATCAGCAAACCATCCAAATTATATAAAAATCAATCATACCATCAAATCATCAATTATCGTATTTAACAATATTTCTTACAATAATCAATTAATATCAAGCGCATGCATATCCCAAAACCCCATACATCAAGTTATTGATATTCAATTTAAGTATACTAACTACAAGCATAAACAAGTATAGAGTCATCAGGAGTACTCGCTTGACTATGACAACTCACTTTATTCGTAATAACCAATTGGAAGATTCTCGCCCTCGTTAGGATCACCTGATCATTATGAGAAAACAGGGATAATAAGTAGTTGACTCAACTAATGGTTCTAAATATCTATCTATCTAATTCTACTTAGATTACTATCAGCTTTTATTTGATTAAACCTAATTACTAATCGTACATAACTTTTTCATTCTATTTTCAATATTTACAAATTTATAATCGTTTTTCATCGTTTTTGGACGCATGTTCATATGGTGATGTCCATTTTGGACATTAAGACTCGTGTTTTACAATGTAGACTAAATTTATTGAAATTCTAACTATTGAAGTTTAATTATTCCTATTGGCTAGTTTTATGTTCCATTTTAATAGTTAATGATTTAATTAGCCATTTATTCTTATACTTAGGGAATTTTACTTTGCTATCACTAATTCATGTACTTAATTAAGTGTAATATAATTTAGGAAGTGTATTAAGGTTTACTAATTTATATACCTAATTATTATACACTCTTCTTATTTCTTATTTTATAAACCTATGCTTACATCATCGCTTACATCATCGATCGCTTATGTCATCATTTGCTTATGTCATCTTTTAATTACATTATTGCTTACTTCATCATTTAATTACATATACCTTACCTCATGATTATGTAATGTCTAAATGTTTTATGTACATTTCACTTAAACTGCTATGTACATATACCCTTACTATACTTATATGTATACTAGTATACTTATATATATATTTATACTTATACCGTATTTATACTTGTATACATACTCATGTACCTATACAGTTATATACGTATTTTTATATAAATTTCTTATGCCAATTTTTCCTCTTAAGAAAACCTTTCTAATTTCATTCCTTCATGTTTTCAAGTGCGTATTTAGTATAATATAGGTATGTATAGTTAGGATTTGTCTTAGTTTAGGTTATGTACATAGTAAATACTCATGTACAAAGATCTCCATACTTGTATTCTTCTAGTATATCCTTATTACATATACTTAAGAGCATATATACATGTATTCCTTTCCTCTTCTTCATGATTCCTATTCTTCTATACTTAAAGATGGAAACTTTATATCCTATTCTTCAAGATCACACATAATATACATCTACTTATCTAATCTACCTAATTACCTAACTAATGAGTAATATAAAGCAACATAAAGTAACATGATCACATACCTTAATTTGTGTTGGAATTATGAAGATAAAGAGGGAAGCTTTGAAAGTGAAAGGGGAGGAGAAGTATCACAGCAATGGAGGGGGTTTTGCTTTATTTTCTTTTTGTTTTGTTTGATTATGGAAGGAAGAAAATGGTGGGGTCTAGAAGGGAAATGGATGGACGGCAATTAAGGAGGAGGGAGGAAAAGAAAAACCAAAAGAAAAGAAAAGAAAAGAAATCATTAGATGGTTAGATATTTTCTTATGCATTAGTGTCTTTTATTGACTTTTCAAATTATTAACTTTAGTTAACATGCGTTAACTTGGTCAACTCTTTGACCTCGGTCAACATGTGTTGACATGGTCAACTTTCTTTAAGCATATGCTATTTTGTATATATAATGTAGTAATTAAGGGAAATTAAGGGAAAAATTAAGGAAATGAGGCATTTGGTGAATTGATTAGTAAAAATAGATTATGAGGTCTTACTTTAGGTATTTATAACCTATATACATCATTTGGTAAACTACTTTGTATAACTAGTATAAAAAGTACTTTGTATAACTAGTATAAAAAGTACTAATTAAGGTATTAAGGTTCACTACACTTAGCCTAATCTTCAACTATACCCCTAACCCTATGTAATACTATCTTAATCATATACTTAAGAAATAAATGGAATCTATGATTCATTATCTTAGTTTCTAATGGACTACTTAAGGATTCTAAATATATATGCATGATTGAAAGTTATCTTTAACCTTTCACTAATGATTTGGCAAAATATGAGGGTTATATTATCAATTAGGGTTTTAAGGTATATTATGATGAATTAGCGCACATATGTCTTTAAGGTTATCATTTAAGGGTTTTTATCACTTTTAAATGAAATCTTTAGTGTTTACATACATTTAGGGTAGAAAAGTTTCATACGCGATTAATTAGTTTTTTTAGAGTTTTCGCTTTCATTAACCTTATCAACTCCTAAATTATCTAACATACTTGATTCTATTTCAAAAGCTAGATCGAAAATTTTAGGGGTTTACACAAACTCTCTTAATAATAGATAATGTTGCCATACTTAGAGTGCTCAAATAAGGGATAAGAGTTCTTTGTCATATACTAAGTAGTTCAATTAAGGTCCTCTGAGCTTTTCATTATGGTAGGTAATTGATCGGCTTTCCAACATTAAGGTAGAATCTATCCTAATGCTTAACACGTCACATCCCAACTCAAAAATCTTCTTGAAGTTAGGCAAAACTAATACTAGTGTGGAAGTTAATTTTTCCTTTATTTCAACAAAACTTCTCTCCTCTCTTTCTCCTCACTTAAACTCAATATTCTTCTTCATTAGCTTAGAAAGGGGGTAAAACATTAGTGTTGAAATTCCTAATGAATCTTCGATAAAAGGGTGCAAATCTATGGAAACTTCTCACCTCAACACAAGTAGTTGGAGTCAGCCACTTGACAATAGCTTGTATCTTCTCATCATTAACTTACAAGCTGCCTCCCCCAACTACATAACCTATAAATACCACTTCCTCCCGACAAAAACAAAACTTCTTTAAGTTGTCAAATAACCTCTTAGCTTAAAGTACATCAAATACAGTATGGAGATGTTCACAGTGACTCAACAAGTTGGCACTATACACAAGGATATCATCAAAATACACCACGACACACTTCTTGATCAGGTTTCTCATCACATGGTTCATCAATCACATGAAAATGCTCAAGGCATTTGACAAGCCAAAGAGCATTACCATCCATTCATAAAGTCTATTCCGAGTTTTAAATGCAATCTTCTACTCGTCTCCTGGGTTCATTCAAATTTGATGGTAGCCAAACTTCAAATTAACTTTATTAAAGACCCTAACCCCATTTAGTTCATCTAAAATATCATCCAACGTAGGGATAAGATGCTAGTACTAGATCGTGATCTTTTTCACGGCTCTACTGTGAATGCACATACACTAGGTACCATCCTTTTTCAATATAAGGAGCCTCAACATAACACAGGGGTTAAGAGTTTCCCTCACATATCCCTTTTCAAGTAGTTTATTGACTTATCTCTAGAGTTTGATAGCTTATTTGGGGTTCATCTAATAAGTTAGCTTATTCGGCAATGCAGCACTAGGTATCAAGTCAATATAATGTTCAACGCCTCAAAAAGGGGGTAGTCCTTCAAGAAATTGTTCAAGAAACAAGTCAACGTATTCATCCAGTAGCACCTTCACCATAAGGGGTAGCTCAATTTGCTCCCTCAACTCTAATAGTTGCCTAACCAACATAAAAGTTAGCATGTCAACCTTTATAGCTTCTTGGAGTTTGGATATACTCAAAATTAGAGTCTTAGATCATAGCTTGCTAACTTAGCTCGGTGTCATAGGGTTTAAAGTAATCTTCCTCCCATCCTTCTCAAACACAAATATTCTTGAATCCATCATGCATAACCTTCCTGTCAAAAAGCTAAGGTTTACCAAGTAGTACATGAGATGTAAACATAGGTAGCACGTCATAAAGAATTTCATCAGAGTAATTTTCAATAAAGATCAGCAGTAATACTTGTTGAGTGACATGTAGTGTTCCTTTCTCATTTAGCCGATGCAACTTGTACAACTTCGGATATGAAATAGTTAGCAACTCTAGCTTCTTAATCAGGTTGGCAAACACGACATTAGTGTAACTTCCACTATCCACTATGAGCAAACAAACCTGCTCATTTACCTTGCAAGTAATATGGAACAAATTCTCTCTCTACTCCTCCTTGATAGATGGTTCTATATTCATCACAAGTTAGATAACCAAAGTTAGCTTGTCTAAGTCCTCGGCAAACACATCTTCCTTAACTAGTTCATCCTCTTAGGTAGTTTCTTTCTCGAGAACAACCTCCCCCTCAGCGTCCTCATCAGTACTATCCACTTTAAGTTTTAGGACATCTCCTTTAATAATTACAGTTTATCAATTCAAACACTAAGTAGCTATATGCCCAAACCCTTGGTATTTAAAGCACTTAATCTAGCTCATCTTCCTCCTAAATCCTTCCCCCTTATCATAAGTTCTTAGCAACACTTCGCAATCGGTTGATCGACCCTTCTGTTCAGTTCAAATATCCATCCTTTTGGTCAGCTTAGTAATGTATTGAGTTTAAAAACTTCCTTAAGCGGGTCGGCTTGATTGCACAGGTTGGCTTGGCTTATTCCTCCTCTTCCTCTTTGCTTATTGGGCTATTCTTATAGCCTCATCCAACATAGTAAACTAATGAAGTTTCACAATATCTCAAATGTCATTTCTTAATCCAGTAAGAAACTTAGATACCATTTATGCTGATGGTTCATCTACTTCATAGCAAATTATGAGTATCTAGAATTCTTGAACGTATTCATCAACAATTCGACCTCTTTGTCTCAACTTTTGAAGCTGAGCAAAAGTATCCTACAAATAAGTATCCTTTACAAATCTGTTTCTACGTATCCTCTTCATTTCATGCCAAGGGTTTACCTCTTTATATCCTTCTTATCTTCTCATGCTTTGGAAGTTCTTTCACCACATCATGGCATATCCTAAGAACTCTACAGTAGTAGTCCTCACTATCTCACTATCCTCATACTGGCGATAACCAAAAATAGCTCAACCTTCTCCTTCCAATACAAATAATTATCTACATTCCTAAAGCAATTAAAGCTTAGGATCTGAAGATTCACATGGTCAACAGCTTGGGGAGCTTTAGCTTACCCTTCTTCCTCATTGTACTCTTCTTCTTCTTCTCTATCCATATCACCCAAGTTAATTCTTCTTCGTACTTATCCTCTTACTCCTTTACTCTGAGCTTGTCGAGTTAGGATCCATCCTATAATAGGTTGAGCAACTTATAGAGTGTTTTGCATGGCTTTAATAGGTTAATAAGCCATTGCATGAATAGCTTTGGTCAAATTGACTAAGAGGTTAGCCACCTCATTAAGTCTTTCATCTGTACTCCTAGAGGTGCCCTAAGGCTATCGGTCGTGGTGGACAACACTACTATTGTCATCCCCAATACCGATGTTAACACTAAGATCCATCATTCTTTCAACAAACTCAGTAATAAACTTTGATTATAAGAAATAAGAGATACAATTCCTTCAAGCCAAATAATACACGTACTCACTTCTTCTACACGAATATTGAACTAATCTACGAACATAACAACTATCCTTATGGATAATAAACCTAACCAAAATTTGTTCTCTTTTTGCATGTTTGAAACAAGGCAAAACAAAGTATATAACTACAACAAATGACTAATCCTCCTACTTACGCAAATGCGTATAATTAACTTCTAGGAAACTTCAACATACTACCACAACAGTCACTACTCACTCGAAAGATCAAACACAACTTACCCAAACAAAACCCTCGCTCTAATACCAAGATGATGTGAACTAATCCAAGGACTGACAAAGCTAGTCGTAGAGGTGGGTCCAAACTTGCAGAAAACTTGAAGAACGAAATGGGAATTGCACAATAGTAGGAAAAATAAATAAGCAAACCCTCGAACAGCTCTAAGGATATGACGTATTAAGGAACTTCTGAGGACTCACAACATAACTTGATATGATATATAAGATGATCCAGTGAGATTACTCACCACCTAACATTGCTTTAAGGTTAGGATAAAAGTGAAGTAAACAAGCTAATAAGAGCGAGGCTCACAAAAAGAGTATATTCAATACCTGATGTGTGATAAGATGATGCGGTTATATTTTATAAGGGTGTTTATACCCGAAATGTTAAGGTAACTATCTAAAATGAAAAAGATAAAAAGGATACTGTCTAAAAGAAGCAATGTACTAAAGATGACAAAAGGGTATAAATGAGAATGCAAAGAAATTAATTATTGGTGCAGTAAATTCTTTCATGTAGGGGACTAGACACATGGCATTAAGATACTGGAGGTGTTTTTGGTAGAAATAGCAAGTTGTATGGTCAAGTTGGGTGCTTGCTAAGTAAGAGTGCCAAGTAAGGGTGCTAAGTAGACTTAAGGTCCTCCCGGGAAGTCATGTATGTTGATGAGTGATAGGGTTCTCAACACCAATACTTTTAAGCTAGAGGTCAGCTTGGTCATGGCTAAGCAGACATGTAAAAGATCGAATTGTTAGCAAAGCATACTTCAAGTTAGCACTCGATTACTAAGAGATATGCAGTTACTCGGCTTATCATTAGGAGTTGATCGGTACTGAGGATCAGCTCGGTTTCAGTAGGAGTTTGTTGGAATTGTAAGATCTGCTTTGTTAAACCTTTAAGTCCCCATGTTTAGGCTTTAGTTAAAGGTCCAGTAGCTTGATTCCCATTAAAGACACAACAAACACCTTGAATCGGATGAAGCATAGGATCCTAAGACCCATAAGTGTAAAGCTAACAAAGCATGGGGACTATACCTTAGCTGGGCCAATGCAAAAACTCCTAATTTAAAAAGGAAGAACACTTGAGCAATTTAAACATCGATGCACCTAGGTGATCCTTGGGCCTGTAGCTCAAGAAAGCCTGGTGGCATTATAGAAGCCATTCTAATGCCAATATCCTAAAGTTTCTTTAATATCTTGAAAGGTTATGCCTAGCTTAAGGTTATGTCCTTTCATCAAATCTCCATATTAATACTTCATCAACGGGCCTTGGGGGGTGTAAGGGTACATAAGTGTTTATGGGCAATTTTGTATAATAAGTTCCCAAGGTCTATTCTAACCTTTGAGGACCACGGGACGACCTACCTTAACCCATGACTGATTCATTGGAACTCAAATCTAGGCCTATTTTAGGATCTCTACCCTAGACCAAGCTACACCATATGCCTAACCAACTATAGGTCAAGACCTCAGTTCTTTAGCTTGGTCCTACTCCTGGCATCCATGCCTAAGATGACCAATGATCAAAGATCCTACGAGGAAACTTAGACAATAGACACCCATGGGCAATACCATAGATACATTGACTTACGAAGAACCACCGACCTGCCACATCTCCTCCATAGATCTTAAATTGTGTCTAAATAAGAAAGATATAATCCTGTTTAGGTAAGATATGAATACATCTACTTTTCAGTTATATCTCTTCCCTAAATACTATATTTAGGAGTCAAACCCTAAAGGTACAATACTTTAGACTCCTTAGCCTTCTTACTCTCATATTCAATTTCACAAATTACTGACTTAAACATTAGAGTGACCATGCTAGACAATATGCTAATGCCCCTTCCGGTGTATTATTTTGTAGACATAGGTATATAATTAAGGCCTAAATTAAGAATTTCTACCATTGACTTTCTTGCGACAACACCAACCATATCCCAACATTTACATAAGAAAATAAAATGAAAGCCATCATCACAAGAAGCTTTTCATGGTTTAATATAATGTAAGGCCCTCTTTCTTTCCAATTTGGTTAGCATTAGGATTTAAAAAACATGAAACAAAAACTTAAGAGTTTAGGTTAATATATGATTAAAATTAACTAAGCACATGCAAATATAAGGATGCAACTGGGAAGGTTCAAGATGGTTCTTATGAAACCTAAACTCACCCCTATAGGGTTTAGTATTTCCTAAAACCCTACAAAAACCTTATAAGGTTTTATCTTTTATTCCCAAAACCTACCCCTATAGAGTTAAGGACCCTACAAGATCGAGTTTTGTAGGGTCAAGCTTTTATAAGTTTTAAAAGGCCCTATAAAGGCAAGTTTTCATCAAGTTCATATGAGATAAAGGTTAGAGTAGAATTGAAAGCAATTAAGAGGGATTATAATTACTCTTATTGACTAACATTCAAATGTATCATGTAGTGTAAAACTTTATGTGGGGCATGTATATGTAGATCAAGAGCAAATATTTTTATTCATGTATTATTTATATTGGGTTAGTTTTCTTATCGAGTTTTGTTGTAATCCAAAATCTAACCTTAAGCGTTATAGGTTTTTGAGTTACGTCTCAAAACCCACCTCTAAACCCGATAGGTTAATACATTGTAGAGTTTTTATTAAGTTCAGCAAGTTGAATGTCCCATAGTAATCTACTTGATAAGTATAGTTTACTCCATCCTTTAAACTAAGTAATTAATGTTGCTATTTCAAATATAAAAGCATGACACTTTTTAATAAGATATAAATCGTTTGTTTAATATTTATTGACAAACTCCTCAAATATTACTATTATTTTTCATAAAATCTAACCAAACTAAACTATCTCATTCTTAAATGGTGGCTTTCTTCATATTTGGTATCCCTTATCACATGAAGAATATTCAATATGTATACGTAGAGAAATTTTATCATAACATCACGTTATCATAACGTCATAATAAATTACACCCAATTTCAAGAAATCATATTATGAACATTGAAATCGAAATTGCCGATAACTTTTTTTATTATTGATGGGTATGATTTACAAAAATCCAATAAAAACAAAGTTGATGACATCTTTTATTTTACCATTCATAACATGATTTATTAAAATTGAGTGTGATTCATCATGTCTAGGTAGGATTGTTGTTGATGATCAATTACGTACTATGTACGCGATAGTTGATCTTGGAGATCACTCGATCCAATGACACAAGTATAGATGTAATGGAGAGATTCATGGGAAAAGGAATAGGTAGACTCGATCGCTTATACATGTGTGACAAAAGATGAAGCGTTACATTTTTTGAATGTTCTTGGTTCATTCTTCAATGAGTAGCTTGTTTGATCTTTCATGGTGTAACTTTAGGAAAGCTTCCACGTTTATCTCAAGTTAGCCAATGCTCAAAATGACCCAAATGAGAGGAGAAGCCTCTTATTTGTAGATTTTAAGAGTAGGCTTCATTCATTGGATTACTTTGAGATGCATAGCTAAGATCTAATATTATTGGCAACCGTTGGATGCTTTCGATGATTTGATGCCTAGAATTCAGTCATTCTCTTCATATGGACCACAAGCTTAGACCTTAGGCTCCTTGGACTCTAGATAGGTCTAATGGCTTATAATAAAAGAATATAAGTTGTTTAAAAAAGAAATAAGCCCACAACTCTTATTTAAATCCAAATAGCTCCTTTTTGGGTTGAACAAAGTATAGGTAGGCTCAAAAAGACCTCTTTTGAGGCCATTTTTAGTGTACAAGTCAATCGAGTGAGACATAAAGTGAAATAACCGATCTAGCAGTCTATGTTTCAAGCTTATCAAGTCATGTCTCCCTAAAACATCCGTGTTTCCTAAGCCTTGTTATTAGCCCACCAAACCAATTAATAGCATTAAATTAAGCTAAAAACCCAATTACCAAAAGGACCCTTTACATTTTGTCCTTTGACCAAAAACTCTTTTAGCGAAGCTTAAGGATTTTGGACATTTCATTGAATCAGTTCTTTGACCTTGTGGTGTAGATGTGATAGATTGATCTTATCGCTTGACCGCGTTAATATAAGTGAAACTTCTGCTAATTATTGATAAGCTAGAGTAGAATAAATTGATATATATATTGTTGCCATGAATACCATTTCTCCATTTCTCTGCATTGCTCCTTACAATGACTTATTGCACACTGAGATATTGATTTTCATCCACCACATAAAATTAACAATTCAACTCCTCTCGCCATTCTTCTTCCTCCATGAGTGTTTATAGAGAAAAGGAAGCCTTCCAAATATTTGTAGAAGTTTAGAGCTTCAAAAGTATTTTCAATTGTGGATGTTATATATATATATATATATATATATATCTTAAATTTATTGATCTTATGGATAAGATGTCTGAATATCTTGCAGAAATTCGAGCCTTCAAATAAAGTAAATTGTCTTCAAATATGCTCCTAGAAATATCGATATTGACTAGTTGAAAATGCTCTTAGAAATATCGATATTGACTAGTTGAAAGTAGATAATAATTTCTTCATTTATGAACTTGCCCTTTGAAGTCCCTTTCACCGTCAACTTGCTGTCCAATATAAATGATAAAGATCATGTTTAGTTTGTAAGATTTTCTCGTAATCTTATGTACTTCAATTTCTCATTTTAACCTAATTGTTTTTTTTTTTTTTCGTAGCTTGCCATCCGTCTCTAGTAAAATAACTTTTCCTTCAAACCTTTTTTTTTTTTTTTTTCATTTCGAATATGAAACCTTCAATTTCCTTTGATCCAATCTTATGTTCTTAGTGCAGATATGGTAAATCTTTTGAATTATACCACCTTCCATATTTTAGGACAATCTTATTTCTTCCATTTAAATATGAGTTTCTCAAATCAAATCATATTCTCTTACGCCCTTAATTTTTATTTTTCCCTTTCTTCGCAACCTTCTCATTTGAATGACAAGATTCTTATCCTTCCTAGTTCTTTTTTACTCCCTTCCATTTATTTTTTTATAGTTTCCAAATTCTACTAGGCGCCTGTCCTCTTGTCGGAAACTCGATATTTTTCATCTTCGTTTGGCAAGATATGCAATTCCCAGCTCTGTAAGAAGATGGAATCTTTGATTGCTTTATATTCATTTTTGTTGCCTTGCTGGCTATAAATATACTAACATTACTCGTCCCATCACCCTGTAGGAGACACGTCCAGTGGACCAATCTTGAGATCTTGTATTATCAAAGCCACTACATACAACCATTGTATATTGAAAGGAAAGAAAATAAAAGGGAGATCCCATCGTGTTCATTAACCCTTTGACAACCTCCATAAAATCACTTGAACTACGATGCTGACAATCATATAATATTTTTTCTATGTTATTATTGTTTTTTTTTTCTTTTTACTTACTAGATAATATTAAGATTCCATCCAAGTTCATCATTCTCTCACCCAATTCGTACATAGTGCACTACAACCACCAAGTTAACGGCAATGACAAACATCAAACGACACGAATAGTGTTGATAGCAGAATTTTGCTCAGCAATATTGCTTGATCCCTCAACTGCCCAGCTACTAATCATTACTATTTTCTATTTAAATTTTTGATGTCTTGACTTATTTAATGGGTCTAAAAGTCAAGCCTACTTATATATCTAGCTTAAATTTGAAAAGTGGTGCAAACAGTTGTGGCCTTATATATCTTCATTATATAACCACTCATCACTTCTATTCTTTAGACGTGTGCTTAATTAAAGAGTTATCAAGCAATCAATAACCAAAGATTATCCATTACTACAAACATCCAATATATGCCTATAAATAAGGAAAGAATACACTATAAAAACTCTCTTGGACACTCTCAAATACACTTTTCTTTGTTACTCACCTTTTTACTTTAAACACATACTAATTTAAGTATTGGAATGATTATACCGAATTAGTCCTGACAACAACTATAGGGTTTTGTTCTTCTCTTACAGGACTAAAGTCCTCCACCAAAATCGACCAACAACAGATAGTTAGCAACATAGCTCAATGGTCATGATTCATCAACAAGCTTTAATGGCTTGGGATGATGGCAGAAGGACCATTCTCAATGGACAGTTAGGTTTGGCGATGCATGATGGTAATAAACTTTGGCGCTCCTCGCTGGTTGTTGTTCGTCTTTGTAAAGAGGATAATGAATATACCTTCCTTTTTATCCTATGCACACTCATGGAAAAGGAAAAAACAAATCACTTTTATCCTTTTACCTTTCATGGAATTTCATGCATATTTACGTGCATCTTCGTACGTAATCTATCTTTTAAAAGGCCTCATCGAAATTTTTGTTTTTGTTGGTGCACGTCTTGCTCGAAGCCATTCATAGAGCAATGTATAATTTCGATCCACATTTTCCAAAGCAATTCTCTGTATTGGAGTAAAATCTTTGTCTTTGCTTATTTTACCCTTATTTCCACAAAACTTATTGTCTAAATACAACAAATATATCATAATAAATCTTGGAAAATTCCAAAACTTGCTCAATATATTGGCTAAAACTGGTTTGCAACCAAAGTTTAGATTATTTACAAAATAAACTAGGAAAATAGTAATCTTTGCACACAAAGCTTCACCTTCGTTCCGATATATTAAGATTCGACTGTTATCTTCTTTCCATATGAGATATCCTCACATTAGCCCTTTCTTTTAAATTGTACAGTAGCAAGAGAAGGTGGTAGTGATAATCGAGTACCAAAATATTGATAGGGTAGTAGTGGTTCCGGTATGTAACGGCGGTGTAATTTTCTTTTCTTTTCTGTTATGTGCAATTTATTGATTCCTCCACAAGCAATCAATTCCTTTTCTATGTTTTGTTTCCTTTTTCTTCTTTTAAAAATAGCATCCAGTCTATTGACTTGTGATATGTGCATATGTAGACATTCCACTATGTGTTGCTCCTTTATTAATATGGTTCCTGCTCTTTAGAAATGGTAACTTGAGTGCCATATTCATGTAGATTGAACTGTAGCATGCTTCTATTTGTTTGAATTGGCATCTTTCCTTCCATGTAGTATTTATTCTCCTCTCCTTTAATATGCTATGTTGTTCATTCCTTCTTTTTTTTTTTTTCTAATTTTTAACAAGGCAGCTGCAATAACTCCTTCATCCCAAACTTTACAAATGGTGGATCTTTCTTCCAAAGTAACTCCAGTCAACAATTCTCTTTGATCCCATCAGATAATGGTTTTAGCTTTGATTAATTGGTCATAAAGGGTTTTAAAATCCATCGTAAGATCTTTTGACCCATAAGTCTATTCTTCCAAAATATCGCAACACCTCCTACACTATAATAGGATTATGTTCTCATGTTCATACCTTACCCAACCTAAAGAAGATCCAATTTATGAAAGAAAGTAGCATGTGAAGCTTCAAGTCGAGCAAATAAAAAAGGTTAGATTTTTTTTTTTTTAAGTTTCCACCTTTCTTCAATATTTTCTCCCATCTTGATCTTGAAAATCCTCTGAAACTTCGTTTGATGGTGCTTCTAACTTGATTTCCATGTTGCTTTGTAAATACCTAGAGTTCCATTGGAGTGGCCTTGGAGTTTAATACTTAGAGGTTGGAGATGACCTTTATACAATGTTAAATAAGACATTCTATTTTTAACTTTTCTTTTTAAATTATTTTTCCTTTTAAATCTTCTTCCACTTCTTTCTTTTTGTTCTCTTTCTTTTTTTTCAATTCAAATTGCTTTGAGATTTTTTTTTATGACAATAATTCTTTTTTTTTTCTTTTTTACATACCACCTGTTCTAAAACATCATCCTTCTAAGTCAAGCTATTACAACATAAGTGGTTCTATGGTCAAACCTAGATTTCCTAGTTCCAGAATTAGTTCACTTAAAACTTTAGCTCTAAATTGTAGCACTCATCTTAGGTTCACGCCATTATGACATAAGTAGTTCCATGGTCAACCCTAGATCTTATACACAACATCCAACTCAATGTTATTTAATTACTTCATCACTTACAAATAATGACTAAGACTACTCTAACACATATTGTTAAAGCTAGCTAAAAAAAAAATAGGTACTGGCTCTTACTAGAGGATGGGTGCTTATGGTTCATCTCCCCACGATAATTAGACCAATAAGGTCTTCCAATTGGACTCCTTTTGGATGAATGTTAGAAACCAAGGACCATTGTACCCATCTCTCCAACGAGTTCTCATAAATCTATCTTCCCATAAATATCAAGTTTTTTTAGGAAATTTCACGTCGTCCTTTTGCAACAACTATACTCCATTACTTATGGAGTTCAGACATCATCTTTTGGATGAACTTTAAAATCTAAGGACCATGCATGCCCATCTTTAGAAAAGACTCTCATAAATTCAACCTCACATGAATGTCAAGTTTTTCTAGGAAATTTCATACTGTCCTCTCATAATGACCTCACTCCATTCTTATGGAGTTTAAACATCATCAAGAGGATGAATTGTTTGTATCAGTGGGTAGGCTTTTGTCAAGCATCTTCATATCAAGAGTGGGCTTCATGCAAAATTCAAATTCAAAGATTGCTTAGACAACCTCCTTTGTATCAAGCTTCGACTTCTTCTCCCCTAGTTGATGGCATGTCATTGTATGACAAGGTAATAACTTCTTTAATGATTTAAAGGTCACTTTCATATCTCATCTCATGAATTCTTTTAAATTTGCTCATCTAATTGTCAAATCATCAAGAAGAGTGCATCATAGAGTTGCTTCAACTTCTTTAAGATTGGTTACATGCTTGGAGACGATAAGTCTCATAACCAAATGATAACAAGATGAATTCATTAGAGTTGTTTCAACTCCATAAGTAGCTTTTTCCTTAGAAGCATCATGATTGTGACCAAGTAGTCGTAAGACGGATTTAGTGGAGTCACCTCGACTCATAAAGATTAGTCACATGTTCATGGTGATTGATATTACAATTGAATATATGTGGAATTAATTTCCACTAGAGTTGCTTTGATCCTAGTGATCATAAAAGTATTTTGACAAAGGGTGAAATTGCCTTAGTCTTCTCCTTTAGATACATCTTTCAAGTCAAAAGTTCCTCACTAAGAGATGGCATACCTTTGAGACTACTAATGATCACTCTTTCACTACTCTCTTTGAGTATTTTGCATCATCTTCATTTTGAACAGCTGCATCAGCTTAGTATCACTTTCACTTTCTAATCAGTGATAGGAGTTATGTTTTAGCTACCAAGTGTGGCATGGTTTTGTCTTGACCTTATATGTTAAGCTCACTTGCAATAATTAGCACTCCCTTGTTTGCTGTTAAACTTCATAAACTTAGGACTTATGTAGTCCTTAGGGTTTAGTTTCCCTACAATCTTTTGAGGGTATGGTAGCTTCAAGTTGATGATACCTGTAGAAGAAGAGGTCTAAGTTTGCTTTAAGTACTTGTCAAAATCTTCTTTCATCACATAAGATGAAAAAGTAGCAATAAGAGCAAATTTAACCTAAAGTGTTGGGGTAGTGTTGCCTGTCACAACCATAACTACAGCGGCAGATTAGACATTGTACCTAGATGATGATGATCCTCCAGGTTGGATTCTTGTATCTTCCATTGCTAAGACGTTTGGATGCATAGGAATTAGAGGCAACACATGGTGCAATCCTTCCTCCTACCATGTATTGTCCTCCTTTACAGAGATTTGTAAAGGTTACACTTATTGAGTACCTTACTGTAGAGTAGTTGGTACCATGGCAATAGTAGCAATAATAAAAACGAGTTTAGTGGCTTATGTGAATAATGTAGGGAGAATTCTTGTAGTTTGAACACTTGATGGGTTAATAGCAGCAACAAATGCCATGCCAAGCAAAAATTATGCAAAGGTGGCTAGGAATTAATTGAGAACATGAATGTTCTCCTGCATAGTTTGGACAATTGCGATGTCTCAACAGTAGATGTTTGTTGTATGTTTGCAAACATTATGTTATCACCCAATGTTGGAGTTTACTAAGTGATCGCAAGATTAGTCTCATGAACTTTGGAAGTTTGCTCCTGTCCATTAGTATGTGACATTGTTGATTGTAAATGATCTTTCCCTTGTAAAGTCACTAAATAATGTAGGTAAGGTTGCTGTTAATGATCAATTACAAACTATGTATGTGATAGCTGATCTTGGAGATCACTCAATCTAATGACACGTATATAAATGTAATAGAGAGATCCATGGGAAGAGGAACAAGCGGATTCAATTACTAATGCACATGCAAAGATGAAGCCTTACGTTTTGTTAATGTTCTTGATTTGTTCTTTAGTGAGCAGCTTATTTAATCTTTTGTAGAGTAACTTTAGTAGAGTTTTCACTTTTGTCTCAAGCTAGTTAATGCTCAAAATAACCCAAATGAGAGAAGGAGTCTCTTATTTATAAATTTTAAAAATAAGCTTCAACCATTTGATTACTCTGAGATGGATGGCTAAGATTTAGTATTATTGGCAACCATTGGTTGGCCTTAAATGATTCGATAGCTAAGATTTACTTCTTCTCTTCATATAGACCACAAGCTTAGGCCTTAAGGTCCTTAGGCTCTACATGGGCCTTGGGCTCTTTGGGCTCTAGATAGGCTTAATGGCTTATAATAAAAGAATATAAGCTCTTTAATGATAAATCAAGCTCATAACTCTTATTTAAATCCAAATAGCTCCTTTTAGGGATGAATAAAGTCCAATAGGCTTGGAAAGACCTCTTTTGAGCCAACATTTTATGCACAAGTCAATTAAGTAAAGCTAAGAATATAATAACTAATCTAGAGGGCCTTATTCCGAGTCTGTCTAACTGTATCTCCATAAAATATCTATATTTTGGCTATGTTTCCTAAGCTTTGTCATTAACCCATTAAATTAGGCCAAAAGTCCAGTTACTAAAATGACCCTTTACATCATGATATTATGATAATGTGATGTTATTGTAGAGAGCCTTACATATGCCTCACTTCTTGCTAGCTTTTTTTTTTTGTTCATAAAATCAAAATATAAGAGATTGATTTTAGTATCACATATCTCAAAAATTAATTTAAAACCAATAAATTCCTTTAGTTTTCCTTCCTTTTAAAACTAATGTTTTCTCCCATAGATACTTGAAAATTAACTTCAATAAACTAAAAAGTTCTCTTCACTTTAAGGATTTTCTTTCCTTTTGTCATTTTTGCCACTTAAGGTAAGAAGATTCAACTTCAAAAAATAAATGTGTGGAAATTGGAAAGGTTTCTAATTCTTATAGTACATTTAGTTGACTCCTTAAAGACAAAATGAATTCGTTATCTCTTCTTTATATACCTATTCTTGTATTTGGTTAGGGGATTAACCATTTTATAAAATTATATTATTACAAAACAAGGAATGACATTTCCTTTGTAGCAAAAAAATAATTATTCCTTTGTCTTTTTAAGCAAATTTTCATATGTATCTATAAACCTTAACTCAATAGTCAAGCTATTTATTAATGTAAGGGTATGTTAGTATTTTTAAATATATTTTTAATTTATTACTAATGTTATTTTAGTTAGAACTAAATAAAATAATGGCTTATGTTCTCTATTCTATTCTTTATAATTTCAATTTTATTTCATTTTGCGAACTAAAGGTGCCATTATGATCATTTTTATTTTTTAGCAAAAGTTATAATGATCTTGTTTATTTTAGATAGACACGTCATGACTAAGGATGTAACTGAATGGATCATTATAGAATACCAGACCAATTGAACCCAATAAAAACTCAACTATCACGGTTCAAGGCTTTCTTTAGCACACAAATAAACTGTGCGGCGCTTATTATCTTGCCTCTATAGTAGTAAGCAAGCATAACTCGTACGCAACGCTAGCGAATAAAGCCTAAATCTGCAAGCAACACAACCAAGGAAGAAAATCAATAGGTTATAAGGGACACTGGTACACATGGAAAAAGGAATAGCATACTTTTATTAATTCTGACAATAATACAAGGTTACAATGTGTGTGTATGGGGGTACAGTATATATAACAGGTGTCGTCGGTTGTGATCAACCAACGTGGTGAGTAAGAGTTTTAATCTAGAAGAGTACTCATACCCCCATAAAGAGCTTTACAGATATTATTGAGCCTGATAGGAGGAGATATTAAAACTGGTAAAATGGCACTACTTTCTAAAAGTGGAAATTTCTAATAATAGTAAGATCCTATCTACACAAAAATGAAGTCTCCCCTTATATTACAATATGTACAAAAGAATGGCCTCTTATTAGTATAGATATCTTACAAAAAAGGGACTTTGACATCACAATCTCATAGGGTACTTACAAAGTTTTGAGACATAACTCAAAACTTTATTACGCTAAACTTAGGTTACGATGCTTAAAAAAAAAAATCAATATAAAACCTAACTCTATAAAAAAAATGATGTATTCATAAAAATATTTTCTTAATTTGTATACTATACATTTCCTACATTAGTTCTACCTCATAACACATTTAATTTTCAATAGTTTAGTAAACTGTAACCTTGATTATACCTAACTACTTTTTACTAAACTTGTTTATCTCATCGAAACTTTATGAAATCTTAACTTTATAAGATCATTTGAATTTTATAAAAACTCACTATTACGAAATTTTTTAACTTTGCATAAGGTGGGTATCTATAATAAAAGATAAAACTTTATAGAATTTTTATTAGGTTATAAGAGATATGAGAGTTAATAGAGGTGAGGTCGGATTATATAAAACCGATCCTCAATTCATCCCGGTTTCATCTCTAATTGTAAATACATAACCACCTAGTATAAAATAAAGTATAATTAATGAGAAAATATTTTAAAAAATTGGGCCATCTAATCTCTACGTTAGGATTTGTTTGGCCATTACAAAGAGTATTTATGGTGGCTAAAAGAACTTTTCAGGGTAAAAATAAAAAAGAAAAAAAATAGAACAGGAATAATTTATGGTCGGAGATATGTATGATAAACGAGTAAATGGTGCTTTAAATACCTGTGTCAGGTCAAAATATCTTTGTACGACCAGCCGACCTCGATGCACGTGCACCAGGCACTCGGGGCTTTTAAGACTGACTTTGACTCCATAAGTTACCCTTAATACCCGTCCTTTTTTAATAGAAAGTTCAAGAAGACACCCCAACTAAAGCCCATAACAGTCATTTCATTCTCCACCATTCACACCGGCCAGCACATTTCAACCGTTATAACTGGCGCTTCCCAATTCCCCGCACTAAACCGTCTCCGAACAAGTGACCAAACCTCTCCAACTTTCATTCCATGTCGAAGAAGAACCGATGGAGTTGGTCCTCGGCTCTCATCGGTGCGGGAGCTGCCACTGCCACGGCCGCCATCCTCTCCGCAAAACCAAAAGACCCCACCTTCCACCTCATTTCCATCAACTTCACCTCCTTTAAACTCAAGCCCCCAACATTTAGGAACATGTCCAAAGATAAAAAATTTAATCTAACCCCATTCCTACCCATGGTTTCACCTCAATTAATCCTCACCATCCATGTCACCAACCCCAATATAGCACCAATCCGATACCGGTCCACCAGTATGTCAATTTTCTACAATGGTACCCTCCTCGGTTCGGCCGACGTGAAAGCCGGTTCGCAGTCAGCTAACTCTTGCCAGACTCTTAGGCTTCCAACCAGGCTGAATGGGGCGGAATTGGCACACCTTGCGGGGCGGTTCATCGAGGATGTGAAGAAGAGAGAGATGGTGTTGGAGGCTGAAGTGAATATAGTGGGCACTGCTAGGATGTTGTGGAGGGACCACCGGTTCAAGGTAAGAGTGGATAGTCATGTGATAGTGGATCCTGTGTTTCTGGGTGTAATTGATCAGGAAAATAGGTCCAAATTACAGGTTTCTTATCTATGATAATGTTTTGTTCTTGCAGTTGCTTGAAGGTATTGGATGGGTTTGTATTGTCGTGGGTTGAGTAGATGGGAAAGGGACAGAAAATAAATGATGTAGTGATGCAAGTGTGATGTTAACTTTAGAATTGTAATGCTAGGATATGGGTTGGATATAGACTGCTCCCTATCTTTTGAATTAAAAATGATTATTGCTGCAGATTTAGTATAAAAAACTTTGCCATCTTCTCCATGTTTACTCTTTCTATAAATTACTACCGGTTGCGTGTATATATTTAAAAATATGAAATACGAGAAACATTAATCCCTAATATTTACATCTATAATTATATTGTAAAGTACAAAAATCTTAAGGGCGTCACAATCTATTACGTTTTTCTATCTTTCAGGATCAAATTAAAGCATAAAAAACCTACTATAATCTCTAAAATCACTTATAATAATTATTTAATAAGTACAAAACAACAAGTTTGCAAAAACATTAATTCAAATAATTTGCAAACGAATTGCTTTAGCCATAAACTTACTAAATAACTAAATCTTGAACAACATACTGAGTTAATCATCTTTATTTCTTAACTCGATGATGGTAATTTTCATAATTATTGTAAATTTATCAAATTGGTTTACAACTGTAAAAATAAAAAAATAAGTTAAAGCCCAATTGAGTACACAAATACATGTGGATATCAAGCCACAAATATTTATATTTATATAATATAACTATAATAGAATATAAGCAAAACAATAGTTTAAATTGTCTTTAACCTAGGTTTGTGTACTCATGATTTTGTCATATCTTGATTTTTGTCTACGTATATTAGTGAATATAATATAAGCTTTGTTTGAAATCATTTACATTAAAAGTCTAAAGTTTAGAAATTAAAAATCTAATATTTTAGTTGTATCATTTTATATAAAAGTCTACTAATAAAACTTCATATATAATTAGTGATTACTCTTTTAAGAAATTGTCACTGGAACCTCTAAATTGAGTGGATCAAGCATAATCAACAATAAAGGTTAATTAAGCCATATATAAATTAATCTGGTTATATTCCAAGTCTTACTAAGTACAGCCATATAAACAAGCACCACATACTTAGAGTAGCTTCTTAATAGTTAAATGTACTTCAACCCATAAATCTCAAATCAATAACTCAAACTTCAATAAGAAGTTTGATAATCACCATGAATCTATTTGAAAAACCAACATATATGTTAATTTTTAATACTCGATAATTAAGTTCTATCTAAATTTATTTATGAATATATTTATCTATTACTTGGACAAACCTTAACTTATCCTTTTAAATGTTTTGAAAGAAAATAATCAAATTTATTCATAAATCACAAATAAAAATTGGAAATAATATAAATAAATAATACGATAGAGCAAAAAGTTAATATATTAATATAATATTATTTAATTACTCAAAACATAAGATATAATATTTATATATATATAAAGGAAAATATAAGGTGGACGTATAATAAAGGTATAAAAAATAGATAGTTTTATTAATCATTATAATAATAAAAAAATATATACTTAATTAGTTAATACTAAAGTTTATAAAAGTACGTAAGAAAAGATATATTAATAATAAGAATCCAAATCATACATAATATACAATTAATATCATACACTTTAACCATAATATCAACGAAATAAAAATAATATAACAATATTAATATCATCAATAATAATAATTTTAGGTTGTAATCATAATAGAATAAAATTATTGTAATCAAATCAATACTTGAAATCGTACAAATATAACATGAATATTATTACAACTTCACAATCAGAAAATAGTATTTTAAGTTTGAATATAATTGGAAATAGAATTCTAACCCTAGATACAAACATATACCCATTGCCTTGATATATGACACAATATGTAACAATAACTTCTATGTAAAATAATAGTATTTAATATGACAAATGAATAAATTTATAGTAGGAAATGAATATTAACAAATTAACTATGTCTACAATAATATTGGAAAAATAAAAATTATATATTAAGTACACAATACTGAAAAAGGATGATCAAATTGACTCATGAAATAAAGCTAAAACTAAAACATTAGATAGACATGAATCGATACCAAATATTAACCTATTAGAAAAAAAAAATACAAAAATTACATTTTATTTAATAATATACTCAAATAATTAGAGATTATTAATTTACCGGAATGGCTCGGAATGCATAGAAACGAGAATGAAGACAAACATACAGTTAGGAAAATCCAACATGTGAATGAATTGATCTTAGGGGTAAGGTTCAAATGATTAAAATTGAAATTGAAGGGAGACTTGCACATTAGAATCGATTTTAAGGAGGAAAGAGAAAAAGATAGATAAGAGGCGAAAGGGAATTGAGGACTAAGATAGGGTTCAGTGTTGATGTAATTAGGGAAGGGAATAAAGTCTTGGGGGACGAGTGGGGAATAAGAGGCAAAAGATGAGAGATGTTAGGGTAGGTTTTTCGCATGGTCAATGAGGGGGGATAAGAGAGGATTGTATGTGAGAGTTAGCAAGGGGATGGGATAGTGTGTGAGAGGAAAGGGTGAGAGAAAAGGGGAGACAAGAGTTAACATTCGGTGTGAGAGATAATTAAGATGAGCCAAGGAAAGAAAAAAGAAAGGAGATTGTGGTTGAGGAAAAAAAAAATAAGATAGTTCTAGAATATTGGGTGGTTTTATAATTAATATAGAAAAGTAGAGAATTAATTGAAATGAGAATAATTGTATTTAAAAAAATAAGTTATGTATACAAATATTGTAAGATATATATAATACTAAAAAAGTATTTATACCTTATATGTAAAATAAAATTTATTCTATTTAATATATACGTAAAATAAGTATTTTAAAAAAATATAATCGGAATCTTATATTAGACATCTATTCTATAAGATATATTTTAGAATAAGTCTAAAATTAGTAAGTTAATAAATTAAGAAAAATTTTCCTACTAAAATATGTTTTCTAACGACATGATTTAAAAGAATTTTTATTATTTAAACAAATTACTATTTTAACTTAATTAGAGTATTTTATATATCTAGAGCAAAAAATAAAACTATGATAAAATAAAAGTTTAACATTTTCCTTTCTAGGTTTTAGCTAGTAAGGATTGATAATCAGATTGGGTTTTATACCTAATATAAGCTTGTAAGACAATAAATAGTGAAAGGTGTTGAGGTGTTATCTAGCATAACTATTTCAATGCTTAAGTTAATTAATATTTATAAGAAGAGTAAGTATGCGATGATATAATAAGAAGGCTTAATGTACAAAGTATTAAATGGTTTTATTGTTGGAATGTGGCTTGATATTTATAGAGGAAGGCATCCGACAATTGAAGGACCATTAGTAGATAGAGGGCACATTTGCATGTTATGGGTTATGGAGATGTGTAGTCTAACATGGTCTTAAATTGTAAAAGGTGATTGTTTACTTAATTTTCAAGTCTTATCTTTATTTTTTAGCTATCAGAGTCTACAATAGATGAGCAAGTCATTTAATAGGCTTAGGTCAAGGTAAACATGGAGGTTGGATCTAAACGGAGGGTAGCAGGGTCATGAGCATGGTAAAGTTAGAATAGGCTTGAGGAGTCTAAACTTAAAATATCCTATTAATAAATATAATAATTAAAAAAATTATATTGACATCAGAAGTTTGTATAAATTTTTTTTCTAAATAGTACAATACAGTATTTTCGACCCCATATCCAACCCCATAGTTTATTTGCTTCGCTTCTCCAAATTGTGATCAAGCAAATCCACTGTGAAAAGATAAACCAAAAACCTTTAGTTTGTTTGCCACTTTAACATAAAGAATATGTTTTTTTTTTTTTAATGCTTTGATATGTGAGATAAGACACTACTAATGGTAAAGAATAAATAGGAGTTTTCACAAAAATAAAACTTTGGCAAGAGTACTATGTATGGCATAATTTAATTGAGACAACATAAACTTAAAATACTAAGATCACTTGATCAAAAGTTAAAATTAATATATATGTGATTTCCATAAAACATGAGAATGCTTGTCTCTGTTTCAAGTATAGAGCAAAATATCATCAGGCCATATCAACGATGGTATTGCTATTGAAAAAATACATGAGAATGTATAAGCAACGAATGTATAAGATATTAAATACATGAAATATTGATTTCCTTAAGTAGTTAATTATATGTGAGACTAATGAATCAGAGATGCAAAAAAGTTACACAAAGAAGTTGAAAAAATGAAATACATAGATTTGATGATACTTGTATTTCTCAACATTGCTCAAAACAATAAGGCTAGTTAAACTCTATTTGCTCGATTTTGAACATACAACATACCTAAAAATAAGTGTGGCCCTAGCCCTCTCAGTAAATCTTTTAAATTTTTAGAAAATAAAAAATGTGTAAATTAAATATATATTTTGGCAAGTAAAATGTTATATAAGATAAAGTATAGTTTAACTATTAAATATTTTGTTTTATAAAAAAGAGGTCTTGAGTTCAAATCTTATGTTTGTTACTTTTTTTTCTTTAGATGCATTTACTACTTGAATGAAATTTCTTCCTTTGCATTTATTAAACTTTTTTCATTACAATGACCAATAACATTAATTTCACTAATTACAAATTATATTAAACTAAATAAATTCTTCTAGATTATTATTTCTTGTTATTAACATACCATAAACAATAATTATATTACTCATATTATATCTATATCGATTATATCACATAAATTATTGATAAATAATATCGATTATATAACTTGGTTAAGTACATTTTTTTTTTCAATTAATGTTATGAAAATAAATGTGAATTATTATAATCATTATTGCCTAATAATTTATATTTGAAATGATTTTTTTAAGCATTGTTAATGAAATAATAACATAAGGTTATCATAAAAAGAATTAGTATAATAGTTATATCTATATCAGTTTACTCTTTTTATTGTACTTGTAATTTCCTATATAAATATTTTTCTAATATATTTTTATTAAAAATAAAACTTACATAAGTTTCATATATTAATGTAATTTTTTATAAATTAATAGATAAATTTTATTTGATATATATGCATAATAAAAAAGTAAAAGTTTTATTTTTTTAATTTTTTATAAAGTGTATTGATTATTCTTAATCTTATTGCATGTTAAATTATTGATAAGATTCTTTTACATATATAAGATGGATTATAATTATAATGATAATCATTTTTTTTATCAATGATTTTAATTTTGGCTTAATTAAAGTGTATACAGTCCACAATTATATGATTATATGATCATGGGTCCATCCCTGCCTTGAAAACTAAAGGGACAAAAAGTACATTAATAAATAGATTTGTTATATAATGATGTAACAGTTCTTTACCTAATTAGGCATTATGTATTGAGGAAGCCATAATTGCATCACTCGATGAATCAATCTTTGAGTACGGAATAATTATTGGATATATAAAGAGATTTAAAAAAAAATACTAAAATTAGTATTTAAACAATCCTAAAAGCAAAATGTAATTCACCAAAACTTTTATAAAGTTAAGGTGAATGAATGTGTTGGTGTTCCGTTTTGCGAATTGCAAATACTTGCAAGTTTATCTTTAATATTTTTCCTTTTTTTAAATTACCATTACCAAGCAGTGTTAGTATCTGTGATTAGTATGTCATGTTAATCATCTTTTTGACTCAGTATGGTCCCATGTTATATTTGATAAATGTAATTCAAGAGAAGCTATGATACGTGGCTGATAAATTTATAATATTCTCTACAACGGCCAAATTATTTTTAGATAGATTTTTTTTAATTGAAATATGGTACAATGCTACCTTTTTGTATCCCATTTTCTTTAGTCTCTCATTATATAATCCAATCAATTTTGATAGAAAATCCCTATCAGAATGCATATGTCTTAAGGTATCTATAAAGGAAAAAGAAATTGACAATCTTACCCTTTGTCAATAGAAGACGACAACTTAAATAATAATAATAAAAAGGGGGGAAAAAAACAGATAAAGAGGGAAGTGTGAGATACAACTTTTTTAATTACCAACACTACATTTTATCCAAAAGATTTCTCGTAATATAATAAGCAAGCATACTTTTAACCCAATAATAATACTTTTTGAGAATACGGTTGAAATTGAAAAACCAAAGAATAAAGAAACTTATAAATATGTCGAAATCATACTTTTTATTTTGTTTAATCAACAACAACATTGTCTTTGATATCTGCAGTTCAAAATCTCAATTAGAAATCTTTAAAGTCCAACTCTGCTATTGGGATCTAATTTATCCGCATAATAAATTGAATTCCATTAATAAATAGTGGAAAGCCCTACCTACTTTTTTTCTTTTTCAATTGGTATGCCCTGAGAATTAAAAATTTCAGTCATAAATGTTCTCTAGAGCTTCTCAATTATGAAAATCATAAAATGCTAGATAAGTCACCAATTTATTCTTTGATTTACGACCACCTTGAAGTCAAGCAATATTTTTAATAATCAATAAAACATAGCGGATGCAGAATACCTTGAACATGTTGAGAGCTAACTTATGTATAGGACATTGAATGACGAAGTCCCAAGAACCAAATGAATCGTCACTTGGTGTAGAGAAGAAACGATTTGTGTCTCCAAACTCTTCTTGCCATTGGATGATTGAATTATTGTTGTGAGCAGGACTACCTTCATTAGTCAGAAATCTTTGCAGTGTGTGATAATCAGTCTGTCATTTTGATGAGAAGGGTATAAGAAATTGAACGATAATCCATATTATAAAGTAGCTTGATGATAGAAAACTAACAATCAATGAAGCAAATATCCAAAAAAAAAAAAAAAAAAACCTAAAATGAAATTCAATGAGGAAAAAAAACAAACAAACAAAATATAGTTAAGAAAACACTAGTCAACGAATACTATGTCGAACTCTTCGTTTTAGAAATCCATAGTGGTGGATAGGAGAGCAACAAAGGATGGGGCGTGAAAGAACCAAAAAAAAAAAAAAAAGACTGAATGGGAATTGGGAGGTTTAAGAGCGAAAGTGAAAAAAGGAAGTAAGGAAATGCAGGTAATAGAAAAGTAGAGAGAAAAGAAACGTGGGAGAAAGAGAGCTGGATTTTTCAAAAAGGATAGCGAATTGATACATTTACCCTCTATATATGTTGTTTTCTAATTTAGATAATGAACTCGATTGATAAGAAGACCTAAATAAGATAAAGGCAGTTTTAGAAATTCAAAACATCAACTGCTCTAAACGGTATAGATTAAACCAACTACTCTTATTAGTATGTGGTGATAGTAGGTATCACTTGTATGGTTTTTGGTAGAGCTTTCAGTGGTCTGGTAGCTGCTAATGGTGGTAGACCCACAAAAAGCCCCTTGTGGAGTAGCTAATGAGGGTTTTTTAATGCTTAAGTTGGTAGGGAGAATATTAAGAGTTCAGAGAATGAGAGGGAGAATTGGTTAAGTGTCTAAAGGGAATTGGATCCCCTTTCCTAGTACTTCTCTTCCTATTTATATCCAAGGGTATTAACCTACTCTGCCATGTGGCAAGAGGGGATTGGGTGAAACGGAGCCCAAGGAGGTGGCACTATCTATATGAGAAAAAACTTCCATCTTTCTGCTAGTTGGTTGAAGCTTTGGGATTGGCTTTGTCACATCAGCATAGATGATAACCATAATCTGGTGGCTAGACCTCTAGGTTGTATGTCAAGATGTCATTTAGCATTAATGAATAAAGAGAAAGAAGCGAGGAGGATGGAAAGTCTAACCATATCTGGTAACGCACCTTGCAAAGGCCGCTTTGAGTTGGTAGTGCATTCCTTCCAAGTGGTTAGAAGGTGAAACACTAGATCTCTAAATGGAAACCCTAGGTGCTTATAGCTCAATTCCAGAGTGCTCGAGATCTTAGGTATTTCTAAGGGTTAAGCAGGCTCTTAGGTCATGTATAGGGTGAAGGGAAGCTTGGGGTATTATAGGTGCTTAGCGGTTATCTAAAGTCTTTGTCCCTATTTTAGGCTTAAAGGATAGCGTTGGTGTACATATACCACTACTAATGAGGCAGTACCCGCATCCACTTGCTGCTCAACAACAAGTCCTAAGGGCACTGTAGTTGAGACATCTTGCAACCCCTTACCTATAGTCTCTTTCCTCTTCCAACCCACACTACCCCTAACCCCCCCCCTTCTCTATAGCTTCAGTAGAATCGTTTATGCTCTTCTTTGCTACTTAAGCTATCCCCGGCTCCTAAACAGGCCACTTCCCCTTCTCCTTCATCCTCTGCTCTCTCACTCGCAGCTTCCTCTCCTTGAAGGAGTCGTCATACAGGTCATATGCTATGAGTACAATAAACAATGAACAACAGCAAAAAAAAACAATACTTACTAAAGACAAGTAGCCTCGAGCTCTCTCTAATAGAAAACAATGGCAATGAACTCTTCGTTACCCTCATCAATGATGCACTTACTCATACTTGTCTCCCAAGCGTACAACCTTTCCTTCTAAAGATATGACATTACAATGTGCTTTACATGGAAACCATCTTTCTACCATGCCATATCTAGAATCTAGTCCTTTATCTCATCGTCTGCAGTATGGAAGTAGTTCATGTTTGATGAACAAATGGGCTTATTCCATCTAGTTAGAAAATTGAGCTCATGAACTGGCTTCACTTGGTAAAACTGGCTCTTTCAATCCTTTACCTTTGGTTTCTTACCGTGGAAGATATTCACATCTAGCCCTTGGATTACGCATTACAACTAGCCTTCTCGCTTGCCCTTCGACTAAAAGAAATGATGAAAGAGTTGAGCTTTCGGCCTCCTTATGTGAAAGATAAATAGGGCCTTGAAGGTCACTAACATTTACTACGAATTAGGGTAGAGAGAACTCAATGACAATTAGAAGTAGTTGAACACTTCCAACAAGAAAGCAATGAACAATATGCCTCAACTAATGTCAATTGCCTTCCAATACAAACAGAATGAGCATTTGGCCCCATAATCATAAGCCCAATCATCAGCTATCAACTTCTTCACTTCCCATACATTAGTATTTTGTGAGACCTCTAAACAAACTCAACACCACCAGTTCCAGTCATGTTTGCACTCCACCTTAGTCATGATTTAACCTCGCTCTTTACTTAGCCACAACTTTATCACTCTCTTTGGCTTCTCAAGTGCATACTTTTCTTGTGGCCTATCTTCCACGATCATCCTTGTTGTCTCTAATGAAAAGTTAGCCATCCTATCGCCTATTACCGCCGCCGTTGTCTCTTAGGGGGGAGTGAGGCCATCATGCCCTCTCATCGGTTCTCGACATTGGATACCTCACCTATGAATCTGTTCTTTTGTTGTTGGTTGGCCATTTCTTAGGAATTTCTCATAAAAATGAAAAAAAAAAAAAACGCGTAAGAAAACAAGGGAAACGCTCAGATTTTGATAGGGTCTTGACAAGATGAAAATGAAAGTGAGAAGCAAAAGCCCTTATATAGGCAGACATGGTCAAGTGAAGCATTGCCTCATTAACAACAATCATGGATGCCCATGTCTTACAGTCAAAGAGTCAATAGCTAAGATCCATCGAACAAACAGATTGCTAACTCAACATCTGTACACGCTTAATAAATGGTTCACACCCTTTAAAGACCTCGAACATCTTAATGGTCACATTAGACATACTAACCATTGCATCCTCTTGAGAAGTAGTCAATGATTGTGATTCTTGATCATTCCCTTTAGTGCTCAGCCATTAGAAGAGTTGATGGCTATGATCTTTGGGAAACATGTGAGGGGTGTCCCTTTATCGTAGTAATTACCACTAAGCAAAGACCTAACCTCATCCAGCAACACATGGTAGTGGGCTCTTCCTTTGTCATAGCCAAACCAATTATGTCGATCTTGATAGCTTAGAGGTGAATACCCTATCTATCAAAACGACTAGGAGACACCCGACCTATTTAGAATATGTAACTAAAACCTCAGGGAAGATTCTTATTCAAAAGAAGCTACCTGAGCACTTAAGCGTCCATGCAATGATTACTATTAAATCAACATTACTAAGGCATGTAGACTTATATAAGTGAGGGGCAGAAGTTTACTCGCCCTTACCAACAGTTACCATGCTCCCGTGCCTCATAGCCCCTCAAGAGTTGTATAGCCTATTCAAGTTTAGCACCCCTAAGTTGTTGAGGAACCTCCTCTCAACAAAACACCACAGAAAATAGGCAACACATGGGCTTCTATCATGCATTTGAGTGTGTCTGTATGTCAACACTACAATGATTAGAGGATGTACCTCTAAGTGCCCCTTCACCATGCGAACCCGCCTGACTTGATGAAGGATCTGACCAAGGAGCTTACATATACCTTTAGATCGGTACTTAAAGGCCACCCCTAATCATCAAGCGACCCATTGTATCTCTCAGTCAGTACTCAAGAGCCCATAATGGAAGCACAACCTGAGTTTATATACTCTTCCCTAAAGTCTAATCCTCTTTTACTTAAACATTTCTCATAAAAGTAGGCCGACTGTGCTTGGTGATGGGGTTCAGCCATTAGAGCCTTTGGTTAAAAGGTGACTGTTAGCACTTGTCCCCTTACTCTCCTTAACATCGACATGGTAAGGAGAGTAACATATGCTTGGGCTTTAGAGCCTAAAGCCCTTATTGAGCACATTCTAAGGAGAGCTATGGTTAGCTTTGAATGGACAGGGCATAAGGAGCTATTAGGAGCCCACTTGACACAATTGTTGGAGTGACTGATTTAGGTGGTCTTTTCCAATGTATTCTTTTCCTAGGTATAGTGAAAATGCATGGGGCAGTCTACTACACACATAAGTCATTAAAGCTCTTTGGAAACACCATAATCACAAATTAATGGTTGTATTAATGGCAATCCTTTAATGCTATCTTGCCTCAATCGTTGGATGGATTTACTAAGCACTTTCTCACACCGAGTACAAGGGACAATTCAGGTTCGAGTATGAGGCACCTGTTGAAAAGGAGTTAGGGAGACTTATTTCTAATTGGCCAATCTAAGAAAAGTCCTTAAAGGAGAGGGTCATTGAGATTGACTAGGTACCTAGTGGCAAAGAGGCCATAAAGGCCACATGGGTGGGTAAAGCACTGAGGGGCCAGGCCAGCTAATGTACGTGATTGACCTTTAGGTTGACCTTGGTGAGGATGTCAAAGCATCAATAGGTTAGCAACCGTGTTTGGTCGCTCCCTCATGGCCTTTGATAAAGGAGCATACCATGCTATTTCGTGACAAGAGTTATAGTAAGCATGTTGATTTCTTTAGAAGGACTAAGGAATGCCATGTGTTTATGTAAGTTCTCATTTGCATGTGAGCGGACTCTTCTTGACTAAGTATGGCTTCAATTCTCTTCTTTTTTATTAAGTCTTTATGGGTGCTTATTTGCACTAACATTACTCATTGTAGTCTTTTGAATAGCATTATCAAGAGTTGGAGCAAGAGTACAACAACTTAAAGAAGGAACTGGAAGGTTTGAGAGTGTGAACCATGGCTATGCAAGAGAACTACAAGTAGCTTAATAAGGAGAAGTTAAGGTTAGAGCAAGAGGTAGCTAAGATTAAGTTTGAGGTCGGGGGAGGTGAAGAAGTAGGCCAAATAATTGGAGGTGGCACTTATTGCTCGACCTTAGGAGATGGAGGTAAAGGCAACTAAGTAAGTAGCTGAGTTTACTAGCCATGAAGTGGCAGTATCAAGGGAGGAAGCTAAGTCTACTAGGAAGGAGGCAGAGGAGGCTAAGGAGGAGGCCACTGACATAAAGAAGAAGCTCAAGTCTAGTTCTAAAGTCAGGAAACCTAACTTAAGGAAGGGAAGGAGTTGACTTAGGCAGCGATAAGTAAGCTATTCATTGAATTTAAGTCAAACAACGACTTTAAGGCTATTATCGATAAAGTCAGGTAAGATAGGATAAAGCTGGTGAAGGAACTAGTTAAGGGAGAATATCCCTACATAAATCTTAGCTTCCTAGCCTAGTTGGAGGAGGAAGCCCCGGTAGGCGGTGAAGGAGTTGGCAAAGGAGTTGACCTATGTGACAATGAAGTTGTTGAAGACATGGTAGAGGAGGATGGCGAATAAGAGGATGATGTAGGCAATGTTAAGCCCGAGGATGATGAAGGGAAATGGTCTTATGGATGTCAGTTTTGTACTTATAGCTAGGCTGTTGATTCCTTTCCCTCTTTTTTAACAATGTTCTCGTATTTTGTTATTATTTTGTGTAGATAGGCTGAGATACTGGCTCTTTAACTTTGTAATCATCATGACCAATATTAATGAAACTTTGACAAGTATGGTTTACTCTTCGTTATGCATCTTTTGTTGTTTATTTCTGGGCTATGTTCTTTTCTTACTTTTTTTTGGACACTTGCTCCTATAAGTAATGTTGTTTCAAGTATATGGTTATTCTCGATTCTTTGTTTCCTATGGAGTAATGTTATTTGTAGGCTCAAGAATCTTGGTTCCAATATGGTTTGGCTAAAGCACCGAGGGTACTGAACTTAGTTTTAATCGAAGGGTTGAGCATATAGACATCGTCTATGTGCTCATCCCAACGTGACCCATTAGGTATAAAAGCTTGTCGGAGGCTCGAGGTAAGGCTTGAGGCTTTGAGGTTCTCAAGTGTAGTACCTAGCGAGAACACCTAGATGTTGAAGATAAAGATTGACTTGACTTGGTCCAATGTATTATCTTTGTCAATGGATAAAGGGTAGGGCTTAATGATAGTTTTTAGAGTAAACATGAAGGTAAGATAAGCACAAAGTTTCCTTTTCATTTCTTTTTGTAATTTTTACAAAGTATACTAGAGTCCTCGTATATGGTACAAGAAATAAGGCCTAAGGTTGTTGGCATTCGAAGCCTTAGGGATAGGTTGTCTATCTATGGTTGCTAACTTATAGGCTCCATTGCCTACATCTTCCTTGACCTAAACAGGGTTGTCTTAGCTTAGGGGGATAGCTTACTTTGTACTTCTCCTAACTTGGTAGCTTCGAGCTTTCAACAAATTAGGTCTTTAGGTTGAAAGACTTTATACTTAACCTTTTTTGTTGTAGTACTTAGCCACTTATTGCTGGTAGGTAGCTACTTGGGCCCACGTAGCATCCTTCACTTTGTTAATAGTGTTTAGGTTTGCTAAAAAGGGCTATTTTGTTAATGCTAATGTCAAAGTTTTGGGTTCTACTTAACGGGAGCTCAAGCTTAATATTTAGTGTGGCTTCTAATCCAAATGCTAAGCAAAAATGAGTTTTTCCCATTATTGTCCTATGTGTGGTCTAATATCCCCAAAGGATTGTAGGGAGCTAATTTGCCTACTGTCTACTTGTTTACTCTCCCCTCTTTTTTAGACTACTGAGGACTATGTTATTGATAGCTTCAACTTGTCCATTGGTTTATGGGTAAGCAACCAAGGTGTAATGAAGTCAGATATGGTGTTTGTCATAAAACTCCCTAATTTGCGTGTTGTTGAACTATTTACCATTATTTGTGATTAGGGCATAAGGTACCCCAAATTTGGTGAGGACATTAGACATAACAAATCCTTATGTTGTCCTCATAGTGATGCTCATAATTGCTTGTGCTTCTACCCACTTTGTAAAGTAGTCCATAACAACCAAAATAAATTGGCATCTTTTGAACACTTTCGGGAATGGGCCGAAGACATCAAGGCCCCATTGCGCAAAAAGCCATAGACTTGTCATAGGGTAAAGCTCTATGCTTGGGGCATAGCTAGTGGGAGCATACTTCTAATAGCTATGACACCGTTACATTAGGATTTTTGCATCTTCTTTCATTGTCAGCCAGTAGTACCCAAGATGAAGGGCTTAGACATACAAAGCTTAAGCTTATATGTGGTTATTGTAAACTCTTACATATAGCTCCTTGAAAGAGTAAAGTCCTTCTTCTTTCTTAAGTAATGGAGGAATGGCATACGGTGCCCTTATCATAGAGGACACTGTTGATTATGGTATAGTTAGTTGCACTATGGGTGAGCTTCTTAGCCTTCATTTTATGGTCGAGAAAGGCATTAGTATTGAGGTAGTCAAGGAGGGGGTCTATCCAACATGACTTTGTTAACGCAAGGTAGATCTTGAGAACTTCTTGTAGCTACTCATCAACAATTTGTTGTGGTACATACTGGAGAGAAATTTTCTTGTGATTTGTATGAGGCGAAAGTACAGCTGTGGATGCAAGCTTGGATAGTTTGTCTACTTTTGAATTCTCTATTCGGGGGATTTTGGTGATGCTCCTAGAGATGAAAATGGAGATGAGGTCTATGTACTACTTGGAGATACTTTACCATGGCCTTACCTTTTGTCTCACATTCCCCTTTGACCTACTATACTACTAACATGGAGTTTGAGTAGATATTGAGCTTTACAACTTTGACATCCATTGCAATCTTGATTCTTGTGATAGGGGCCTCATACTCAACTATGTTGCTACTAGTAGGGAACATAAATTTGAGTATGTAGAGGACATTAGCATTGTAGGGTCTATACAGGACTGTCCCTACTCCTCTCCTCCCTGCCCCTAAGTGAAGGATCCATTGACATAGAGAGTTCACACTAGAATATGAGTAGGAGTTGGTGCTTCCTCCTCTTCAATATACTCTATGAAAAAGTTCTTAGGGTAAAACTAGATGCTATGAGCATTGAGCTTCAAGGAGTATTTGAACATGCATTCTAACATATTTAGCTTATGTAGATGTGTTTGCAACAACTGGTCTATGAGAACGATAATGGGATGTACTTGGAAATATGGTCTTAGTTTCCAAGTAGCAATGACAATGGCAAGGGAAAAGTTTTGGACCTGTGTGTATCTGGTTTTTGGCCCCAATAAGATGTGGCTGACGTAATAGACCTACTTATGTCCATGCTTGTCTACTTAGATGAGAACTGAGGAGAAGGCTTGGTTACTTACGGCTAAATATAGGTATAGCTCTTCCCCAAGTATTGACTTGGAGAATATGGGTGGGCTCTCAAGAAAATGCTTCGACTTGTTGAAAGTGGCTTCACATTCATCTGTCCATTTAAATTTTGATGGGTTCTTTAATAGTTTGAAGAATAACAATTATCGGCACTCTTAAGATAAACCAATTAAGCATGATGATTTTGCTTATGAGGCATTGCACCTCCTTAATCTTTTGTAGGGCCTTCTTATCTTAGATGGCTTTTATCTTATCGAAATTGGCCTCTATTTCATGATTTATAACCATGAAACAATGGAATTTTCCAAAGCCTATGCCAAAAACACACTTTTGAGGTTTAGCTTCATTTGGTACTTTCATAAGGTATCAAAGGTTTTAAGTAGGTTCTCAATGTGGCGGCTCTTATGCTTACTTTTTATGATCATATTGTCAACATAAACTTCCACATTTCTACCAAACTGGGGCTTAAAAACAATTGTCACTAACCTTTGATATGTTTCTTTAGCGTTTTGAAGGTCATAGGGTGTTACCTTATAGTAGTACGTACTAAAGTCAGTGATGAAGGACATGTGAACTTGGTCCTTGGAGGCTATGCAGATTTAGCTGTAGCGAGAGTAGGCATTCATGAAGCTTAGTTTTGCATGGCCTAAGGAAGAATTGACCAGTTAATTGATTCGCGAAAAAGGGAAGTAACCTTTAGGGCAAGCTTTGTTGAGGTTAGTGTAGTCAATGCACATCCGTTACTTGTTGTTGGATTTCTTCACAAGGATAATGTTCACTAGCCAACCAAGATAGCATTCCTCCCTTATGAATCTTGCTCACAATAGCTTTTACACTTCTTGCTCAATGGTGCCTTGCCACTTCAATGTGAAGTGTCTTTTCTTTTACTTCATAGGGTGTACATGAGGGTCAACCATAAGGTGGTGTGTTGCCTTAGGTATGTTGATGATCTCAGTCATTTCTTCAGGAGACGTTGCAAAGACATTTGAGTTGGAGTAAAGGAAGGTAGTTATGTCTTCCCTTCCCTTTAGAGATAAGGATGTTCCCATTCAAGTGGTTTGATTAAGGCAGTCATCATATTGGACTAACTTAGTTTCTTCAACTAGTTCTTCCCTTGAGTTTTGTACACTCTCTAGGGTAGACTTAATGTACATGATTTTGTCAAGTGAGATATTACTCAAGTAGAGTGTCTGGGATAACTTCTAGTTATTGCATATAATCCTGATCCCTTTAGGGGTAGGGAATTTCATCTTAAGGCACCGTTGGCTAATACAAGCATTGAACTTGTTGCACTTAGGTCGCTTAGGATAGCGTTATAAGGGGACTTGTGATCGATAACAATAAAATCTATCAATCGTAAAGTAATTTACTTGTCATTGCCCAACTGAATAAGAAGCGTAATTAAGCCTTTTATTGAGACCATCTTTCCACCAAAGCTGACAAGGCTTTGCTTGTATAGCTAAAGCTCTTCTTCTAACTTGTCCTTTACTTGAGCTACCATTTCCTATGAAGGTTTTAGGGACATCAAAGTACCCTATCTCGATATTGAAGATAAGAGGAACAATGTAGGGATACTTGATGCCTTCTTTGTTATTGTTTGAGAAAGAGATGGTCGTATCAATTCTAGGCTTCTTTGCTTGAATGGAGAGTACTTTATGCTGGAGTTGGAAAGAGCATTCATCATCTGATAGTCCTGATCCTTTGATGATTGTTTGTATCTATCCTCATCAGTCTTTGCTGTGAATGTAATCAAGTTGATTTTCATGTTGTGGAGGTGCTTGTTATTGTTGTCTCTTGACTCGACAATGTTGGGTTGGTCGTAGTTAGTTCCACTTGTCGGCAATAAGGTTTTCAATGCGACCTTTGAGGACAACACCTTCGATCACATTTTCCAAATGATGGGATTTTATAGGTTTTGTGCTTGTCTTATAACTTGATAGTTACAGAATTTACTTAAGGTAATGGCTTTGAGGATCTCCTTGATATGTGGGGCATAGGCCAGCTGTTGTTGGACCTCATAGGGAACCTCTCCAAGAAGGTGATTTAATGGAGCATAGCTAGGGTAATTGACAAATTTTTACTTCTACCTCTCTCCATGGTCTCTAGATGATAAAGGGAAATCTTCACATAGGCTAAGGTGATCCTTTGTAGAGTAGCTTCGATGTATGCTTCTCTCTAATCGTACTTGGATAATGCCTTTTTAGGTAGCATACTACTTAGTGGTGGTCATGAACTCCTTGAAGGTACTCAAACGTCGCAGTGCTATAGCTTCAAAGGTTTTGCTTTTGGGGTCCAGGCTATAGGTGATAGCTTGGAGAGTTGTTCCGGTGTCTATTTTAGGGATTAAGAGGTTAGCATGGTTGAAATGCTTAAGGTAGGTTTGTATGGTCTTATTGGGGCATTGTTAAACGTTGTATAACATGGATAAGTCTTGGTGTAGTGCCTTGCTGCTAAGGAATTGTTATTGGAATTTGGTGGTGAGACTGTCAAATGAGCAGATGGAACCATATGGGAGTTAGTTAAACCTTACTAAAGTTGGCTTGGTGAGGGTTCTCGGGAATGCTTTGCACATGATGCTATTAGAAAAATTATGTAGGCTCATCACTATGCAAAAATGTGTTAGGTAGTTGTTTAAATCACCTAAGCCATCATATGTGTTAAGGTGAGGGATTCATACACCTTACGAAAGAATTTGCTTTAGAATGACTAATGTAAATGGGCTCTTGCTTGCTACTACTACTAATTATTGACTAAAGGATTTGAAGTGCTTCTGGTTGTATAGGCTTGAAATGCGTCAGATGTGCTTATCTAGTGCTTGGGCATTCATCTCCTGGAGGTGCTTTTGCAAGCACTTAGTGGAGATGTGTTTTCATACTATACTCATGCTTGACAATTCTCCCTAGTGTTACACCTTGTCATGGTTAGTGTTCAATTGGTTATGTAAGTCCTCTGTTGAATGATGCTTTGACTAAATATGATTGCATAGGTGCACAAGCTTCATATGCAGAGGTGATGGTGAGCGCCTAGGGCATCTACTATATTTGCTAAAGGAGCTAGTGGACATATCCTCGAGGTAGGCCCTATCCTTTAGGTTAGCCTTTTCCTTTAATTTTTGAGTAGATGTTAGTTGCTACGTTAAGTTTGCATTGTCTTAGAGGGTTTTTTGATTGGCCTCCATGAATTGGTTAAAACATTATCTTCATTTGCTCCATCTCTAATGGTAGTAGATGTAGTTATGGTGGTGATGTTGATGATTACTCGCCACTACTGTAAGGTAATGGATGGGGATTAGTATTCTTGCTCTTAACCATGATGCTAAGTTTATGTATGTGGTTGGCGCTAAATGGTGATAGTAGGTATCACTAATATGGATTTTGATAGAGCTCCTAGTGGTTTAGTGGCCACTAATGGTAATGGACCTACAAAAAGCCTTAGTGGCCAACGAATGGCCCCCCTAGGAAAAATAGCAATTACAATAATAAATCTATGTAATTGAATTTTGGGCTATACTCTTTATTTCTTTTTTGTGGCCTCTTCCTTATTCTCTTATCCATGCTAACTCATTTATTAGCTTGCTCTCTTTTTCTAAAATAAGTTTACCGCTTCATTTGATATAGTAACTTTAGTCTTTCCAAAACTCCAAACATATTAATATCTTTTGTCTTTTTCCAAATTTCATGATGGATTCCAATGTCATTAGAAAGAAAGAATTAATTTAAAAGATATCAGTTTGAAATAAAAAATGGATTCGATAACTACACTATTTAAGTTTTTATTTATGGCAATTGTAATTATTTATTTCATGTAAGTTTTAAATGGTAAAAAAAGAGAAAATTATCAATTCATTTAAAAAATAAAACAAATTATCTTATTAATGGTAGTTGTTAATGTCAATTGAGTGCTTATTATAGACCATTTATTCTACCATAATAATTAAAAGAATATTTTATTGATAAAAACAAAAAAAAAAATTTCATATTTGAATCTAAGGACTTTTTATGGTAACATCTCCTTTCTCATTTTACTTTTTTTTTTTTTTAAAGAAAGCATTCGATTATAAATACTATTATTGTTAATATGTACAAAAATCTTCCAACATCAAGAGGCAAAATCAAATATCATAAGTTTTTTAATATTAGAGTAAAAGCTTTTGCCTTCATTTTCATAAGCATGCGGACGTTACCAATTATCATGTTCACTCTCATTTACGAGCCTAGAACTAGGTTAGAAATCTTTACTATGTATAATTTATATCTTCTTGCACTTATGGCTTTTCCTTTTAATGTATAATGACTTATTTTTATGTTATAATTATTGTTATATTGTGTTTTCTATTTTTTCTTTATCTTACTTTTCATTTTAGTCTTTCATAATTGCTTTTTTGTATTCTTTTACAAACCAATTATTTATAAAAACTATAAATGATAATACTTTGTAATTTGTATAATCAAATATCTTCTAACTTTATATAATATTATACTATTAGTCTCTATAGTTTATAAGCCACAAACAAAGTTGTATATATAATTTGGTAATATGTGACACATACTCATATATATTATACTTGTTTATCTATAACATGACATGTATTCAATATCATATACTATAATTAATGAATTGGAAAATAAAAATATCAAGTCATGTTCGTTCGAGTTTTGACTTTAAAAATAATTATTTTTCCAATCAAATAGTCTTTAAACATCTATACATTTTTTTTTAATTCTATTACACATTAGGAAAATACAAATTACTACACTAACACGAACTATGTCGTAGTTTCCAAAAATAAGATGGAGCATGATTTCCTACTAATTGTCTTCTAATTTACATAAAAAGAAATATTGTCAAGAAATCACCATGAATTTCATCATAAATTTTATGGTAGAAAAGAGCAACGAGTTAGATTTTGATTATTTTGTAATTTGGCATTTTAATGTTGCAATATATATATAATGTCATGGGTTTAACAATATTTTGATGATATTGGTTTTGGCACCCTTAATCCTTTGATCTTGCATCTATCCTTACTTATGGCATAATAAGTGAGGGCCCTTCGATACTCAAGTTAGCGGGGAGAGTATTAAGAGAATGAGAGGGAGAATTGGCTAAGAAGTGTATAAAGGTGATTGGATACCCTTACCTGGTGCTTCTCTTCCTATTTAGTGGCAAGGTACTAACCTGCTTAGCCACATGGTAAGAGAGGATTAGGTGGAATAGAGCCTAAGGAGGTGGCGCTATTAGTACGAGAAATGACTTCCACCTTTCTTCTAGTTGGTAGAAGCTTAAGGATTGAGCCTATTACATTAGCATAGGTATTTATCATAGCTTGGTGGCTAGACCTTCAAGCTATGTGTCATGATGTCATTTAATATTTAATGAGGAGAGAGAAATAAACAAGTAGGATGACAAGTTTGATTGTATCGAGTAACATGCCTTACAAAAGCTACTTCGAATTGGTGGTGTACTCCTTCCTAATGGTTGAAAGGTGAAACACTAAATCTATAAAAGGAGGCCCTAGGTGCTCAAAGCTTAGTCTTGGAGCACTCAAATCTTATCTCTCTTTGAGGGCCGAGTTGGCTCTTAGGTTGCATGTACCTAGAGGGAAGCTTGGGGATTATAAGTGCTTAGAGGTTATTCGAAGTCTTTATCTACACTACGGGCTCAAAGGGTAGTGTTGTTGCATATACCTAAACTGTCTCGTGTAATTGGTGTGAGAAAGTGCCTAGTAAAGGTGAGAGGGGCTCTTAAGTAGGCTAACTGTGCTTAGTGATGGGCTTAGGTTTTTAGAGCCTTAAACCAAAAGGTGGCCATTAATAGGATAGATACTTGCTCTAGTGGGAATTGTATAGATTCAAATCCTATTTTCCATAAATATTAAAAAAAATAAAATAAAAAGAGACATTATTAAAAAATGTAAGAGATTTGCTGTATCTTGATTTTGGATGTTTTTGTACCCATTTGAATCCTATCACTTCTTAATTCTCAATAGAGTTGTCAATTTTATTCATGACTTCCAAACTTGTTTACATTTTGTTAGTTAATCCTATTTTTCTTTATTTTTTACCTTTAATTATATGAGTTGGCTTTACTATCTTATTTAGTATGAAATTAAATATAAGGGTTGATTGTAAATATACTTCATCAAGTATTTTATATAGCTTAACTGTCTATCTTTTAAATTGAATCTCTATATCTTAATAAACAAATAAAAAGTAATAAATAATAAATAAAATTAAATATAATAAAATATCCAAAATCTAAAAGAGAATTAAAAGAATCCATTTCTATTTTAAAAATTTTCTACATCTTTGAATTATCATAATCACCATCATCTTCATAACCAAGGAGAAAATGGCATCACGGATCTAAGTTTGATTTTGAAGCTTTTGGAATCTAAATGCTCTGTTTTAATAATAGAGGAGCTCAACACTTAAGAATAAACATTAAGAGATATATTTAAAAGTGAAAATAAATTCTAAATACAGTTATTTATATTTGTTTCATGTGCATTTGGTACATCTAAATATTTAAATTGAATGTTTACATTCCTAAACTTACATAATATGCCTTTTCGATCCTATATACTACTTTTTCCTTGCAAAAAAATTAATAGACACTAAAACTAAAATGAAATTACGTAAGATCAAGGTATAGTGGATGTATAAGACAAAAGTATTTGCTTTTATTAGTGAATACAAAATTCTAAGTGCGCTATTTCAAAGATAGTTCGAGGGCTAGACGCATACAAAATAAGCTTAAATTCTTCCAAATATAAATATTAAAATATTCTTTTAGGTATAAAAATATTGATATATATATTTTGGTAAACAACATTACTACATTTCCACTTACGAAGGAGTCATTTCAAAATAATCTATTCTATTAAGAGATTAATGTTTATATTATTAAATTATAACGACTTTAACCAATATATATATTGACATATTGAAAGTGTTAAACGTTGCTCTATTTTAGCTAGTGCCATTGTCAAACGTCAACTTTGTACTTAGTGAGTTATGGAAACCAGGAATAGGATACTATCACATATATAACAAATATTCCTATAAAAAGTAAATTGTTTGGCTAAGTCATAAAATTTCATGTTTTTAGCCACTTGATTTACAACTTACAAGTTATGGCCATTTTAAAATTTTACTTAATTTATATACTTAGAATGCATAGTAGATTTTATTTTCAAATAAAAGTAGATATAAAAACTCCAACAATATAACAATTGCTAAAATTAGATATTATACATAAAAATTATGTATAGTTGAAATTATTGGATATAAATAATTTTTTTAATTTTTAAAATAATATATTAATTATGAAAATTCAAAAATTGATTTTGAATAAATTGACAATTGAACAGGTTCTACAGATGCTAACACATATCAAAACAAAAATACAAACACCAGAATGCAATTATAATTAAAGTATAGATATTAAAGTGCAAAAAATTGTGACGTCCATTAACTTTACTATTAATGGAGATACTAAATTAAAATCAAATTAAAAAAAATACTAATGACAAAAAAATAAAAATAAAAATAAAAGTTTAGATATTAAATCATCAAAAGTTAAAAGAATAGATACTTTTGTTATCTTTATCTTGAGTTTGTAGGCATTGGCCAGGTTAGGAAGAACTATACAAAGGACCTATTAAATTACTATTGATTTGCATGAGTGGGAAAAGGGCACACATCCCTCTCGAGCTCCTAAAGCATATGAGAGCACGAACGCCCGTTTAGGTGGCTCTTAGACTTGGATTGGACCAAACTTACTGACAAAAGCATCCAATTGCCTCCACTCTTTAGCTGTTAGAACTGTCCTCACTCAACCAAAATTTCAAAGTTGGGCCGAAAGGGGAAAAAGGAATTAAATCCAAGTAGCATTATGAAAAAAAGAAAAAAACAACAACACGCAAGTAGATTTCCATTAAAAACCCTTTGAGAAATCAAAAGATAAAAACAATCTATATATGTCATGTCGTCGTCGTCGTATTTTTGGGACGAGATCCATTTAAAAGAACTCGACGGGCTGCAGCATTCACCTGCTTGACATGTCTCTTGCCCGGATGGAGCGGCAAGCTCATGAACCATCCTTAAAATACAACTTCCGACTCTTTTATTCAAAAACAAAATATTTCAAATTTTCCTAAAAATTTTTGCTCCGATTTAACCCATTTTATTTGTATATAGAAGCATTTGTGGTCCGTAAGGAAAATGCAAGCATTTCCATTTTAAAGTCATCCTTGGGTTGCGTTTTCATTATTAAAAATTGTATTTTGCTTGCCAAATTCGAGCGATCCCACCGAAGTGAAAACACATTTGGAGGTTGCATGTTTGCTTTCCTGGTCTAATAATTATTCCTTTCCAGGATATTTTTTGAGAAAATATTTTTAAAGTAAAAATCGAAAGGGAAGTTTCCTCACTAAATACATATATAAAAATGAACATCTTTGGACAACTAGAGCATGCTACAAAAAATATCTTTAAAGTAAAGATGGCAAGGGAAGTTTCCTCACTAAATACATATATAAAAATGAACGTCTTTGGACAATTACAGCATGTTGCAAACGTTAGGAGAAAGGGAAATTGAATCCAATTCTATCCCATTGAAAAATTAATATTCATGCTATTAAACTATAATATTATATTTGATACATAGAAATGGATCAAAATCAAATCGTAATTCTAAGTTTCATTTCCTAATGATTTGCTATTTGGGTCCTTATTCTATTTCACTTCATTCTAATTAATTCAATTATTTCAAATTATTCTCGTGTGCCAAATGTGACATAAGAGTGTTCGCTGTAAAAACGACTTTTGAAGCCTCTTTTACTACTTTCACCAACATGAACAAGACTTTTAAGCCTCTTTAATAGATTTTACGTTTAGTTTGCATTATAGAGGGATCAAGTATAAATGTGGTGAGGTTATTGTGGCTAGTTAATTGTGTATACTAAGCATATCGATCAACCTTAAAGAAGTTTTGAACTGATTACATGTAGATGGAAGTCATTAAAAGCATGGGAAGAGAAACAAATAAGCTCGACTTTGAAAAGGGCACATGTGTTAGGAAAATGGATAATGAATGATTGGTTTATTAAAACAAACAAATTGGTAAAGACTTATAGGTACAAATGAATTTGTTTTCTTTAAAGAATTTATACTTCTCATATTAAGTTTGCTATAAGAGTTTTAGTGTGAAATTTCCCTATAATACAATAAAGTCTTGATGTTTAGATAACAAAATCCAAGTATAAAACCATACTTTAGATATAGAAAAACTTTTTCTATTTAATATTAGTTTTGAGAAAGAGAGAATGCAAAAAGAAAAATAAAAATTCATACTAAAAAGCTCTTAAAAAAAAACCACATAGTTATAGCATCAACAATTACAAAAGAACATGACTTTCCATAATGTAGATCTCGCTTAACAATCAAGAGGGACGTAAATTGATTGTTATCAATATAAGAAACTTTTTGCGAAAGAGTTTAAAAGAACTTAGAAAATCCCTCAAATTGTTTTGTTAATGGCATTAAGTAATTTGACAATTAAAAGAAAAAAGAACAACAATAAAGTAAAGAGCGAAGGGAGAAGAAGATCAAGCAAAGATTTTTATAGAGGTTCTATGATACACTACAATTTTATCAACTAGGAACCAATACATAATTTAGGAAATGTCAGCCTCATATTTGTGCAACTAAATTCTAGGTGGACGATTTAGGGTGCTCACAAAGGCAACTCGAATAAGCAAGATTTTTATGAGCAAGATAGTACTTTAGTCAAGGAAACCTCATAGGCTTGGATCATGAAAATATAATAAAATAATAATATAGATAAAATAATAAATTTTACTATATTATCATATAAATATCAGAAAATCGCAAAATAGGCATCTTTATATTACGAACCTTTAGGGCAAAATTATTCAAGTAATACAACTATTAAATGATATAAAATAATATGTAGATGACATGTATATACCTAGAATATAGTTACTACATAAATATATATATCCGTAATTATTGAAATTGTAATGCTATGCTTCGCTTTCTACGTACCTGCTTATAATTTTTTCTTAACTTTTGATGCCTAGAGATGATTTATCACTACCATCCCTAAGTGGGAGATAAGGTAGAAACTATAGATTGCTTATTATTCAGCTTGATAAAACATTTGTTTCCACATCACTCCTCATTCAAATAACAAACAATAATGGAAATTTTTATAAAAGTGATTCATACTCAGAGTATCACAATTATATACTTTTATACAATGTAGAATTCCTTTACAAATATGCATTTTTAACTACAACTACTATAGTAAATCTTTGGTAAGGTATCACTAACTTCTTCCATGAAGAGTTGCCTTCATGTGCTCAAATCGTATCCCAAAGCTAATGACTTCTTCATGAGCTCTCCTTTAACTAGCATCCTGAAGTCTCTTTACCTCTATAATGTAATACTCTATCTACTCATCTATAACTTGAGGATAAGATGATTATCCCTTCAGCTACCATTGAGCTAAGTGAGAGTGGATAAACAGATGTACAATACAAGCAATATCATATCACGCCTACACAATAAGTTATTAATTTTATCACAATATTCTTTAGTTCAACTAAGCAATGCAAAATATAGTAAGCGTGAGCCATGCTTATGCATGTGATATGTATTAGTATCGATATCTTAGCCAAACTAACAACTCATCTGGTTGGTCGACTTCAACCGAGCATTTGGACATAAACCAAGGTCCAGGAACCCAGCAAAGTAACAACCAATTGCTTAAACCCAATAGTTTAGCAATAATCACGTAGAGTGGTTAGAAAATCTAAGATATAGTTGGCCTAGCAAATATAGTGTAGTTTTTACATGCTCAAAAACCTAACTTTTATAAATCAAGTAGTTTCATTTGATAAACCCAACTTATCATATGAAATCCTTCTTAGCAAAATATCAGTTCTTAGAAAACTTGACCCATAGGTTATTTTCATGTCGTGCCGTGTTGTGAATGCATTCAATTATAGACCAAACAATACCCAACAAACTACCAAGCAAATTTACACTTTTACTTTTTAACTCAACCTTTACTTTCTTTCATTTCTGTTTTTAAGACCTCCGTATCAAGTTCACTTAAGTAAACACCTTTGGAGGTAGGTTAGTTCAAATATCCTTTTCCAAGTTAGCATAAATTCTAGCAAATATCACATAAACACTTAACAACATATTCACAGTAAACAAGTAAAATATCAAAACATATTTCAACTAGCAATAGTTATAAAAAGAAACATTACATAATTCACTAAGCAACATATCAACTCCAATTTGAATACTTTCAAAATCATAACTAAATTCTAGAAATCATTATAAGTCAGATTCATTAAGAAATTTAATTAAAAACCTATTATTTCTTCAACATGAAAAACATGGTAGATTGTATAAAATAAATTTCATAAATTCTATACACATATTTTGTCAAAAATTATTTTATTTAAAATAAATATATTATACGAGGAATGTACCCACCAAAAATTAGCACAAATTAATAACACCATTTACTATTTTTTAAAATTAAAACAAAATTTGTTAGAACATAGTAGTTTCTTTAGGAGTTCATATAAGCATTTCTAATTTCAAAATTTTAGATTGATATTATGATTTTACACGCAAAACTATAGTAAAGTAACAAGTTTCATAATTTTTTAACATCGTTTGATATTTTTGATAAAATAAATTAATTTCATAACTAAAAATAACATCACTTTATTGCCAAAGCTCTAGCCACTATTGGTTGGAGAAGGGTAGTTAGTTGGAATACCCTTGATGTTAATCTTCAACCACCTAGCACTACTATGTCAGGTTTTCTTTAGAGAATTAGGTGTAACATAAGCTAATTAAATAATATATTTTAGGGAAAAATCATGTTTGTTATTTCCCAAGCTCCAACTAGGTATTACGCCCATCTGCAAGATTGTTCCTAGTGGTTTTTCTATTTTTTAATTTTTTTTTTGTAATTAACTATAATTTTTAGAAATTATTTAATAGATTATATTCATATATTTATATTTGGGTACATATAACACGTATAGTATAATTATATAATTATATTACATGCTTTTTGACATTTAATATTATTTTTGTAAGTTAAATAATTTATCTCTAGGGTCTCATGATCTTTCAGAACTCAAATTTTGAGTTTTTGATAATTATCGAGTGATCTCAATAAAAATATATTTTATTGAAATTAATTACACTATAAAATTTACTTTGGGAAATTAGCCTTATTAGGGTTCTTTTTCTAACTTTTGTAAACTCATATTAAAATTTGACTCAATTTGAATAACCATTTTCGAAACCTTTAAATTATATCGAAATCAAACACCCTAACTCGTATCGATATCATGCAGTTAGAGTCTTATTACATAACTAGGCTCATTTTTTAAGCTTCCTTTAATAATTTTATTTTATTATTTTGCTCAACTATACTTTCTAGGTCTCATATGTAGTAAAAGTAATTCACTATCGTAGGTCCATAGTTGTAAGTCGAAGACTAAGGTTTCACATTCCACACCCTTTATAAAAAGTTTCGTCCTTAAAACATTCACAATCTAGGACATTTAAGTTTAAGACCTAGTATTGCGTTTCTACTGCATGACTCTGATTTTCACATTACATCACAATCATAAATTATTGTTAAGAGTGAAATCTTTTTATACTGACTTCTATGTCTTTAACGTCAAATTTATCAACTTGAAAGATTCTTTACTTTAACTTATGGAGCTCAATGCTTTTCTATATCTTATGCTTTAACTTGCACAACATTATAAATGTCAATACCTAATAGGGGGCCTAGTAGGATTGCTTTAAAATTTCCATAACACATGTACACTTATGATATGAAAATTGTCTTACAAGTCAGAGGTTGCAAGACTCTAACCAATTATTTGTTATTCGCATTTAAATATATTACATATAACTAGTTTACTTAATAAATAGCTATAAATATCCTAATTAGTCCATAGTACATCAAAACCTTAGAGAATTGTGATCCCCTACCAAAGAATGAAATATGATAGATAATTCTTGAAATTTCTAAAACTTACTAAAGATGCTAAACTCAATTAAGAGATCAGTTGTTTTGTAAAATGTCTTAGATCAACTATAAAATCCTTCTTGAAGGCTAACATTTCATTATACCACTCAATAATCACACTCTATACTCAACTTCCATCCCAGTCCCAGCTATTAGTCGACTTGTAAGGGAAGAATTGTTAGGGAGTATATTACATGAGCTTAGTGAGATAATCCCTCCAACATGCCATACAGACAATATAAATTATTAACAACCATTTGAATGCATGCGATAAATAGTATGCTAAACAATACATGCATTAGCTTAAGAACTACATGCAACTTAGAATTATACTCTCCTGTAGTCTAGGTTGGAGGTAATTAACTGACACAAACCATTAATTGAGTTTTAGCACTTAGGTTTTTTTTTTCCAATTACACCAACATGCTCAAATTAATTCATACATAAATATATAACATGTATAAACTTTACTTTTCATATGAAAAATACACTTGTCCTTTCAAATCAAACTCTTAGGTCTAGCGGTGTGGTAGCCTTCATAATCGACATCACAACCTTAAGTGGAAGTCACAAGACATAGCCTTTAGCTAAATATTAGCATCCCTTGGTGCCTAGTAAACCTGAAAGCTAAGATAGTGACTTAATAATAATATATAAGTGGCATAACCTTTGCCTAATCCTTATAGGAGGTCCCACTCCCGTAAGTCCCTTCCTTCCTTTTATGTGAAATGGTAGTTAGTACAATTCTGATGCAGACATAATAAATGTATGATATATTGAATTCCTTAATCGAATAATTACTTAAATCGGTTTTCATTGTGATTAACCAATTGCATTCCATAATGACAATACATAATCTAACATCATACATAACTTCGTTTATTATCTAATTAGCAAATCATGGGGTCCAACCACGTAATCACACACATGCATTTCTCATATCCCACATGCATTCAAGTTTGATATAGTAATTTAAGTGCATCTACACTAAAAACAAAACCAAGCATGAAGTCATCAAGAATCATTCACTCGATCATAGTTGATTAGTCGTAGTAGTCTAAGGGTAGGTTGTCTCTAATGGTAGGGTCCCCTGAACATTGTCAATATGTTGTTATAAGAATTTGAAATGAAATAAAAGGCTAACCTAAGATCCTTTAAGTTATAATTTTAACTTAGTCTTATATTTCTCCTGATTGTACTAAATCTTCAATTGCATATAACTTTCTCATTTTAAATTTGTTTTTATGATCTTGTAGTCGATTTCCATCATTTTTTAGTGTAATTTCATGTAATATAGTTAGATTTTAGAGATAGGGCTCAAAATTTTACCTACTGATCATAACAGTAGCATCCCTTAGGTTTTATCTTCTTTTGGGCTTGAAATTGTTGTTGGACTTTTTGTTTCTTTGTCTAATAATTTGGGCATGGGCTTGGAACTTTGCTGTAGACTTAATATTTCCATCAAGGTTAGATTTTTATCCCTTGTTCATGACCTTAGTACTATCTAAATTTTCTTTGATTCTTAAGTGGGCTATGTCGTTTAATTAGGCTTGTTTTTGTACAAATCAATGTTTGTGACTTTGTTAAGCTTAGGGAACTTTATGTGGACTTCCTATAGGCCTCATAACACCTTTTCTTTTAGAGTTAAAGTGCTGGTTAGAAATTTCATGAAGGCTTAATCGAGAGCTTTGAACTTGTTTTGAGTGTTTTAGGTCTTTAACCCTCATCTTACTATCCTTGTTTGATCTTTTCACTTTGCTTACTTTATCTTATTGTGTTTTTAAGTGTATTTTCCTTTGGTTCTAGAACTATTTAGTTTGGTTTGGGTGGCTTCCAACTTTGTTTTTCCATTTAATTTGTCATTTTCTTAAGTCTAAGTGATAAAACAAGGATTTACACTACTTGTACTCTAATTCTAACTTAACTTCTTCTTAGTGTGAGGATTATTTTTTCATGGCACTAAGTGAAGTTTATAGATCTTACACTTATTGTAGGCACCACACCTTGTTTTAGGTCCTTAGGAGTTGATTTTTGCACCAAAGCTTTATGTTATTGTTTTCCCTTCACCTAAAGCTAATTTTAGGCATGTGAAGCTAAGTAAAAGTAAGAGTAACACTACAATATACTCCAATCTTGCCATGTCCAGCATGCTTCCAAGTTATTCATGCACTTGTTTCATGATTTTCTTAAGTCATAAGCTTTTACTCTAAGTGATAAGCAAGTATTTTACAAGGAAACTAAATCTAGCCTACTCATATTCCCACATTTATGTGAAAGATTCATGAAGCTAAACACTTAGTATAATCTAACTAAGATATCATCTTATGTGCATAATAACATCCTCATAAACATTTATAATCTCTTAGGCATGATATTCTAAGGATACTTAAGTTAAGAGCTTGCTTTTTCCAAGTGAAATGGAGAGTGGATTTACGCTTTGGTTACCCTCTTTAACTCTATGTTTCCCTTCCTTTTTGTGTGCTCCTTGAGTTCCCAAAGCCTAGGTTCTTGAGGGTTGTTTGCTGCTCCAAAGGTTCCAAAAAGGGGTTGTACAAGGTTTTCTAAAGTGGCTCTTTTGAGTAGACTAAAGTAGAGGTAACAAAAACTATCTTTTGTACTATGAGTGAGCTGCTTATATGGGTGGTGATGGAGATGGAAGAGGGGTTTTGTTTTCTTTTTGTTTGTAAGCCAAGAATGTTTGGAAAAGTGAGAGAGAATGAGAGAAATTAAGGGTTGGATGGCCAATTGAAATGGTGTCCAAATGCATCCAATGCATGGCCTTTTTATTGTTTCTAAGTTATTGTAAAAGCTTGTCAATTAATGATTAGATGACTTAAGCTTGTTGGGACAAATAGTGGGTGTGATAGAACAAGTGAAAGGAAGTTGGATTGACAAAGAATGGCATGCCTCTCCTCCTTTCTCTAACCGGCATGGCCTTTGTCCTTGTGACATGGCCTTGTCTAATCAACTTTACTTTAATATATTGCTTTATATGATTAGTTGAACTACTTATCTATAAATAGTATAACTTATATGTAGAAAAGGGGATTATCTTATCTTGAATCTATGGGAAGTTATCCTGTGATACGTTAATCCAATTCTCACTATTGTCTTTAGTTTTAATTTGATTCATATTGGATAGAAATTGAACATGATTGGTTAGTCATGAGCCTTACATGTATGGCTCATTTTAGGGTTTGGTTCTTGGAATTTTTCCTTTCTTAGGATTTGCTTCTTAAAATAAATTATAAAGTTTTAGAGTCAAGTTAGTTTGGTTAAGTTTAAGTTTCTAATTGTTCATTTAGGGCCTTAATAGTCTTAAGTATCTCTAGCTCCTCTTAAGGTTTATGCTTTTGGTGATTTAGAGTTCAATATCTCTATATTAGGGTTTTTAAACATTTAAATCAAGAAATGACCTTATTTAGGGTTTAGGGTTTTATTAGTGTTAGTGTAGATTATAAGGTTTTACAATCTTAGATTTAGTATTTAGGGTTGTTCTTACGTGATTAAAGTTTTCGAATCATAGAACTGGGTTTTTCCTATTTGTTTTAAGTTTTGAATTTAAAATTTTTATTGGATCAATTTTTATGCTAGTTGATATTATGCAGTATATCTTAAAAATAATAGTATGTAAAAAGAAAATTACACATGTATATCACGATGCACACTCATAAGGATAAATTCAAAATTTTATTACTTTAATTGGATTAATTTAGCTAATTGTTATTATCTAGAAGTACTCTAATTGTTTGGTATAGAATATTTGCAACTTGACAAAATTCGAGTTTAATTCATTATTCTAGTTTTACTTTGGTTTAATTTAGAATTATGGGTTCATGTATGCGATTAGGATTTTTGGAACTTTGTATCGAAGTCTTTAAGTTCATTTTAAGGTATTGTTAAAAGTTTCTATCGATTTTGATTCCTTTGGTCTTAAGTGGTATAGCGATTATCTATTGGTACTTAAGTTCAACTCTATATTTAAAACACAAAATTTTGCGAGGTTTAAGATAGATCGTACATACACACACACACACATACACACACATATATATTTATATATATACAAGAAGAGAGTATATAGTTGTTTAAGTAAGTCTATATTTTCTTAATGAGATGATTTTCTTAATGAAAATCTAAATCTTATATTTGCTAATCACTAAGGGCGAATCCTTTGTGGAAAAATTTTAGTATTGTGATAAGCCTACTAAGGCCTGGCATAAATCTCAATTTAGTTTAAGGATAGCAAAAGGGTCATAAATTAAAAATTACAGTATTAGATTTAATTTAGTCCTATGAATTAGATTTATAAGATTAGATGAATTAGTTTCTTTTGAAAATATGAATTTACTTAGAAGAACTATATCCTCTTTTAGCTTTGCTTCCTCTGAGCAATCAAAAGAATCTATGCTAAATAATAGAGATAAAATATATTTGAAGGATTTTGATAAAGCAGTAGATGAATGGAAAATACCAAAAACTTTTTATGATCAAATATACCAAATAGCCAAATGGAAAATTTTTGGAAAAAATGATTATGTAATAGCTACTGAAGAAAAATATATCCCTGTTTCAGATGGCTTAACAACAATAAAACTTTTGAATACAGATTCAATAAAAAAATATGCAAAGGACTAGAATTATATGCATCTAGGTTTAGTTCAAGTAGGAGTGAAACCTCTTACTAAGTTAGATCTAGATACTTCTATTTTCATGATTCTTAGAGATGCTAGAGAATTGGTGTATGAAAGGTCAATACATGTAACAATTGAAACCAGTCTTAATAGTAGACCAATCCAATTTGAATGTCATCCGAATATTACTCTTGCTCTTATAGACAAGACAACAATGAGTTCTTTAATCCTTCAAATTAAAACCCATAATTACCACATGATAGAATGATCAATACCAATGGTCGTAATATATAGGATCTATTTCAAATTAATGAAAATTTCTTTTGGTTCTAAGGCTTATAAAATAGATAAAAGAGGACAAACTCTTCTTATCCAAATAGACCTGACTAAAGCCAATGTCTCAGTCCTAAGAATGATTAAATGGTCTCAGGTTAATTTGCTTGAACATTGGGAAGTAGAAAACCTACTTTTAAAATGACCAATATACAATACTGAACAGTTAAATATAGTTCAACATCCAGATGGTAAAGTCATCATCCAATTCAATAGGAGATCTTTTGATCAACCAAGGAGACCCTTAGAAATAAGATCGATGTCATCTTCCTCTAGAAGATCAGTAGACCTCCCAAATCTTGTACCAATAATTTATATACCTTTCCATACTTAATTTATTGATCAGTTAAATAAGTAATCAAATATTCAGGATAATCCATCCATTTCTGGAATTGTCTATAATAGGTCTGGTATAACCTAACCAATTTACCAACCATCTAATGAACCAGAGCATGTAGAATCTTCACTTTCAGAAATAGGTGACCCAGAACTTAATGTCATAGAAAAACTTTTTGAGCCAGATAGGATTCTTTTGAACAAAGAATTTAATTCACCTAAAAATGAGAAAATTAGAAAATGTTACTTTGAAATATTTAATGAGGTTAAAATATAGATAAAAGATGAATAATATAATTTCATGAATGAAATTGGAACTCAGATATATTTCTTTGAATGGTTTGAAAAATATTATCTGAAACCCAAAGAGATTAATGTAATTAATGAATGTTTTAAGTGGAAACTAAGTGATAGGTAGACAATAGAATCAAATCATTCACCACTTAGCAATATAAAAGGTACTCATAAAAATAATGAAATTACTCTCACTCCTTTAAAAAATGCAACAGATGAGGAAGGCTTAAGAATAAAGAAAATAATAAGTCAAAATAATTTGACTAACCAACATTTACATACAATAGGAAAGCAATTAAATAGAATGGAAGATACAATTAATACTAAGATAAATAAGATTGGTGAAAAACCCTTAAATAATAAAACCAATAAAAATACACTTTTATTTAAACTTTTTGGAATGCCCAAAAATCCCAGTAGTGAATTTTTAAAAGTCTTAGAAGATAAGAAAAGAATACTAAAAAATAAAATAATAAAAGAAGAAACTTCCTCTTCAAAACCAATAAATTTTCTAGATATGAATACGCTAACTTTAATTAGGAAGGGAATTGTCATTGATGATACACCTTTAGGGAGAGTTAATGTCTTAAATGAAACAGATAATGAATTAATGGATGAAACAATGTCCAATATTTCTTTGAAAAATTTAAATATTAATGGATCAACTAATGAAGTTAATAAAATTAATTGCAAAGAACCTCAAAAGTTATGCTATCAGAGAGCAATACCTCCTAATATACTAATTGAAGAAAAAAATAATAATTATCAAAATAAGTACTCTATAGGATCTACATATGAATGGAACATAGATGGTTACTTAGAGCAGAAAATTCTCAATGTCCTTAATCAAATGATAATGTTCTCAATACTAATAAAACTATTCCAAATGTTACCGATTACCAAATAGCGCTCCTTTTAATTTCTGGTTTCACTGGATAATTAAAAGGATGGTAGGATAACTATCTTATTAAGGAACAAATGATCAATATCCCTACTTCATACAAAACTGATGAAAATGGTAGGAGAATATTAGATGATAACAATAAACCAATTCAAGATATGGTCAATACTTTAATATTTTCAATAAATCAACATTTCATAGGAGACCCTTCACATATTATGGATAAAGCCTTAGATCTGTTGTTTAATATGAAGTGCAAATCCGTAGGAGAATTTAGATAATATAAAGATATTTTTTCATGATCCTAAAGGGGGTTTAGTAGGATTTTCTAAAATTTCCATAACATGTGTGCACTCATGATATGAAAATTACCTTGCAAGTCAAAGATTGCAAGACTCTAAATAGTTAATCACTAAGGTTACTGATTTTTAAGTAATTAATTTACTATAAAATACAAATATAAATAACTATAGGTATCCGATATCCCATTGTTCCTTAGAACTGCAGAGAATCGGTATCCCCTACCAAATAATAAGATAAGATATACTAATATTACAAAAGAAATACAAAAAAAATTAAATTATTAACAAAGGATGTTTATGTATCATCTAAAGGGTACTCAGCTATTCCTAATACTAAGATACATATTTTCATCTCATACTCAGCACTCGAGACTTATCCCAATTCCAATGTAAGTAAACCTGTAAGAGAAACTATGAGGGAGTGAGCATATAACAGCTCAGTGAGTTCGTTCCTCACCGCCATCGTTCAAGCAAGTTATCACACATTATTATCACACATGCAAGCAAGCTATGTACTTACAAAATGAATGCAAGCGCGATGAATGCAAGCAACACATCCATAGGAGTCCGGAACTATGCAAGGTGTAGAATTACGTCGTCCACACTTCAATTATCCTCTATACTTACCCGTACAGGATATCTCAGCTTACCCGCATGAAGCTACTTAGGGACACCACCCCTCTAGGCGGCACTTGACTATTACCCTAGTCTAGAAAAGAGTTTTAATCTAAATAAGGGGATTCCAAACTAGGACTATCCACCTTTAAAGGCCCCTCTAGCACAAATATGTGAGTCCTCTCGCTACCAAAATTAACCAAGGCCTTATAGGCACAATAAAGGGAATCCTCTCGCTATCAAAATTTACTAAGGCCTTATAGGCACACTAAAGTGAGTCTTCTCGCTATCTAGTGGAGAACCCATGCTAGCTTTGCCTTAACGATAAAATATCATTTTTGGCACTGCGGCCCTTATAAAAATCATACAAAATACATTTAAGATTAGGAAGACCTTTTTCCTAAAATAGCCTTTTTAACATTTTGCAAAGCTAGTACTCACCATCTATACATTCACTAAGTCATAGACATGCGACGAATAGAACCGGTTATTTGGGTCAGATATTTATATTTATTAATTAAAAAAATGATCATACAGATGATGGCATACAAGCAGAACAGTCATTCAAACATATAAGCAACAGCAAGTAGCAAAACATCATACAAGTAATACGCACAAGCAAGTAGCAGGTCATTGGAACTCTCTCACCTGGATTATTGTTCATTCTTCAAACTTTGGAGTTTCTAGAACTCGATATTGAATGCCTAAATCAAAATAGTAAAACTCATAAGTATTTTGAGAAGTCAGACTCCTTAGTTAACTAAAAGTCTACTGTAGTTTATCTAGTTTCCTAATATACCCCAAGTCTTATATTTATAGGGTTTATCATATTCAATGAGGTTAATAGTAACTATTTTCTTATATTTGTAAGTTATGTGACTTTCTTTATGTATCTTGTAACTTTTTCATTCTAATTCCGATATTTGAGAACTTATAGTCGTTTTTCATCGTTTTCGGACATACGTTTACACAGTGGTGTTCGTTTTGGACGTTATGATTCGTAATTTAAATTGTGATATAAAAATATCACCAAAATTATCATTGAAGTAGCAACTTCAGCATCTTTTGTAATAATACCTGCAAATCAAAGGTCAAAATTCTTTATAAAACTTATTTCTAGATATGTTTTCTCAGTAGAAGAGAACTTATTAGAAAAGGACCCCTTTGAATTTGTAAGGAAAATTTTTACAAAATATTTTTATTATGTACCATATGATGTTTATAAGCCAATTTAGTTTTATGAGAAAGTCTTAACTGAAACTACATCAATAAGATTTAAATATTTTGAAAAGGAAGGGAAGATTAGCTATTCTATAGCCAGGATTTTAAGAGTAATCAGTCTGAAAGAATGGCAAACTCATCCAACAGCCCCAATAAAGCTCAATATAGAACCTTTTTCTATACAGCCAAGTCATCAAGCCACTTATAATTATTACGATTATAAACAAGCTTATTGGAATGTTTTCTATCAAATGAATCCAAAAAGATCATATACTTGGCTAATATTTTTCAATAATTGTTCTTTTACAAACCTTCCTAACTGGTTTGCACACTAGTGGGAACAATTTGGTACAGTTCCTGAAATCATTCATGAAAGTGCCAAGGATGGTTTCGACACTTTCATGAAAGAATATAATCCAATATCTCATAAGAAAAATTTTCAAAAGGAGATATTATATTTTGTACACATTAGTGTATCTTGGGTCATGGCATGGTGGCTTGATTACAAACTTAACTGGACATTAAATACAACCAATTTGGTCAGAATGTATAAAGTTAAATGGTGGGACAATTTCAAAATTTAGAATAGACTCGAAAAGGATTCAATTTTAAATTGAATCAAAACCAATTCCTTAATACCGCCATCCAAGGTCTCAACCCTACAATATCACAATAGAGGATTTTTAATTTCTTCTCTAGCAAGTGTAACTTCTCCAGACCAAATGAAGCAGATTTTAAAAAGGGCATTAGCAAATATCAATGAATCAACCCAGGGATCAAGTTTAGAATCGGACTCAACGTCTATACCACAATGCATAATGTTGTTAGCATCTGGCATCTGACATATTACTGTTTACATAGTAAAATGTCTCAATAATTTCATCATTTCCACATACCCTGTTGGCCACAATATTACTATTCATAACAATAACCGGTCGGTATTCTCCATTATAAAAGCAAGCCTCTTTCATCATTCGAAATAGGTTAGAAAACACACACTCAACCTCTTTCTTCTTTCTCTCCCTACCATCTCCTCTTCTTTACTCATTCTCCTTTTCTTTCCACACAGTACCTCCTCCTACTTCCGATCTTGCTTCCAACAATCAGTTCTTCTCAATAATCAAATACTCACTTATCTCAGAAGCATATTGTTTGCTTGTCAATAACCAGATACTTTCTTATCCTAGAAGCATATTGTTTGCTTTTCTCTATTCTTGAGGTAATGTATCATTACCTCTCAATATTTCCAAATATTTTCAATATTTGTTTCCAATATTTGTATATGCTCTTATGTTTTGTAGAAATTAATTTCAATCAATAAAATTTCAGTTTGATTATCTCTTCTTTTATATCATATCTTGTGTGGGGAATCTTCAATTAATTTGAGTATAACTCTACAATATCTTATTTGTCTATTTAATTATTAGTTGAACAAAACCCCATAATCGGCCGGTATTACCACCTTTGGAGGTTTCATATTTGCAAAAAGCCCAACTAGTCTTGGCACTGTCGCCTGTGGTGGTTCTAATAATATTTTGCTTGCATATTTATGTCACAATCTGTTGTTGATATTCATGTTTATAATTATTTGGATAGTACAATAGAATTTCTTGAGTGGTATTATACTTTGATTATTAATAGTAATTGGTATTAATTATTCTCATATAATATTTATGTTTGTAGATTATAATCCTTTTTGTGAAAACGAACAAAACATAGAATTATTCTATACTTATTTAGAAGATTATATTACTTTTCTTGAATGTTTTCATAGATTATATTGGTTACTTAGAAGAGTACAAAATATTCTAGACCATAATAATTAAATCATAAAATCTTTTGAAATATTTTAATAATAAAATATCAAAAAGGTTCTTTAGTATATTGGCTAGAAACTAAGATCGATCAGAAGAACAGGTGAGGATTTCAAAGGCCTCTCAAGTTCTTAGACATACAAGGTCATTTACTATGAACAATAAAATAATAATAAATGTTTAATGTCTCAAAAAATTAAAGATAATAACGAAGACGATCTAATTAAATATAATCAATTTTTAGAAGATGCAGTAAAATTTTTATTTTATATAATTTGGGCCTATTCTTTACTTGGAAAAAGGTTTTGTTTAGCTGATATATATGTTAGATAAAATTAAAATTCCAAATATATATATTCTCTTATACTGTCATACTCTCTTAATAAGTGTCTTTATGCAACGCAATTATTCTACAATCAAAAATGAAATTTTAGCAATTATCTTAACAATTTCCAAATTCCAAGGAGATTTGTTAAATCAGAAATTATATATATATATATATATAAGCTCGTTATTAACTTATTGACTTTAACCTTATCCTATTAAGCCGATGGTTGCCCTAGATTGCCCTTGACTTAGTATCTAACTCAGCCTCCGATTTATTCTCTGATTTAGGCTAACTTTAAAATTCCTAAATGAAAGCCATTTGACATATATCATCAGCTTTACCAATTAAGAATCCCAAGTATTTTGCTTGACTTAGTCTCAAAACCTAACTTATGTAAGAACCCCTTTAAAGTGTAGTCTTTGATTATGTCTTTGTTTTAGTCTTTGATTTGACCAAGACACCATATTCACCTATAAAATTCCCACTCCTTAGTCAAGCCATGTTAAGACTAGTGATAAGCATATCACCTATAACATTAATTGGAACTCCCTTTGCTAAGATGCTAATAAGGTGTTAATTGTACAAATTACTTCATTATTCATATTTAGCAATATATATATCTATATATATATATATGAATAAATACTTAATAATTAGTATCCTTACTCTATTACATCCACAAAAAAATAGATTTTGCTCAAAAATCATATTTATTATACTTTTGTCATGAAAAGTACTAAAATAGTATAGTATGTAATACTTTCAAAAATATCAATTTTAAGTTTGATTTTGCTAGAAATTAGCTTAAATTAAGTAAATAATCAAATAAAATTATAAGATCTAAACTGAATACTTCCAAAATCAAAACTAAGCTCCAAAAATCATTACAGTTTAGATTCATTAACAAATTTAATTAAAAACCTATTATTTCTTCAACATGAAAAACATGGCAAGTTATGTAAAATAAATTTCATAAATTCTACAAGCGTATTTTATCAAAAATTCTTTTTATGTAAATTAAATATATCTTATGTGGAATATACCCCTAAAATTTAGCTTAAAACAACATTTTTTACTATTTTCAAGAATCAAGACAATATTTGTTGGAACATGACGGTTTCTTAAGGAGCCCATATAAGCATTCTAATTTCAAAATTTTGGGTTGATATTTTGGTTCCACATGCAAAAATACATAGGAATGCTAAGTTTCATAATTTTTGAACATTGTTTGATATTTTTAGTAACATTAAATAAAGTAAAAGCTAAATATAACATCACATTATTGTTAGAGCTCCAGCCACTGTTGGCTAGAGAGGGGTAGTCAGGTGGACTACCCTTGATGTCAATCTTCAACCACTAAAATGGCACCGTGTCAGGTTGTCATTATGAGGCCCAGTCTTCGATCTACAACTCAAGACCAATGATGGAGTACCTTTACTACACATGAGACCCAGGAAGCATAGCTGATGGAAATAATAAAGTAAATTCATTAAAAGAAGCTTAAGAAATAAATTAAGTTAAATGACCATAATCGAACTATTCGATATCAATGCAAATTGGGGCATTCGAAACAATTTTGTCTAAATTGAGTTAAATTTAATTATAAGTTCATAAAAGTAAGAGAAATAGTCTTAGTAATATTAATTTCTCAAATTAAAGTATTTATAATATTTAATTTCAATAAAATGTATTTTTACTAGATGTAATTAGTAATTATTGGAAACTTGAAATTGGAGTTCCGAATGCTTACGAAACCTTAAAGATAAATTATATATGTAATAAAAATCTTACATGACACAAAATAATCTATAAAACATATGTTTACACTTGAAGCTAATTAAAATACCCAAAAAATTACATTTTAAGCCAAAATAAGCTTAGGAAATTGTAAAAAAAATTAATAAAATTTAGGAAAACACTTAGGAACAGCTAGGAATCTCTTATCTTAGTTGTGGCTTCATTGTGGATAGCTATTGGGAGTTGGGGATAAAATTACATGCAAAAGAAACATAGTATTTAAGCATAGAAATGTGAGGAGAGGGAAAGAAATTCATTTTCTACACCTTACTAATCTAGAAAAATACATAAACACTCTCTAACAACTTAGCTAAGTAAGTGGTGATCTAAGAAAAATTAGAGTACATTAAAAGGATCAAAGAAGGAAATTAGAGAAAAATAGTAAAATCAATATGCAGTCTAGGTAGTTCAATGGTTTCATGGGTACAAGGAGTTGCTGAGCATGAATCGACCCCACCACCATAAGGAGCGGCCCATGCCTAACTATGTCAAAAATGGTATAGGAGTCATTGGTGGTCGAAGCTCCATTTTCCTAATGAGGTTCATTTCTAATCTAATTTTGTAAAATTTGGTAAAAATATGAAAAATGCCTAGAAAATTATGGAAAAATTTATTCCTCCATATTTTCATATATAGAATCTAGGAAAAATATCATTTTATATAAATTTGGTAATTATCATATATATCCTTGAGAAATTGGAGAAATCGGACAATTTTCGATATTGAAATAAATAGGCTTAATGACGTAGTTTTGCCTTTGATTTTTTTTTTTTTTTGTAAACTACCCTATATTAATATTGAATTTCTATGAAGGGATTTTTTCACAAAATTATTTTCTAAATTTTTATGTAATTTTTGTGCTATAAATTAGGTATTAAATTGTGTTTTTAGTGGAAAAATAACATATTTTCTTAATAACCTTACTTGAATACTAAGTTTGATTCAATATTGAAGTATGATTATTGTTCTAGAGTATTGAGTTGATTGATAAAGTGAGAAGTTATAGAAAATGGTGAATTAGCCTTAATTAGTGAAGTTAGTATTTGACTAATGTAGTGAAGTTGAAACAATTGATGAATTGTGATGTAATAAATGAACAGTTAAGAGATAATGAAAATGAGAAATTTTGGTTTGGAGTGTTATTTGATGTTTAAATTTGATTCCACATTTGTAACTTAGAAGGAGGTGGTAAATTAGTTACTTATAGGACATTGATTAAAGGTAGATGATGATTTAGAGATTTTGGTCATGAGATTTTCACTAGATTGATACTCAGATGGTAGGTCATAAGTAAAAGTGATGAGTAAAATGTAAAAACAGGGGAAGTAGAAGGTTGGAGAGAGGATGATTTTATTAAAAATCCTATAGCTAACAAAGTTAGAGGATAACTTAGAGGATATTGTAATAAGCGCCTTAAATTGGAGAAACTTAGAAGTTGTGTCAGAGGACAAAACTGATGTTATAAATGACCCTAATGTAGCTTAAATGATAATTCAATGGATTTTTTACTAGAGAAAATTATTATATAATCGCTTAAAACCTAACTTAGAGGATATGGCGATTTCACGTAACTTATAAAAATCTTTGATTAGTTAAGAAATTATGATTTATAAAAAAGGATAGTGCAATAAGAAGCTATTTCAATAGCTAACTCAGAATCAAACTCAGAGAATAAGTTAAAGCCAGCTTATAACAAACTAATTACCAACAAGCGAGTATTTAACTAGTATATGTATGTATGTATGTATGTATACTTATGACCTATAATTGATTGCTTGGTCAATTCATGGAAGAGGAAACTTATGTTAACGAGTAAGATTAGTAATGTATCACTAGTTAGGTAAGTAGATATTTTTATGTGCTTGAGTAGACTTATATTAACTCCTAACTTTATACGCTCTATGATGTTTTGGCTTGGCTAAACATTAATTATAAGTTGATGTGTTATTCATTGAACCATATGGAGCTATTTGTTATGATTGTTACTAATTGAATAGTGACATGATGTTAAACTTGGTTGTTATGTTAATGCTGATGAAAGATTTGTGTTACTTGGAAAAGAATTTAGGGATTAACTTTATCTCCTAAGGTGTTCACTTAAGTAAACCCGATGCCGAGATCTTAGAGCTAACGAAACTACAAAGCAATAGTTGGGTAACAAGTGATGAATAAGTTTACTTAGATTTGCAAGGTTTTGCTTGGTGTGTGCTCTAATGCATTCATGGCATGGCACAAAGAAGACCTATAGGTTAAGTTTTCCAAAAAATTGATATGTTGCTAAATTGATTTTCATATGAAAATTTGGGTTTATCAAGTGAGCTAGTTGGGTTTTTGAGTATATAAAGACTATATTGTATTTGCTTGGTTAACTATATGTTGGTTTGTTAGGCTAAAATGTTTGCTAAGTTCCTTAAGATGTTATCTAGATACCTAGTTTGAGTTAATCGAATTGGATGAGTTGCTAAGTTAGGCTAAGATATCGGTACCGATGCATGTTATATGTATGAGCATGGCACACTCTTGACGCATTTGCATTGTTTGGCTAGGAAACTATAAGATAACGTAATTGGACTAACTACTTGAATGTTGTGCCTGTTCTGTTATGCTTGTTGTTGTATGTTTGTCCACTGTCACTCAACTTGCAGTAGTTAAGGGGATAAGTGTCTCTTATCCTTAAGGTATAGATGAATGGATGGAAGAATTGGAGTGATATGGAGACTCCAAAAACTTTCTCTAAAGATGGGCTCTTAAGAGAAGTTATTGACCACATGATATGGCTTAAGTATATTAAGATAGCTTTTTAAGGAAACAATGGGTATTACTTCTCCAAAGGTTTAGTATAGTTATGGTAGTCTAAAAATACGATATGGATTAAGTACATGGAGATAGCTTTGTAGGACAGTAGTAGGTGATACTTCACCAAAGGTTTAATATAGTTGTGGTAGTCTAAAAACATGTACCTATAAAAGCATTCCTATGTTGTATAAGAAGTGTGTAATTATGATACTCTAAGTATAGCTCGCTAATGTGAAAGCTTACGCTGTAGGTAACAAAAGAGCAGGTTGGATATAAGTTCTATGTTATCCTTAACTTAAGGATGGCAGTAACGAACCATCTTTAGATACCAAGATTTTGAGAAAAAATTTTAAGCAAAAACCTAAAAGGCAGGATATTATAGTTGTTTGCTATAAGAACTCCATTTCCCCCTATTTTTCCTAATATTTTGCCAATTTTTGTTTAAGTATGAAATTAGTTCTTTGAGAGGGTTTCCTTGATTTTGATCTATAAAAATGAACGAGGAATCATCCTACATCTTCTTATGTAATGTCCTAGGTAGTGGAAAAGGGAAAAGCAACTTCCAGGTGGCATTTCTTCATAGTATTAAGTGTAACATAAACTAATTAAATAATATATTTTAGGGACAAATGATATTTGTTATTTCCTAAGCTCTAGCTACATGTTACGCCTTCCACCAGATTGTTCCAAGTGGTTTTTGTATTTTTTATATATATTTTTTGTAATTAACTACAATTTTTAGCAATTATTTAATATATTATATTAATATATTTATATTTTGGGTATATATATTGTGTATTGTATAATTATATAAATATATTACATGATATTTGACACCTAATATTATTTTTATAAGCTAAATAATTTATCTCAAAAGTCTCCTAACCTTTTGGAATTCAAATTTTGAGTTTCCCATAATCATCAAGCGATCCCGGTAAAAATATGTATAGGTCTTGTGTATGATATCAAGGGGAGGGGTGTGGTGTGAATTAATATCTTTTGTAAAACCAAAAACTTTTTTACTTTAAAAACAAATCCTATCTTAATAACTTAAGTGGCATGAGAAGTAGTAGAAGATTGATTGTCTAAATTAGGAAAAAGATAATGAAGCAAATAGTAAATTGCATAAATTAAATAAGTTAGAGAAAAAGAAGATTAGGCAATTGATTTAAAAAGCTTCAACTTTGTGCTTACTACTATCTTTCAGCTCCACTACTAAAGACCCGATCTTCCTCACCGATACAGTTCCACCAGTCGAATTGCTTCTTTATCTTATCTTACTTGCTCTCACCTAAGCTAAACACAGGCCGACAAAGAATTCCTTAACCTTATACACATTCAATTACAATGTCAATAGTGTTTAAAAGAAAATGAGATAATACAATTAAGGATCTCTTTACAATATTTGCACAAAAACAATAACAATGAAATGAAAAATCTATTTTTACTTAGTTTTTGACAAAGTTTTTAACAATCTGCATGAGAGAGATTTTGAAATTCAGTTCTTATCTCAATAATTTGTTCTGTATCTTATGTAACTTCAACTTAAATTGAATGATCTTATGTGTAATAGCTATAAAATGGCTAAATGTAGATTTTTCTCTATAAGACTTGATTCAAATGTGAATATCTTTGTTCTTAGAGAGAAATCCCATAAAAATAGGAACTTGAACATTTGAAATTGGAATTTAAAAACTTGAGTGCATACTATTCTTGACATGTTTCTTTACTGAGCTTGACCAATTTGAATGTTGTTGTACGTGTTGGTTTGCTTTGACTCTCTTTTCAAAAATTTGAAAATCAGACTTCAAATATTAGGGATAAACATGAAAAGATTTGGATAAATCCTACTATGTAACCTTTGCTTATTTGAATATCTTCATAAATAAATATCTCCTAATTATAGCAGATGTTATCTTTTCTTCAAATAGATCTATTTTGAATATTTGAGATGAGAGTTCCCTAAAATATTTCGTTGAACAGATCTCAACACTCAAGACTTCTCCACAATGAAATATCTTGGAATTTCCTGACCTTATTTGGATTTTAATTCATATTTATCCATTTCAGTTGCAAAATTTTGAATTATTAGGCCTTATCTTGAGGTTACAACATATCTTTCTTCAAAAAATAAAACTTGTTCCTTTTTTGGGTTTTAACTTTCTGATATATTCTTCAAGCTTCCGTATCAGCAAATCTACATGTCATTAGTTTTTATACTTGATTTTCTTAAGCTTAAAAAAAAATCGAACTTGCTCCTATATTTGTGGAAACTCTCTAAGCTTTGTCTTAATGTTAGCTTAGATAAGTTTCATAGATGTTCGAAGTTCCTTCATTAATCTAATTGTTATAATCCTCTTAGTAACATTCAACCAAATGTAAATTCTCTTAAATCTAACTTTAGTGAAACAGAATTAAGCACGTTAACTAAATATGCCCAATAAAGTGGAGTTAAGCCTTTTACAATATTTGTCCAACTTAACCTGTTTAGTTTTTAGCTAGGTAACAACTTCTAATCTTGAATTTATACATTATTAATACAATTCTTCGCTTTTTCTTATATACATTCTAACATACTTTTTGATAGGCACAATTCCAAAATTAATTTTCTTCCTTAAATTGATTTCATTCTAAAGTTGACCTGTACACTTGTTGTTCTTGTTAAATATACTTTAACCTTTTTGTTATTATCATAATATATTAAGAGAGAACTCAATAATATGTTTTATTAAAATTATATATTTTGTAACTTTTATTTTAGGAAATTAACCTTACTATGACTTGTCACATCTCAACATAACACAAGATGTACCATCATACTAGAGTACTTGTTTATATTCAACAAAAGTTCTATTTATGATAACAAAGTGCTACAATGGAGTTTAGCTTTACACCTGTTTAAACAAAAAATTACATTTGTCAAACTTAACTAAAGCCATAAATATAGTGTATATATATATATATATATATATATATATTCATTATATATGTTAGATGCTTCATAGAATTAAGATCAAAATATAGTAAGGCTTCTTCAAAAGTAGCTGACTCTATCCTATACTCTCTAAAAAGACTTTCCACTAGTTGATGTTGATTTTTAGTCAATTCTCTTCATAACCTGAGGATATACAAGTATCCCCTTAGCTCTCTATGAGCTAAGTGAGAGTGGATAAAACAAAGCATAGAACAAGCATAACACACTTTCACAAATATTAGTATAATAAAACATTTAATTTTATAACCTGAGTTATCAAGACAAACTATTTATGTAGGGAATTCATGCTATGCTCATGTACGTGACATGTATTGGTACCAACATCTTATGCTCTTCTAATTACTCATTCGGCTAGTTGACATACTTAGGTATCTGGATACAACATCCAGGAAAAGGAGTTGCCTAGGAGTAAGACCCCAAAAATCAGTAAAATAGAGACCACCCGTTGTGGTCTAGAAATCTAACACATAGCCGATCTAGCTAAAACGACACATCATAGCTAGAATAAATTGAGTAATGCAATTCAATATGCTCAAAACCTAGCTTAGCAATATTTAAGCTTTTAGAAACATGATCCATAGGTCTTTTCGTGCCATGCCATGAATACAGTAAGCAATATAATAACCAAGTATCAAGTACAAATCTCAAGCTCTACATCATAGACGATTCAATTATCTCAACTTCAGCTTTGTTTCTCAACTTTATAATTCGTTCCTTTATACAAGGTTCACTTATGTATTTACATGTATATTGTATGTAATTCAAGTTCATTTGGTGTTTTTGTAAATTAAGTAACTTATCTCTAATATCCTGTCATATCTCAAAGTTTTAATTTTGCGTTTTTGAAAATTATAAGTTTTATCGATAAATTGCTCAAATTGATCCTTTTATATAGCTTATTTTAAGAAATTGGTTTTATTGGGATATTTCTTCTAATTTTTTTAGCCTTACTATAAAGTTTAAATTAAAACGGATAAAGTTACCTAATGCCCTAAATTTGGGGGCTCAAATTTTAGGGTTATTGTATTAGCTCAAAATTTTGAGGTATTACATGACTCTTCTTTTAACTTTTGTGATCTCATATTAAAATTTGACTTAATTCAGATAACCTTTCCTAGATGCCCTAAATTATAACGAACACCCTAACTCATATCGATATTGAGTGGTTACGGTCTTGTTACACCCCTAATTTCAGAAATATTAACCATGTGCTTGTAATTAGGTTCTAAGTAGACGATTTAGAGCATTCACAAAGGTAACCCAAATAGGCTAGAAATTTATGAGTATGTTAATAATATTAGTCAAGGAAACCTTAGAGGCTTGGATCTCAAAAATATTGTAAAATAATAAAAATATTACAAAGATAGTGAATTTTACTATATTATTATATAAATATCGAAAATGCACGAAATTGACATAGTTAGATTACATACCTTTAGGGACAAATTAAATGAGCAACACAATTATTAAATTATATAAAGTAATATGTAGATGACATGTATATGCCTAGAATATAAATTTATATATCCAAAATAATTGAAATACCCAAATTTAAGCAAATTTTGCCAAATTAATAAAAGAAAATGGGAAAAAATTATAAAAAAAAAGGCAACAGTAAGGAAATGTTTGATGGAGGTGTGGCAAAGTATGAGTAACACATTAGAACAAGTTATGGCCTTAAACTTTAATTTTAAGACACCTCATAACCTATTAAATAGGTGTTAATAAGAGGGAAAAGCACCAAATCACACCATACCCTTCTATAAAAATACAAATTGATCCTTATTCAAAAGTTTAGCCATTTGAGAACTCTAGAAAGTTTATGAGAAGGGAATTAAGTGAGAAATGAAGCTTAGGGGATTTTTTTTAAATCATATGAAATTGGGGTCATATGAGTTTACCACCTTAGACGGAACTTGGAAGGGGAACTACATTACCACTTGAAGGAGAAGACCAAATCTAGCTTAGTAGACAAACCTTCATCCCTTAACAGTAGCCGACCATAGTGTTCCAGTGAGTGTTATGTTTTTCATTTTTAATCAAAATTAACTAAAATAAACAAATAACCTCCAAAAATTTTGCAACTTGGTTTTCTCAAGTATTTGCATGAGGAATTCAAATGTCAAATTAAATTTTCCAAATTTGGAGTGCCAGTATAGGGTCTTTAAGAAAGATGTCTCGACAGTTCATTTTTCATCGCATTTTCAAAAATCCAATTGTTGTAGTTTTAGTTTGAGTTTTTATTAGTAAACTCCTTAAAGGTTATAATTTCATGCTATGTGGTTAGATTTTCAAAATATTTAGATTTTGGAAAAAATTGCTTTTTCACAAAATAGTTTACTGGTAATCGGGTTTTTCTAAAGAATTTTGTTGGATTTTCACAAAATCATGTTATAATTTATATTCACAAGCTTGCAGCAACTAAAAATGAGTAATTTCAAGTTTTAAGTTAATGATTTTTTAGTTTAAGTCAAAATTTAGTGGTATATAGTCTTGATTTTAAGGTTTTCTTAAGCAATTTACATTTAAGTAAAATTAAGGTGAAAAAGTGTAATTGGTGGTTGTAGGATTAAGATGCTATCATAGTGTAAATACAAGTTTATCATGGTTTTATAACTTGTGGTAAGTTGAATTTAGGTGCAAAGTAGTGAAATATAGAAGTGATAGCAAGATCAGAAGCTCAGTCAAAAAGTAGTCCGATGGAGGAATCTTGATAAATATTATAGCAAAAATAGCTAGAAGTTTTTTAGAAGGTACATTGGTACTAAATATTATATCACCCAAAGTTAGAGGATAGGTTAGAAAGTCATCTTTAAATAAACTCAAAGGACCTAGTAGAGTCAAAGCCTAGGTTAGAAATTTCTTGGATAGCTACCTATGTTAAAATACTAGGTTAGATCCTTGGTCATAACTTACATTACTTAACTAATATTTAATTAATGGGTTAGGAAACTTACTCAACTCAAATGAAGAACATGCTTAAATTTCAAAACGAACTCCTATTCTATATATTGGGTAAAAATTGAAGAGGTTACATTAAATATTTAGGAATAATATAGGAAGACAAAAGCAATGTGCGAAGTTAACAAGAATCAATACTCAAGCAAGTGAGATCAATGCTTCTCAGTATTTTGGAGTATTATTTTATAATACTTAGAGGACTTGTTATGCTTTTAACTTATAGTTGTAATTTTTATGCATGTGCTGTGCATGCGCTTGAATATTGCCTTGCTACTACTATGGGAGCTAAGCTTCGTGTTGTGGTTGTTTCATGTATACTGTTTTGTTTGGACTACTTTAATTGGTTGATCAACCCAAAAATGAACTAACTTAAATATGGATAAACTTCTAACTTGTTATGCATCGTAACCCATTAGGGGAACGATTAGGGTTATCAAGCTAAACACAAATCTTTCGATAAGGATAACTTAAATGGTCCTTTCCCCACCCTTAGTCGAACTAAGTGACAAAAGAAAAGGTCTCAGCATGGTTAGGGACAATGATTTAAAGGTAGTCTCGGGCAAAAGGGTGTTCTCCATTGCATAAGTTGAAGTTTAGCTTCAATTCGTGAGTACATGATGTTGAAATCCTCAACTCGGATTAAATTAGGTACAATTTCACTAATCTCACAATAGATTGGATAACATCATATGATAGCATTTGCTTATATATGTATTGCATCTAACTAACTTAGTTAAAAACCTTATTGTTTTGTGCTGAATGCATACTTGTGTCTCCGTTCTACTTACTAAGCAAGTTGTTGCTCATTCTCTTATAGTTGGCTTTGCAGGTTTAAAGTAGACTTACAAGCACATCATCTAATTCCAAAGGATTAAGAAATGGGGTTAAAGAGTGAAGATCAAGAAGAATTGGTTGAACTCTTACTTTTTTTTGTCAATTTTAGTAATTTTTAGAGAACTATTAAGGTCTCCTTAGATAGCCTTCTAGTCTTCCATTACTAATGGACTGAGTATCATAAAGCTAAGGAATTTTACAAATTCTCGTCTTGGACAAGTTAGCTTTTCATGTAAATATAATATTGTAAACACTTGTCAATTTTGAAACATTTTGCCACATACCGTATATAAAACTTGACTCTTTTTAAAAGATTTAGCTACATTTCATTTTTTAGATAGTCACTTTGAAGGAGTACACCATAGGTTTATAATAAACAGATACTAAATTGGATGCTTCAAAGTGGTTAAATAGGGTTCACCTTATGTGAACTAGGTCTATGATAGCACCTTTGAGGTTAGTTTCTATTTTAAGATGATTCATACGGTAGGACTATTATGACTCCACCTCTTCTGGATGTGATAGTTCTCGCTTCGTATTAGAGCATTATTTTTAAGAACTCACTTAAAGTGTGATTCTTAAGAATTTTCTTTCAAGCATTGTAAATAAAATCAACTAGACATCATAGGTAAACACTGAGATTTGGGTATAAGTAAGTAGTTAAAGATTTGGACCATAGGTTTATATTTACTATATATATATATATATATAAGAGAAAGATATGATGCATTAATATCACTTCTAAACCATAGAAAACGATAATTTTATCTAGTAAGCTTATATAATTGTAAGAACGTATCCATATTAGTTTAATTGGATTTTGAGTAGAATGGTAAAGAACCACTTATGGAATATGGAATGTGATATCTAAGGTTGTCATTGGAGTTTATTGGTTAAATAATGATGGAAAGGAAGAGGGAAGGTTTAGATAGACTAAGTCGGTAAGTGTAATAAGTTACGTACTCATGGGTATAGTACATGCATTCATGGTAATGTCCATTAAACTAATTGTCTATAGACCTTGCTACTTCTAGCTGTGATGTGCTTAGGAGCTCAATAATCACTAGGACTTACCGTAGGCAATGGGAACCACATGGGTCCTTCAAGATATAGAAGAGAACTAGAATGGAATGGTTGGCAAATGTAAAATAGTAGCTTACATGAAATTGCTTGGAGGATGTGACTCACCAATGATTACAACATGACTCAACACTTCGCTTGAGGTTACACATAAGCTAATGTTAAGGTCCATCTACTATTAATCTTGAGCTATTCGATAAAATTAGATAAGAGTATAAAGAGATTGTACTTGGAGAGAAATATCTCACAAGAACAAGTATATTTAATATCTAAGAGGAATGTACGATATTTTAGCTATAGAGAAAAGGAAATATTTATATTAAGTCCTTAAGACAATATTACAAATAAGGAAAATCACAAAAAGAATAAAAAGAAAGGGATTCTTAGTATATACGTAAGGGTGAATAGGAAAAATGATGAAAAACAATAATAATACAATGTTAGAAAAAGTGATGGATAGGTGGTAGCTTATCGATGGGTCCATACTAAGGAATCTCTAAGCGCAACCGTTGAGCTAGGTTCTTGATGCAGCGGTTGTAGATGGGTAGTATTAAGAGTTGTTGAGATGAATAAGAGATGCCACTATGTAGTTGGTGGAAAGAGAAGGATCCAGCGTACAGGGGCATTGGCTTCGGCACTCAATAGGTCAGCTTTTGCACATGAGGATCCAGGTGGTTAGAGTAGGGCTTGATGTATATGGACCTCAACATTGGCACTCAGTTGGTCGACTTCGACAGATGAGGGGTCGGTAATGGCATAAAGATTAGAATAGAGCAAGGGGTATCAAAGCTAAGTCCTTAAGGAGTTCGCCAACCATTCTTTTGTGTACTATATCTCATCTTTGGTAGGTTAATGAGAGAGAATCCTTACGGTGAGAGATTGAATGCCTCTGAAGCATGCGTGAGTAAGAGGCCAAAGGTCGATAGTCCATTAAACTAGTATTAAGGTATAATGTTAGTATCGAATAAGCTTGAGATTGATAGGAAACTATCAATGGTACTAATTATATAATCTATGAGATTTCTAGAAGTTATTATTTGGGAAGTTTAGGATAGCCCTGTGGTAATTAAGAAGGGGGATCTCCAAGAAGACCTTGATAATGATTTAGGCTGTAAATTAAAGCACGAAACATGGTTACTGATACGAGTTGCCATTGATGAATAGATGAAACCTAGTATCATGCGAACCAAAGGGGTAAATTTGAATCACAAGATGGTTCGAAGAGTAAATAAGAGTTGAAGGTTTGAGTATGGGTTCTTGTGCATCGATGGAGGATATGTTGTATCAATGCCTCACACGAGCTTAGTTCACACTTAATATTATGTACAAGTATGGTCGAAGGGCACTTGCCACTTATCTACGTTCACGATGGATCAAATAAGATTAGACGAGAGGAAGCAAGGGTCACTTAGCTTACGTAAGAAGGGGGTATATGAATATCAATATCATTAATTATTGTGGTTATTATAATTTACAAGTATTTATATGAACTAATTAAGGTAAGTCTTAAGTTAGTATAGATTACAAAAAAGAATCCTATTAGAAAAGGAAAAGGAATCATTTATAAGGGTAGAGCTGTAATCAGATAAAAAGAGGAATATTCAGTTATAAAGGACAATGTGGATGTTAAAAAATATGGTATGTGTCAACTATCCATTCTGTAGTCCCAATGATGCAGTTTGTCGAGTAAAGTAGGTTCTGAATAAGTTAAGTTAGGGTTGGCAGCTCGATAACTTGATGGCTCATTTGTTTTGTATTAAGAAAAGACTAGTTCAGGAGGTGGTCTAGTATCAAGTCAACCTTAGTAGGTCAGCTTAGGATCAAGGTCAGCTCAACTTCGACGATGTGTCAGGTCAGTAATATGTGGGTTTAGTGCCCGATCTTAGACTGATGTATTGTAGTAGGGTTAACTCGGCAACTGGTTGATCACCTTAACAATCCCTTAGATGAGGTAGAGAGTAGAGTAACTCGACAGGTCGAACTGGAGAATGCATTTCTCTTTAGAGTTCAACTCCCTTTGGATAGCTCGAGGTAATTTGTTGGGCATGATTTAGCTTAGAAGGTTAAGTAGATGATTATGAAATGAATAAGTGGGGTTAAATAGTTGAGGAAAATTATAGTAACCTTTAAGTGATGGTTTTCAATAATGAAGATTTATGGGAATAAAGTATATGGTGTACTGACTGCTATTGATTTAAATGAGTGTAAAGGATACTAAGATAATAGCCTACTTTTCTAAGGGTAATAGATCCTTGTTTAGCTCTTCCTTCTACTTAAAGACACAATATTAACAGTTTGGCTTAAGGTTCTTCAACAATCATATATGACTTGTTATTAAGACTAACATGAACTAGAAACACTACTCTACATGGTTTTCTGGATATGTAGCAGACTTTCTATGAAATTATTTGGGTGTTATATCATTTTCAAAATATAAATAACATTCAAAAAAGGCCTGGATAGTAATCTAAATGGAAATTCATACTTTAATGTAACTTGTCTTGAGAAGACTATAGAACGGTATATATATTTCCTAATAAGGTCAAAGCATATGCATGGTTAATTGAGATTTTCTAGAATATAAGGTCTAAAAGTGGAGTTCATGTTTTATGTTATTAAGTGTTATGATATAATCTTAAAAGTTGGGTATTTGAGATTATGTTTAGGAAGTTTATAAAATATGTGATTTTGATGATTGCTGTTTAAATATATATATGTATGAACGATAAATGTTGTAATGAAATATGTTATACGGTATAGGCGCGTAATATAATAATATCTATATACATGTGTCGACCTTTTCTATGAAATGTATTAACATACTAACTCCTTTTGTTGATTATGTATGCATGTTTATATATATATATATATATATATATAAATGCCTGTACCTATATACCTATACCAATACATGTGAGAGTAGGTTAATTAATGCTATTAGTATGTAAATAGCATAAGGGACTGATAACTACTAGTTGAATTGAGTTCAAACGAAAATGGTTACAAATAATGACCAAATTGAGATAATCGAAAGTATATGTAGATGAGTAGAGAAAATTTTAACTTCATTATCATAATATAAGGAGAAATGGGTATGTGAAGTTAGGTACCAAGTAGCTTTAATAGGAAAATGTTAGAATGTTGGCAAATATATGGGAATTAGTAAGATAATAATAGGTGAGGTCAAGTTAGAAGGTAAGACATAACTTGATTCATAAAGTCAAGAAGAAAACCTAAATGAACGACTTGCTATGAATAATAATGTAATAAGTAACGAAGAAGAGGTATATGAAGTTATAGATATTCCAGCAACTTTTGAGGGTATATTACTAGATATAGATTTAGAAGCTAAAAGTGAAATTGAAGGTTAAAAGGGCAATTGAATTGGATTTTATTAAGGAAATAGCAATTTCTATTGATTCTAGTGATTGTATAGCTGTGTTATGAAGTAGATGTATTTGTGTTTCAAAGCTTGATAGTAAATAATTATGGTTTGATACAATAAGCTTAGTATTTTGTGATGTATCTAAAACTTAGGAATTGTTTTGACTTCTGGTAATAATTTTGATCTCTTGAGTTACTTTGATGATTTATGGTGTACTTTGACTCTTAGCACAAGATAGCAATATGAATAAATTCATCTACTTAATTGAGCAAAGTTATAAAGACATATCTAGGAATTAAGAATGACACTAAATATAAAGCAACTCAAATTTGCATTCCTTTGTGATACAAGTATTCAATTGTTTGTAATCCTAGTATGTAATTATGAAAATATTAAATTTGTCCCTTTTAACTCATGTAATAAGCATAATCAATGCAAATCTACCATAAGTAAATAGCAGAGCATTTGTATTGCGTATGATAGAGATACCTTATTAATATCACATATATAGGGATATGACGTTAATTAGTGATAAGTTGACATTATATTGTTCGTAGGATGATAGATTATTATTCTCTTAACTAATATATTGCATGAGTAAGATATTACTAACCGATGTAATGAGTTCAAAATTTAACTTGGTGCTAGTATAGGAAGTGTGTATGTATATATATATATATATATATATATATGCATATACACATGGGGAATAACCTAGAACTAATTTACAAGTTATGGTGCCCTTACTTTAAAGGATTAGACTAAGCGAAGATCTTACTATAACCTACCTAATACCTCAAGTTTGAATAAATCTACCCTTTATTGCACCCTTACTTTGTAGTTGTTACCTCCTAATATTTTGCTAATGAAATAGGCATAAGTTTGAATAAATCTACTATTAGAATATCTCCTTAAATCTTGCTAATCATGATATGAGCTTATCCCTTCATACTTGAATGTGCTTTGGCTAAACTTAACTAAGTAATTACCTTAAATTTCATCCATCTAATTTCTTGATTATTAAGAGATAAAATGATTATAGATGTATTTGACTAACTTTTGACTATATAATTCCTTTGTGTAGTTTGAAAATTTATTTGCAAGATGATTAATAGACTTGGATTTTCGATCCTCTAAAACCCTAATGATATTTTGCCTAACTCTCGTGAAATGAGTTAGACATATTTCTTGAATATATTTAACTAGTGGATTTAGGCCCTTTAATTACTAATTAATCCAATTTGAATATAAGTAGAAATTTTTCTAGGCATAATCAATTCAAGATGGGGTCAACCTTCTACTCAAGCTTTCACCACTTCTTTTAGTGATCCTTATTAGCCATACCTTCCACTTAAGTTTCTATAGATGGTTAACTCATCTTCCAGCCAAAGCTTCTACCAAACCTTTTGGCTAAAAGTTACAATTGAAGCTTCTACTATTCTTCTTGGCTTAAGGTCATGTGATACCTTGAAACTTCTATTGAAATTTCTACTGAGTCTCTTGACTTTCTGTTGTATAGAAGCTGATATTAAAGCTTCTACTAGCTTTCCAAAGTCAAACCACTTACATAGCTACCTTTAACCAAAACTTCTATTGCCTTTGATTCCTTATTATTCATAGGATTCTAACCTTCTACAAAATGTTCTATGGTCCATTATTCTCTTTATTTCCATTGAATTGAACCTTCTAAATCACTATAAAACAACAACCATTTTTGAACTTTTACCTTTACACTTAATACAAATGTTAGCACACTTTAAGCCCTTTTGTTGTCATCAAACCCAAAGTAAGAGAGAAAATTTAACATATAAAAATCATAATCTTTCAATGCTTGAATCATATTCATTAGATTTATTTAGATTAATTAAGAATTGTTTGAATCCTTAGTCATAAATGAATATGACTCTTATACTTGAAACTTGTGAAAAGTTTGATAGAAAGTTGCAACTCTTCAAAATACAACATTCTATAATATTCTATTATCAACTACTAAAGGTCCAAAGCAACTAAAAACGATTTGGAATATTTTAAACTGTTAGACTAAAAAGGGTTGGAGCATTTCAAAACATCTAAACATTTTTTACTTTCAATTTTTCTCTTACTTTTGACAAGATGGTCCAAACATTTCTATAAAAGGTCTAGACCTTTCCTATAAGCACTACAATTCTCCCTCTTTTGCTCATGTTTAACATAGGTATCATTCTACTTAATCATTAAGCTTTTCAAACAAAATTTTTATTTTAAAACATATAACTGACAATTTATTTTAACATTCCTCCCACTAGATTACCGATGATCTACAAATATAACTATAAGCACTTGAATGATTATGCTTAAAGAACAATAGGCTAAATTTAAACAATTTCTTGGTGCAACATATTCAGAGTTACAATAGGGTGATAAGTGGCCAACTGCATTAAACTTTCATGTTTGTTGAGCTTGAATTTTTTATTTCATTTTTCTTAATCCGATTAATATTAAACCTTAACCTAAGAAAAACTTAGTTTTTCTTTTAATTTTGAAAATTTTTATAGTTGCCACCTAACTAGGATTGAGAAAAAGGTTAGATTAGAACCAATTGGTGGATTGGTTGTAACCTAGCCATTGGACTATAGGAAAACCAATTTTGAAAATGGTTTTGAAATCTAGATATATGAATCAGGGGGCTAACATATAAAATCCTTAATAGGTACTATATTAACATTTTGAATTTAATTTAATTTTTCAAATTACCCATTCATTTCAAAAAATAATCTAATGTACGTGTAAAATAAAAGAAAAGATTGTTAATTTTATTTACATAGAAAAAAAGGGGAAAAAATATTAAATTTACACTTTTGCAATTCATTTTTATAAAACTTTAGCGGTTAGGTTATTGTCAATCTTAAAAAGGGTTTTAATTTTGATCATTGTCCATCTATTTTTGCATTAAGAAAAATTAAAAACACATAGCTAATGGAGTCTTAAAAATGAAATTCATTAATTTTTTTTTTGAAAATTTTCTTTTTTTCAAGTGATACAACCTTTCAAAAAGCTCTCTTTAGTTTTAAACATCTTTTTTTTCTCTTTTTTTTCTTTAAGAAAAAAGAAACAAAAGGAATAAAAATAAAACAAATAGAATATTATTTCAATAGAAAATGTTTGATAGGAAATGAATTTATAAATCTTTTTACTTTTTTATTATCCTTTCATTTTTTTCTTATATAAGTAAACAAGTAATAAAATATAGTAAAGTATAGAAATACATAAAAAATAAAAGAAGAGAAGTAAAAAGGGGACTTGAGCTGGGGCTTCAACGCGGATTAGGGTTTGGGTGGGATGTAGAATTCAGGTCAAGGCGATAGGTCAAGTATGGAGCTTCAATTAGGTACTTTGGTTGCAAGGAGAGGAATGTAGCAATAGAGGATATGCTTTCACATGGTAGTTTCTAGAGGGAATTTTTAAGGGGTAAAGGGAAATTTATGACACTTTTATCAATGAGAGGAAGTTTAATGGTTAAGGGTAAAGAGAGAAAGATTTTTCACAAATCACTATAATAACTTTCGATAGGAAGAAGAGTGACAAATATAGGGTTCACAGGGACTATAAGTCCAGCCTTGCTGTTAGTTTACACCAACGATGATAGATTTTGTGGTTCGTGGTGGTTGAGTGTTGGCTACTTAGGGTTTTGTGATTAGGGGTATAGGAAAGTAGTTTAAACAGTAGGGGAAGTGGTTTTTGAGCTTACTTGAGTTGGAAAACCTAATAGTAGCTTTAGTTTAGCTTAAAAGCAATTAAAATCCTTTGAGATATATATAAAGAGAGAGAGAGAGAGAGAGTTTCACAGTAAAAAGAGAAAACCAAAATGATGAGTGAAAGAGGAGGGACTGAAGAGTGCTCCCAATCCAAGAAGGCTGATGGAGGTCTAATTTATAGTGAAATGAACTTGAATCAGCTTTGGGAGGTCATCAATGGAGAATCAGATCATGATTGCACTGTTAATATGATCTTCAATTTTTAAAAGGTTAGATTGATTCGAGTTAATATTGTGAGCTTAGAGTTGATATTCCTACTCACAATGTTAAGGGCAACTTCAATCCCTTCCATTAAAGCATAGATATGAAGATCATGGGTGGAGTTAGTATCTTGGGTTTAATATTTTTCAATATTTTCCAGCCAATTTGATCCTTAGAATACATGTATTAGGACATGTTATTGGGCTCTATTTAGAATATCCTAAGTGATCTCCATGATTTCACCATTTATTTGATGAAATCATGGAGAAAAATCTACTAAAAAAGCTTGAGGAAAGGCTTTTCTAAACAAGGAGTTCATGAGAAAGTGGGAGAAAATATAGGAAAGCGAGGGAAAGGAAATGTGTTGGCTAACAATAGGCCAAAACATGGTAGCTTTGGAAGAAAATGAAAAGGATAATTAAGTACCTAAGAGTAAACTTGAACTCAAGACCTCTAATTTGTATGCATGTTACATAGCTAACTTAGCTGTCCTTTAATCTCAACAACTAATGCACATAACTTTATTTAAATAAACAATTGATTTGAATTGTCATTAAATAAATAGGCCAATTAAGGCCCAATCAATCTAATTCTCAATAAATTAAAATGCAAAGCCTTTCATAAGCAATTCTAGTATACATATATCAAAAAATGATTTTCAAATTGAACCTAATTTAATAGTTTTGTGAACCTCAATTTCATAATCATACAATTGATTCAAGAATTGCTTTTTTGGTAAATCAACCAATTAAAATCCAATTGAAGCTCCATTTGAAGCTACAAAAAACTTGAATTAATTTTAGTTTTACAAACCAAAATATATTTAACACTAACTATTGTCCAAACATTAAATCTTTGAAAAAATTTAATAATTTCAAACATAACTTGGGACCATCAAATCATATATATGTATTTTAACTTTATTCAACCCTGAAAATGAAATGAATCTCTCTAAGTGATTCAAAGACCTTAAAATTTACCTAAGGCTCCTAGTTTCCAAAATTTTCTATATCTTTTTAATTTTTCAATTTTTTTTAAATTTTCTATTTTTTTTTATTATGACCATTTTCTTTATTTTGAAATTTTCTAAAGTTATAAGGAGGGCAAAAATCGAATGTTCATAGCTGCTCCTTTTTGTAGGGAAGTCTGAGTAAAACTTTACTATAAAGACTTAAAAGGCTATTTTTTCCCTTAGAAAGAATGAATTTAGATCGCACTATTGTTAGCTAGCTATCCTAAGCTTGTCTCATCTTATTGGGGATTTGTGAAGGTGAATAAGGGAGCTTAAGTGCTTGGGAGTGAGCTCGTACTAAGGACCTTAACTTATGTGCATGTGACTTAGCTAGCTTTGCTGGCCTCTAATCCCAATAATTAATGCAAACAAGTTCATTTGAACAAACAATTGACTTGAACCAACCAAAAATAAATAGGCCAGTTAAGGCCTAATTGGTCCAATTCTTAATAAATTGAAACGCAAAGCCTTTCACAAGAATTCTAGTATGCATATATCAAAAATGATTTTCAAATTGAACCCATTTTAACAGTTTCATGAGCCTCAATTCGAAGATCATATGGTTAATTCAAGAATTGCTTCTTTCGTAAATCAACCAATTTAAGTCCAACTAAGGCTCCATTTAAAGCCATGAATAAGCTAAATTAATTTCATTTTTATGAACCAAAACATATTTAACACCAACTATAGTACGAACATTAAATTCTTTGAAAAAAATTAATATTTTCAAATATTGTTTGGAATTGTTAAACTGCATACTTTGACTTTATTTAACCTTAAAAATAAAATGACCCTCTCTAAGCGACTCAAAGACCCTAAAATTGACTTGCGGCTCCTACTTTCCTAATTTTCTTGTATAGTTTTTATTTTTAATTTTTTTTTAAATCTCTATTTTTTTATTAAGATCCTTTTCTTTATTTTTGAAAACTTCTATAATTATAAGGAGGGCAAAAATGGGATGTCTAGAGCTACTTTACTTATAGTGAAATGATACGCGCACATTAGGTGGTATTAGGTAAGTGCACCTATCAAGTAATAATATAGTGGATAAAGAATCAAGGACTACACACTTACTCACTCATGCTCAATTATTCTTTAGAAAGAAGATACCAATCACAATGATAAAACAATGGAATAAGTTTTAATTACAAGAAGCAAAGAACAAATAACAATTAGCAACAAATAACAAGAACAAATAAAAAAAAAAACCCTAAATAACCATAAGGATATCTAGAGCATAATCACTAAGAGATCAACAAATAGTAATCTTAAAAATTTCTAAATTTATTCCCTGTACTTATTAATCGAAGGAATTCAATTGATAAACTAATAGAAATTGTTTCTTTGTTAATTCCTAATTTTAAGTACACTCTATCCAAATTGTTTCTATAATAAAGTAAGTTAAAATAGCATTAGGAACAGATATTCCCTAAACAAGTAACATAATAAATTAATTCTAGAAGAAATCTACTAATAAGTGCTAAGCTTATAGTAATTCCTTTCAATTATGATAGATCTATTTATGTATCGAGTTTTGCAACCTTAATAAACAAAATCTAATAATTAAGTTGAAACCTAAAAATAACAACTTAATTAAGACAAAACACACAATTGAATTAATAAGAAATAAAGAATTTCATTTAAATAAATAAAACAAGTGCACTACATCTTACCTCATGATTTACAATTCTAGATAGCTATGAGTTTACTCTAAAAAAAAATAAAAATGAAAACTTTCATAAAGAAGTGCTAAAAACTCCTAAGAAATGCTATGGAGCTTTTCTTCTTCACTTCTTGGCATCTCCTTCTCTTTCTTACACATGTCTTGTCTCGATTTAGAAGAATCCAACCAAAAAACCTTCAATTAGCAAGTTTTGAAAATTGTAGAATGACTATGCCTAGAGATCACAACCATAGGTTTAAGGCATGGACCTCTCCTTGCAAAATTTCTTCAAAAATTAAATCGAATTATTTTATGAGTGGATCATGACTAGGGAATATAGCCATTGACTTAAAAAATGGTCCTCTCTAGACCTTAATTCTTGACAAAATTCTCTTCTAACTCTCGCTATCATTAAGTTATTCTTCTAATTTAGTGAAGTTCTTCTCAAAAAGTACATAATTTCCATTCTTTTTGCTTCATTACTCACTTAAAACCCTAAAATCAACAAATGACTTAATAAAATAGCAAAATTATCAAAAATCATAATAAAATGAATCAAAATAATCATAAAAATATAATAAGAAATGTGTGTAATATCACACCCATCAAATCTCCTCATACTTAAACATTTACTTATCCCTAAGTAAATTAATCAATTGTTAACAAGGATTGAGAAATTAAGACAAGACTATTGAGTCTACGTATTATTATTCAGAACACTAGAGAAATTATTTTAACCTTAACATGTGATATGAGTCTATGTATCCTTATAAAGTTTTTATCAAGCATCCTCAACAATTTGTATAATTTTTCCTTTTTCACCTTTTTAATGCAACGAAGATACAAATACTAGAATTCAATAGCTAATTCATGTAAATCAAAGTTGACTCATGATGTTTAATCAAGAATTCTCTTTTAAATTAGTTCCATTTTATATAATTGGACAATAACCATACATGACCTCCTTGTACTTAGTTAAGATGTATACAAATCTCTCTACAACCTTGCCAAGCACTATACTTAAGGGTAAACACACTTGTATCTACTCATCCCCTAATTATTCTCCTTATTTACATTTTGTTGAAATGCTATTCAATTTAATTGTTAGTTATTTATTGAAGTTTATTAGTACTGAGAAAGTACCTTGCTTTTTTGACAAATCAATATCAATCCTTACTAATTTAGTCTTTTTAATTTTTGATATCAACAGTAAGAAAGAGCCTTACTCTTCTAAGAGACCAAGGCTGATACATATAAATTTTCTTTTTCTTTTTCTTTTTTAGCAAATTGGCAGTAGGAAAGAACCCCTACGCTTCTAAGGGACTAAGGTCAATTCGTACCAATTACATTTTTATCATTTTAGTCTTATTTATGCTTTCAACTATTTAAATTTTTTTAAGGGAAATCACAACAAATAGGTTTTATCTACTTATTTACTTAGGATTATAAGGCTCTAAAAATTGAAGAGGGATAATCATGCATCCAAGTAAAATCTAAGAATAGTATATGATTAGTGATCAATCACAATTTTATTAATTAATTATTGCTTTGGAATCTTGAGCTATATAATATGTAACTTTGCCCTACATGAATTCTACTATTCAATTTTAGCAATGTGTAAAACATGTAATAGTGACTTAAGAAAATTTTTATACAAGCACTATTCACACATCATATTACTAAACAAGAGGGGCTTGTAGACTAAAAAGAAAAATGGAGGTTCATTTAACATATAATTGATTTTCTGAATGGTAATGTAAGGTATATTTTTTATATCATACCCCTTCCCCCCACTTAGTATAGTATATTGGGCATTAATTTAGTACATTATCCCTAATGTACCTATCATGAAGCATACTAAAAGTATGCACAAAGAAAATATAATAAAAAGTAATGGAGAATTGGGTATTAAAGATACTGTACTCCCCTGGATGAGTGTAAATTATGTGTAAAAAGTCCATAAGAGTGAGCATTGCGAAAGTTGTCAATGAATTAACACAAAGAATATATGAAAGAAAATTGAGAAGAGAGAAAACATATGTGAAAAAAATAAAATTTTTATTATTTCATTAATAGAAGAGAATTAAATATAAACTTGAAAATAAAAAATTGCAACCTAAACTTAAAAATATTCAAAACTAATGGTGGAAAATAAAAATATAAAAATTGGAAACTAAACAACTAAACAAGATAATTTAACATAAGAACACCTAAAAAAATCTAAATTGTCTTCATCATTTTCATCTCTAGAGTCCAAATTAATGGTGTCCTTCTCATTGTCCTCCTTAGCATCCTCCTTCTCCTCATCCCTAAAATCTATCCTTTTTGCAACATCAATCAACTCTTGTTTTGTTAGTGGAGGGACTTTATCTTGACTTGATTAGCGAAGATATTGCAAAAATCGATCAATTGTGTCTATTAAGTAACAATCACTTCATGGATTGTTTAAAGAGAGCTTGGGATGTCACCAACTTATGCACCTCATTTTTTAATTTCTTTACTTCTTAAACTAAGCTCTCTTGGTTGATGGAATTTTTGCTCTCCTTCCTCTTTAGTGGAGTTTTTACTGATGTTGTCTAAGAGAAGTACCATTTGCCACAAAATTAAAAGAGACATTGAGATTACATCTTTGGTCATAGTTAATTAAGGGTTGTTAACTAGGAGTTTGAGTTTCTTTGCTATGATTGTAACATACAACCCACACCTGATTTAGTTGACACGAGTGTTAGTAGATTGGTATCTCATGTAAAAGGCCAAGGCAATTGCTAGGTTGATTGGATAACCCTCAACAAGGCTATAGGGGTAGAAGAGCTTATGCATTGCTATAACCCTTATGCTCTTTTCTTTCTTAATAATGGTATGGCTAAAAAACTGATGGCAGATGCATTGTGTGGGATTTTTGAGATGGAATCCTCTTGCAAATTTAGGGTTGTAAGCTTTTTCTCCAGTTAATTTTTGCTAGTAACTTATGGGAATAACTTCACATGGGAGTTCATAAGGTAGGGTATATAACTCAAGAGATTGCACATTGTTGTAAAGCCCTACGAATAGCCTAAATTTAGCTATAAAAAGATTAAACTCGATGTTTCTTAGTCTAAAGGATAATGTGTTTCATGCTCTACATAGGATTTGGTCGTGCTCTATTGAAAGGGTGGTAAGGAGCTCTAGGGTAAGTTCCTTGTAAACTGGTTCTTAGATGTTAAGTAATCTCTCCCATCTTCCCTTCTCCACCATGGCTCTTATTTTGTTTTCCTTGTCAACTTGTTTAACTATTTCCCAATCAATAAAGCTGGATGTAGAGAAGCTCCTTTTGTTAAGGACTTCGAATCTAGATTGCTGGTTAGGATTATCGAATTCTAACAAGTTTTTAGGACATGGTAGTAGGGTCGCTAGTGGCTTATCTTCCAAGATGTTTAGGAAAGAAGCCCTTCTAGTAATACGGCCTGTGGTGGTTTTTGTTTGTTTAGGAGCCATGGATGTGAGCAAGAGGTTTTCTCCACACTTAGTTCTTTTGGCTATTGTGGTGAGAGAATTTGCTTAAGAGAAGAATAATTTGCATAACAATAAAGATTGGTATAAATAAAAACATACCTATTGCATTATTGTTCCTAAAAAATGAAACTTGTTTTAAACAAACATGGTACGTACACAATCACTATAATAGGCAATAGCTAAGTTAACAAGATTTTTTTTTAATTTTCAACATGACTTAAAGAAGTAAGGTATTAGAAAGAAGGACAATGATTCTTTAGTAGAGGGAGGCTACATTAGGAAGGTTTGAAACAAAACAATCAAGAAAGATTCGAATGTAGATAGATTTGATCAATATTACATGACTATGGTCATGATCACCAACATGGATCTTAGGTAGGATCACAAGAGTGATACTTGCTTGTGGTTCTCTTTGACCACTATTTCAAATTTCAAGCAAAATTTTTCTACCAATAGGTTTATAAGTAGAATCATGGGCATGATTCTTGATCATGATTTTCTCTAACCCCCATTTTACCTCTTTGATTCCTTAGACCTCGTGCTATGGTTCATGATCATGGTCCTTACTTTCATGTGCTTAGTGAATTCAACTTCTTCTTGAGTGTTTCCAACCTACAATGCTTAGGAGGATTGTTAAGAGTGAAATGTGTTGAACTATCATATGACCAAACAAAATGAAATGAAAAGATACAAGAATGAAAAGTAGTTTAGGTTATCTTCCAAGAAGTGATTTTGTTTAATGTCATTTGCTAGACGAATTAAGATAAAGGTAATCAGTTTTCTCGAATGGGGTAGAGATCAAACTCTATATAGTTCTCTTGATGAAACTCTCCCTTTAAATACAACTTGAGTTAGTGGTTGTTTGTTTACATTAAATGTTCCTTGCTTGAAATTCAAAATCTCTACCACTCCATACTGGAATACCTGTATCGCTTTATAGGGCCTAAACCATTGCAATTTGAGCTTACTTAGGGAATTTTTCAATCGAGATTATTATAAGAGAATCTTGTCTCCGACTTGAAATTGTTTCCCTTACTTAATCCAGTTGTCATGATAACATTTGGCTTGATCCTTGAACATCCTTGAGTTTTCATATGCTATTTTGCATTGTTCTTCTAGTTCATTCAAATCATATATTTACCTCCACACTCAAGATCAACGGTAGCATGCTTTATAGCTTAGTAAGCTTTATGATCAATTTCTACAAGTAAGTGGCATGCTTTTCCATACATTAGTTGATAAGAGTTGTTCCAATTGGCATCTTATCTGTAGTTTGATATCCTAAAGAGTATCATCGAGTTTCTTAGACCAATCTCTTCGATTGTGTTTGATCACCTTTTCCAAAATTCATTTTAGGTCTCCATTTGCAACTTCTACTTGTTCACTAGTTTAAGGTAGTATAGATCTACAAAACTATGTATAACTCCATATCACTTCAATACTTTTCCAATTAAATATTGCATAAATGGGTTCTTTTGTCATTAATAAGTGTTCTATGAGTGCCAAATTGGGAATATAAGCTTTTTAAGAACAATTTCACCACCCTAGCATCACTAGTTGGTAGAGCTTGAGCTTTTACCCATTTGGATTTGTAATCCACATCTACTAGGATGTATTTATTCCCATTTGAATTCAGAAATGCTTCCATGAAGTCAATTCTCCAAATATCAAAGACTTCACAAATCAATATTAGGTTTTGTTGCATTTTGTCTCTCTTGAATATATTCCTTGCTCTTTGGCATCTATTACATAAATCCACAAATTTTTAGGAATTCCTGAAAAATGTTGGCCAATAAAAACCATACTAGAGGACCTTATGCATTGTTTTATTTTCGCTAAGATGTCCTCCATTTGGTCCTTCATGGCAATGATCTAAAATCTGTCAACCTTCTAAGTAAGATACACATCTTTAATTATTTGATCTCCATAAATCTTAAACAAATAAGGATCATCCCAAAAGTAATTTCTAACATCATGGAGAAACTTTTTCCTTTGCCTATAATCTTAAACAATCTTGGTTTAGCATTTGTTTTATTTAATAAATAATGCAAGGTAGAATAGTCAGTATAAATAATAACTTGAGAAAGGATTAGACATGACTTAAATTTGTCAAATGCAAAGACCACTATTATGTAGTTCTCTTGAGCTTTTGTGATTGTCTTGCTTGCATAGTAAAAGGCTGGAAGTGCTTTTCTCACCTTTGTCCCAAAACTACCTTTACAACATAATCACCTATATCGCACATTAATTTAAATGGTAAGCTCCAATTTAGTGCTACCATTATAGGGATATTTATTTGTTTATCCTTTAAAGTATTAAATGCTTTTAGATAGTCCTATGAAAATATAAAGGGAGCATCCTTTTACAATAATTGAGTTAGTAGTCTAGCTATTTTTTTGAAAAATCTCTAATAAACCTTCTATAAAACCTAGCATGGCCTAAGAAACTACATATGGCTTAAATGATGTGGGAGGGGGCAATTTTGCAATGGTGTCAATTTTTGCATTATCTACCTCAATATCTCTCTAAGACACCTGGTGTCCTATTACTATGCCCTCCTATACCATAAAATGCCACTTCTCCCTTTTTAATACTAAATTGGTTTCCTCACATCTTGCTAATATTTTTTTGTAGATCCTTAAGACAATGATCAAATGAATCCCTAAAAACCAAGAAATCATCTATGAATACTTCCAATATATTCTTAATAAGTTCATCAAATATTCCATAATGCATCACTGAAATGTCGCAAGTGCATTGTAGAGGCCAAACAACATTCTACTATAGGCAAAAGTGCTATAGGGATACGCAAATGTGATTTTCTCATGGTCCTCTAAAGCAATTGGAATTTGAAAATAACCAAAAAGACCATCTAAGAAACAGTAAATCGTGTGACCTAATAAATGCTCCAACATCTGATCAACAAATGGTGGAGGAAAGTGATCCTTTCTTATGGTGTCATTAAGCTTTTGATAATCAATAAAAACTCTCCAGTTATAATTGCTCACATAAGGATCAACTTGTTCCACTCACTAGGGAGCATCGTCATTCCTCTCTTTTTAGGTACAACCTACATAGGACTAACCTAAGAACTGTTAGAAATAAGATAAACTATACTTGCATCTAGAAGTTCAATTACTTCAGCTTTGACTACTTCTTTCATTTTTAAGTTTACCCATCTCTATGGTTGTACTATTGGTTTATGACCTTCTTCTAGCAAAATTTTGTAGGTGAAAAAGGATGGGTTAATTCCCTTCATATTGGAAATCTACCAAGGGATCACTCTCTTGTGATTCCTCAACATGTTTAGAAGTTTTTCCTTTTGTTACCTGGTTAATTCAAAGGATATGATGGAGTGTGTACCATGCTGCTTAGGCAAGTGCATTTGTCAAGTAATTGTATAGAGGACTTCCAAGGTCTAGTTGTCAATCCTATAAGGATTGAACGCTTACTTGCACTAAATTGCTCTAATTAAAATTAATAGCAATAGCAATGATAGATTGAATGGAAATTGTGAAATAAGAACTAATTAATGATTAACAGTTATGAATGTAACTAATTAAACATGAAAAGTGATACCTAGACTCTGAACACCAAAAGATTAACATATAGTAGCCTGGGGTTTTTAATATATTCCTTGTTCTTATTAATAAAGGAATTCAATCGCAAATTTAATTGGAATAGCTTCTTTATTAAATTATAATCGTAATTACATTCTACTAAAATCATTTCTAGAATAGAACTCCTTAAAACAATATTAAGAACATGAATTCCATAACAAACAAACAAGAAATAAATTTTTATTCCAAAGAAGTCTATAACTTATGTCTATATTTATAGTAAATTTCTTCAATTACGATATATCTATTTATGTATTCACCTCGTGACTTTAATATATATAATGTAATAATTAAGTTGAAATCCCAAAAATAACTACTTAATTAATATGAAACACATAATTGAATTAATAAAAACAAGAAAATTTCATTAGAATAATAACAATCAAAGTATGTTACATGTTTCTTTAGGGTTACAAGTTTAGATATCGATACTTCTACGCTATATACAAAATAAAAACAAGAACTTTCATGATAGAAAATGATTAAAACCCTAAGAAAAGGCTCCTATTCTCTCTATGATGTCTCTCTCTTTCTTGTTTTGTACATGTTTTTCACATCTATTTATATTGTTTAGACAAAATAATCTTCAAATTGCAAGAGTTTTAAAAGCATAGCAAGTTTGCAAGTATATAGCCATAGAGTTTGGGCGTAGACTTCTCCTTACAAAAATTCTTCAAAAAATTATCTTGAAATTGATGACGAGAGGATCATGGGTACAAGACACGGCTGTAGTGTAAACCCTGCAAATTTAGCTATTTAAGAGAAGGATTGAACCCTAAGACTATAGATGACTTGAAGAGTCATCAAAGCCGAGTAAGATAATAATTTAATAAATCATAAATCTAAATATATTATAAATAGTAAAAACCTTAGGGATTTATCGAAACCCTAAATCGCTTACTAAAACCCTAAAACTAGTTTATGTATCATTAATCAAAATTGAACTCAAAATTGCTCGAGACCCTAAAATCATAAACGTAAACCTATGAAATAGTTAAATATTACACAATAGCAATAAAATTATAGTCGAATGTAATTTTCGACTAAATCACTTGTTTATACGACATTGTAATGAAATTACCATAATAACTTGTAAAAATTATAATTGTAACGGGTACCAGTTAAATTGATAAAATTTCACAGAATTTTGAAAACTAATCTACGAGGAAATTCGTTATAATTTATATGATTCGAAAAATTACACATTTATTAATAAATTTCATTTTCCTTCTCTACTATTTTCAATTTATCTCAATTTCTCTCTTCATGTCCAATTCAAATCCCTCCCCTGCACAAAACGTAAGAAAGAACAAAAGTTAAGATAAAAAAAAAGAAACAGCCACGTGAACAAGTAAATGACCATGTGTTGATTTTATCTTGTCTTATTTACATTAATAAAAGTTGACTTAGCTTAAAATTGAAGCCAACATCACGTGAGCAAGAGAAATTGATATAAATATGGAAAAAGAAAGAAAAATCTGCACAAACACACACACACAATCTGCAAACAGTGAGGAAAAAGGAGAGAACAAGAAAGAAAGAAAAGAGAAAAAGAAGAAGGAAAAGAAGAAGAAAAACCCAAATTAATTGGTAAGGAATTTATTTTAAGAAATATATAT